>LNAC01000145.1:790816-893688 GCA_002007465.1 Ailurus styani | reverse complement strand
TTTTTTTTTTTTTTTTTGATAGCACAACTGGAATACGCGAGAGAGAGAGAGAGAGAGAGAGAGAGAGAGAGAGAGGGAAGACCCTACTGCCCTTCAAGAGAGCTCTTTTGCCTTTTATGCTCTTAGAAGTCTGAATTTAGACATACAACTAACCTCATTCAGTATAGGTTTGATATATTAGAATTAACTTAGCTTTCTAATTATGTGGCAGGTAAAAATTTTAAAATTCAAGTTATCAAGTATGCTAAGACAGAACTCATCTTATTTTTCTCTAACTTTACAAACTTGTTGTATTTTGGTACCCTGCCCCCCTTCCTCTGTGAATATTCTAAGTTGGGGGAAGGCTGGGACATCTAGCAGTGGGCAGGAGTTGTTGGCCTTCAGTGTGGTTTGGTGTTCACTGAGATGTAGCTTGTACCATCTGCTCTTTGGACATTATACCATAATGGCCTCTAGTCATAGCCCAATGTCTTCAGTCCCTCTCAGGCATCAGACGACCACCCCACACACTCTGTGTACCCTTCATCCCAACTGATGGCCCCTTCGGATCCAGTGACTCTCCTCTCTGTCACCCTTTTTGACACTCCCGGGAGCAAAGCCAACTTCCTTCTATGTGTGCAGGAAGAGTCCAAGGCCTGAGAAGGTCCTCTTTTGTTTCCATTTTTCCTCCCGTGTTGTTCTGTACCATGCTGCCTGGACTGTTTTTCTCTACCATATTCTTAAAAATCTCTTGTCTGGGCCAGAACCTAGGTTCAGGGTCCTAAAAGAAACTCTTCCCTCAAAGTTATGGACTCTGCTACAGTTTAGAACATGTACTTAAACATTCAAGAGCAGAAAGTTGACTTCCTTGTTCTTTTCTACACTTTCCCTTCTCTGGGGCCAGTGAATGGCACTCCTCATCCAAAATAAAGGAGCTCCTGACCTAAAATGAACGCCGCTGACTTCAGAGGCAGAGGCCAGAGCTGGGGTGTGGAGGGGAGTCACTGCAACAAGGAACAGGATGAGGGCACTTTAGTGAGTTTGACAAACCAACTTTGGTTGGTTGATCCCCCCACCTCTTGGGTGAGAGCCTTGATGTTGCCCCTTGAACCACCTCCTCTACCCCTAGTCCCCATATTGCCTACTTTCTTCATGGGCCTTACTTCTGTGCTCTCCTTCCTTTGGAGTTTTCCTTGCTTCTGCATCTCTTAGACCTACCCTTCCTCTAGAGACCTGCCCCTCCTCCCACTGCTGTGCTGGCCCACCAGCTGGTGCCTGGTGGAAAGGAGTCAGTAGCTGCTATCTTTGTGACCTTCCTTCCTCCCTCCCTCACTTCTTTGCCTTTTTCCCCCTTCTCTCTCTCCCTTCTGGACTCATGGTGTGAACTGCCACAAAGATAGCTGCTACCAGAAAAGAGGCTGGAATCTAGCCCGAGCCTGGGACAGGAGGCTGCTGAGGCCACGAGCCTTCACACTGAAATACCACAGAACCCTATTTTCTATAGGGTGATTGCTTTACTATTATCAATTCTCTAAATCCCGCAAGGGTGAAATTTGATTTTTAAATGTTTTCTGTGCTTGATGCATAGCTTCCAATCACGTAATAACACAACTCTAAAGACAAAACATGATTATCACAGAGTTCATGTCTATCAAGTCTTGTAGAAATGCTCTCACTCAAAAAGGGAAGCTAAATTTTTATGCTTTCAAAAGGCTTAATGTAGTCCTAAGAGGTACTTTCCAAGTGGACTTTTCAAGGCAACTCTTGTCTCCTTTATAAGGAAAATCCCTTTATTATTAAACTTTTCCAATATTGAGGGTCACTCTGACTAGTCTGCAACTTAAGAACTGACATACTCCGCAGGCTCAGAAATTACGTGTGTTTCATGCTCTTACTGTCATGCTCTCAAACACTCATGCTGCCTCACACGTTAGGCTGGCGTGATTTGTCAGGCAGTGCCATTTCAACTGAAAAAAATGTATGACTTTGAAGTCATTTAAATCTACTTGCACTTTGTTTTCATTTACCCAGCATCTCAAAGTGAATTATAAATAGTTCCTATAGCCAACTGAGGTCCGCGCTGAGCATCTCTCCTCTATGAGAGAAACTCTGTTAGGCACTGGGAAGAGAGAAAGTGACTAAGACCATCCTTATCTTCAAAAAGTTAGTAATTAAGTGGGTGAAACCAGCCTTCAAACAGAGCACTAACATACAGGGCAGAATGAAAAGAATGTAGAGAGGAGGTACAAACCAATCTGGGCCAGAGATACACAGAGGAAGACGGATAAATTCTGGGAAGGAGTCAGGAAAGATTTTTACAGAGAAGGAGGGCTTGAGAGGTAAGGAAGATTTAAGCTGGAAGAGAACAGGAGAAAGACCCTCCAGCATGGGGGATAGTAGAGAACAATCCCTAATTTAGACTTTTATAACTTTACTTGTAAATGACTCACCTTCCTGCTTCCAGAAACTTCTATTTTTGTCTTCATATTTCTCTCCCCAAAACAGGTTTTTAAACATATTACACTTCTATTCAACCCCGCCCATAGTGTCCCAAGTCCCATTGCTGGGTGCATGAATCCCAAACTTTTCTTTGGACATTCAAGACTTTTCGCATCCTGATCCCAGCCTATGCCTCCTGCTTTGTCACTGACTGACCTCCTGTATCAGATGCCACAGGGTGAAAGATATGGACCAAATGTGCCTCCACAATGTTCTTTAGATGTTTGAATTCATTTTCTATATTTTGAAACCAAGATACTTATTCTACAATAAAAAGAACCAGGACTCCTTGGAGAAGTGGTTGATTCTAGAGCCAGGGCAAGGAAAATACAACATGAGCCTGGAGCATCATATAGTACCAGAAAATAAGGAAGTGCTCACAGCCAAGCTGAAGGAACTCCCAGTGGCCAAACCTGGACAATTTGAACAACAAAATAATACTGGTAATATTGGATTATAACTTATAAAATAAAATATCCATGAATCCATACTCATATAAATGCAATAAAATAAATAAGTAAATGGGGGAAAGGGATGACTTTTCCTTACTAAAGAATTCTAACTAATAAAAGTAGAATTAATGAGGGAAATACAAAATCGCCATAGGCCCACAGTATAGTAAGAAATGTAGTAGGCAAGATCCACTGATGGATAAAAAAATCAGTGGATGAGGGGCGCCTGGGTGGCTCAGTCGTTAAGCATCAGGTCATGATCCCAGGGTCCTGGGATTGAGCCCAAATTGGGCTCCCTGCTCAGCAGGAGGCCTGTTTCTCCCTCTCCCACTCCCCCTGCTTGTGTTTCCTCTCTCGCTGTCTCTCTCCCTCTGCCAAATAAATAAATAAAATCTTTTTTAAAAAATCACTGGACGAAAGTTTAAGAAGAAATAGGACATTTTCATAACCTCAAAGTATTTTCCCCCAAATATTTATCATGTACAGAGTGAAAAAAGGGTAACTTTATAATAGGGAAACACAGCAGACAGCACCTTAACCAAGTGATCAAAGTGGATATCACCAGCAATGAGACACATGGACGTCATGTACCCAACATAATGCACAGAGAAGAACACAGATCACTTCTGGGGTATTCAGGCCAACAATGCATAAACTCAACTTGACCCTGAGAAAATATCAAATACAAACTGAGAGACCCTTTACAGAATAATAGATCAGTCATCATCCAAACTGTCAAGGCCATGAAAGACAAGCAGAGGCTGAGGAAAAGTCAC
Source organism: Ailurus styani (assembly GCA_002007465.1). Lineage (NCBI taxonomy): Eukaryota > Metazoa > Chordata > Mammalia > Carnivora > Ailuridae > Ailurus > Ailurus styani. Next base: position 889,982 of record LNAC01000145.1, on the reverse strand, counting down.
AGATGAGAGGAAACTGAAGAAACACAACCACTAAAAGCAACATGGGATCCTGGACTGGATCCCGGAACAGAAAAAGCACACGATAAGAAAACCAGCTGAACTTTGAATAAGCACTACAGTTTAATTAATACTTTTACAGCAACGTTCATTTTGTACTTTTTATCATTATGCTACTGGTATTTAAGTCATGAATACCAGGGAAAGTTGGGTGAAGGATATTCATAAACTACTATTTCTACAGCTTTTCTGTAAGTCTAAAATTACTTTTAAATAAAAAATTTAAAAATATTTCACACACATGCATGCACACACACCTGAATTTCCCGTTCCCTGGGAAAATTGACAGGTCCACACATGGCCATTTGGCACAGAGCAGCAGCTCCCTCCCTTTAAGTGGGGTATGTGTTTTCCAGTTTGTCACAGTCCCTTCCCCTCCCTATTGTGCTACATGGAGCCATGTTTCATTTATTTATTGTGCTATAAGCCTGATTCCAAGAATCATTTGAATTTGGGATTCATTGCTTAGTAAAAATCCTAAGTTCCAAGCCAAATGTCCTACCTGCTATTTTCTAAGCAAGTTTTCTTAAACCTTCCCATCGTTCCACCTCTGCTGGAGCTGCTCCCTCTGGCTGAACGGATTTTCTGCCTCTATTCCCCCGTTACCTTCAGTCCTCACCATCCTTCAAGGCCAAACATGCAAACGGCCTTTTCTGTGAAGGGTCTGTCCATCAGTTGAGTTCATCTCTCTCTCTTTGAACCAATAGAGCATTTGGTGTTCTTTGGAAAATAGCACCATTTTTCCTCTATCACCTGCTGAACCGCAGTTACGTGTCAGTCACATTTCCCTAAGTGCTGAGGAGCCCCAGATGAGCAATCTTTGTTCATCAAAGATCTTTCAGGCCTGGAGGAAGGCAGACAAGAAAACTAGCAGTGAGAATTGATGTAAAGAAGTGCCATGACACAGCTACGCACAAGATACTAAGAGTGCTCAGAGGAGGGGGCTTCTTGAGTGATGAGGCACTTTAGTCAAGACTTAAAGGAAAATAAGGAATTTTATAGAAAGCGATGAAGAGTAGCAAATTTCTTCAGATGAGAGGAAAACCTAATCAAAGGCCTAGAGAGCAGCTTAGTGCATTTGGCAGGTAAGGTTGGGCAAGTAGGAACACACTGTCCTGTGCAGTAGCCAGGTTTACATGTGCCTTATCACCATCACCTGGTTGTTAACTCCTTGGGGGTAAAGGATCTTGAGGGCCAGAAGGAAAGAACACTAAACTTCAAGTTAAAAGACCTCCCTTCTACTAGAGTCTCTGGAGGTTATAACTGGAGGTTATGACATTCATAGTTCAAGGTGTCTACTTACAAGCTGTGTGGCCTTGGCCAAGTTACTCAGTAAGTCTGTGCTTCAGTTACCTCATTTGTAAAACACTATTGAACACACAGAGCACTGAGAGCAGTTCTGTAAACAGCGTGGCACAGCACCTAGCACAGTGCAAGCAACTAATAAGGATTAGTTACTAGAACCACGTCCCAGGCACGGGCATGTTTTTCTAACTCATTTAATTCTTACAACGATTCCATGAGACAACTAGAGTTCTTTCTGTATTTAGCAACTGAGGAAGATAAAGTTGAGAGGGGTTAAGAAACCCATCCAGGATCACAAAGCTAATAAGGCTCAAATCTGAGACCTGAGACCCCAAGTACCGTGTTCAGTCCTAGCTACACAGAATTGGCAGGGCCAAGTGTGAAATGAACATGTGGCACTTTGTTCAAAAGTCAATGGGAATTTCAAGACAATGACAACAGTACATTAAACTAAGCATGGGGGCCTTCCAAGTGTGGGGTCCTTCCTAGTGTGGGGTCCTCCTAAGCATGGGGTGCTGTGCAACTACACAAGTTCTCCTCTGAAGCTGGCCTTGACTGTGTTGTTTCCCAAACACCAGAGAGTTCTGGAAAGAGAACCCGCGTTGAAGGAAAACCTGAGTATTAGCCTCAGGAATGAAAGAGTAAATATGAGAATAACCAACCCCCTTGGGTCTCATAAATGCCATTGTAATGTGCTAACGGCTTCTAATGAGTCCAGGGATCATTAGGAAAATAAAGAATTCAAGAAGCCCAGAAAAGAAAAGCCCACCCAGGCATAATCTGCTGGAACATGGAATGCCAACGGCCCTTACGCCACAATGTGAGTTTATCGAATTGTTCTGTTTTTTCCATATTCCAGGGAGGCTAATTATGGTCTGGGCTAAAGATCACTAAAGACCTTTATATATCACACTTATGTTAGTTTGAACTTAGCCACTTTTTGAATTTGTGAGTTCTAACGTGGACAAATGTATCCCAATTACTGACCACATTAGCTAATACTTTGGAAAAAAAAAAAACCTGCTCAGCAAGCAAACTGAACTTGGCTCAAGTGAGGAGAAAGAGAAAGTAAGCAGGGAAAAACGAGGTCTGTTGAGTCATGAACTGATCCTCCTCTTAGCTTCTCCCCCGTGCTCTTCCTCCAAGCTTGCTGAAGAACAGTCTCCCCCATGTTGTCGAGAGGCCCCGCTAAAGGGGAAATGCTTCTCTGTCAGCCCCTGCCACTTGCAGATACTCAGATGCTGAGCCCACTTTCCTGCCATGTTAGCGTTTATCTGACGCTGCTCAAATGCTTCAAAAATAACATTTTCATTTAACAAGTGGGAATGCTGAGATACCCTGGAAACACCCCCAATTTACTGTGTACTCATAGCTTTAAGCACAATTTCACTTCTTTTCAGACTCAATTTTCACCAGTTCTATGATAAGGATGAATCAATAGATCAACAAGCATTCTTTGACATCTACTAAATTTTCTTATACAAGTGCACCAAAGATTACAGAAGGACCTACTTACTATTAGAAATAAGGGATTTCAGGCCTTCCTGAAATGAGAATCCTCAGGCCCTAGGGACAATGTGATGGTTGAAGGCCCCTGACATATTGATGAAGATGGAGGTCATCCCACCGCCATGGAATACTAAAGTATACTGAAGAACTTACCTTCAGGTGGAAGATCATTGAACATGTAAGGTGAGTGAGTGAGAAATGGAGATTTTGCCACCAGTTATCCATAAGACATCTGGCTGAAGCCCTCAGAAACTTGGAGTAAGGTTTCTACCAAAGAAGTATTAACCCCAAAGAGCCAGACAGGCTCTACCTTGAGTAGGTCAAGGCGTTGGGTATAAAGTAATGGAGATGTCATACCAGATTTGGCCATGTCCTTTCCATTTCGAATAAAAATAATTCTACCTCAGGAAAGCGTGTAAATGCAGTGGTGGGCGAGTTGCAATCAAGTGGAACAGGGCCTGTTGCGAAGTGGTCACACTGCCCAACAGGGTAGCGTAAGTCCCTCAGTCCTGGGAGGGACGTCCTGCAGGACTACTGCCCTGTTCTGTGCACATGAAGACTACTGAGAGCACAACCTTGTGGGGAGGAAATATGTGGCAGAATCTGAGAAATCTTCTCAGATATCCATCCTGCCTTCTTTCTTTGAGTAACAGAACTAGGAATACGGCAGTCTACTTGGAGCCTCCATTCCCCATCCTCACTTATTTTTTCCTTCATCCTATGAAGAAGTTTCTTTTTTTAAATAATAGTTTTATTGAAATATAATTAACATACCCTACAAGTAACCCCTCTAGGGTGTCCATTTCAAAAGCATTTAGTACATTCACAGAGTTGTACAACCAATAATATCATCACTTAGAACATTTCACCACCTGAAGAAGAAACCCCATACCCATCAGCAATAACTCCCCAGTTCCCTCCAAACCTCCTCCTACCAAAGCCCCTGGGGACCACTAATTTACATTCTGTTTCTATAGATTTGCCCCTTCTGGTGATTCCATGCAAATGGAATCATATAATATGTGTCATTTGTGGCTGGCTGCTTTCATACGGCTTCATGTTTTCAAGGTGCATCCATGTTATAGCATAAGTCAAGACTTCATTCCTTTTTATCTCTTATTTATTTATTTAGTGAGTGAGTGAGTGAGTGAGAGGAGGGGCAGAGAGAGATGGAGAGAGAATCTTAAGCAGGTTCCATGCCCAGTGCAGAGCCAGACAAGGGGCTTGATCTCATGACCCTGAGATGATGACCTGAGTGGAAACCAAGAGTCAGATGCTTAACTGACTGTGTTACCCAGGCGCCCCTCATTCCTTTTTATTTCTGAATATTATTTCATGGTATGGATACATCAAATTTTAAATTTATCCATTCATCAGTTGCTGGATACTTGAGTAGTTTCCAATTTGGGGCTCTTATGAATTATGCTGCTCTGAAAATTCATCTATAAATTTTTGCATGAACATGTTTTCCACCCTTTTCTACCCTTTGGAAAGGTGTGTGTGTATATGCATACGTGTGTACACACACACACACACACACACACACACACACACTCATACCTAGGAGTAGAACTCTGGGGGTCATAAAGTAATTCTAGATTTAATCTTTCGAGGAACTGCCAAACTGTTTTCTAAAGTGTGTACAACCATTTTACATCGCCAGTTTCTCCACATCCTCACCAACACTTGTGATCTGTCTTTTTATTACAACCATCCTAGGGAGTGTGGGTAGGTCTCCCTCTTGCTTTCTGGCCTCCACAGTTTCATTTTATTGAGGACCTCTAATATGTCATGAGCCATTTTCTCTTGCTGTTTTCAGATTTTCTCTTTAACTTTTGACGGTTTGATGTATCTGTTTGTGAATATCTTTATACTTATTCTTCCTGAAGTTCATGGAGCTTCTTGGCTGTACACATTAATGTTTTTATCAAATTGGAAAAGTTTTAAGCCATTACTTTTTCAAATATTCTCTCTGTCCTGATCGCTCTCTCTCTCTCTCTCTCTCTCTCTCTCTCTCTCTCTCGCCTCTCCTCTCCTTCTAGGACTCTCTCAGTATGCATATGTTGGCAGGCTTGAAGCTGTTTCACAGATTTAGCCTTCGGTAATTTTTTAAGATCTTTTTCTTCTGTTTCTTGGACTGGAAAACCTCAGCTGACCTATCTTCAGGTTCACAGATCCTTTCCTTTGCCAGCTTAAGTCTTCTTTTGAGCCTTTTGAGTACATTTTTCATTTCAGTTATTACACTTTGTAACTCTGGAATTTCTGTTTGGTTTATAATTTCTACCTCTCTTGATAGTCTCTACTTGCTGAGATATTATTTTCATACTTGCCTTTAATTCCTTAGAAATGATTTTTCTTGGGGTGCCTGGGTGGCTCCGTTGGTTGAGTGTTCGACTCTTGGTTTCTGCTCAGGTCATGAGCTTGTGGCTTGGGCTCAGCGCTCAGCAGGGAGTCTGCTTGAAGATTCTCTCCCTCTGCCCCTTCCCCCACTCATGCTCACACTCTCTCTAAATACATAAATAAATAAATTTTTTTTTTNACAAGTAGGCAGAGAGGCAGGCAGAGAGAGAGGAGGAGGCAGGCTCTCTGCTGAGCAGAGAGCCCGATGTGGGCCTCGATCCCAGGACCCTGGGATCATGACCTGAGCCGAAGGCAGCGGCTTTAACCCACTGAGCCACCCAGGCGCCCTAAATAAATATTTTTTAAAAAAGAAATGATTTTTCTTGGTTCTTTGAACATATTTGTAATAGCTGATATAAAATTTTTACTCAATAGGTCCAACATCCTACTAGAGGCAAGGACAATTACAATTGACTATTATTTTCTTATGAATGGTCCACATTGCTTTGCTTCTTTGACCTTGTAATTCTTTGTTTAAACTGGATATCTCAATTAATATAATGTGACAACTCTGGAAATCAGATTCGTTTCTTCTTTGCCCATGCCAGAGTTTGTTGTTGTTTGTCGTTATGTATTCTTTCTGGACCTTCCCTCTTTCCCAGTCTGAGCCGCCCCACGATGGCCCTGCCATATTGTCCTGCATCTCTAAATCAAAGAGTACTCTGGTGAAGGGCAGGGTCAATGAGGGGCAGTTGCCAAATGGAAGCTTTTGATTTGACTTATGAAATATTTCTTAGTGCGTCTTTTTGGCATTGGGGTTTTAGAAGTAACCATAGGCACTTCTATGGAAATAGAAGAAAAACACAATAGTTGAAGCAAATTATAAGCTTAGTGTCTAAGTCCTGAGTGCTTCCAGTAAGAGGATTTTTAGATGTTGGGCTCAAAGCATCCTCAGATGGGGTGGAGGGAGGCAAGAGTGCTCTGATGGATTTTTCTGATTTGTAGTTCAAATGTCCCTGGTGATTCTTTTGAGTGGCTCTCAGAGCAACAAACATGAAGACTGTCTATACATGGGCCATTGTAGCAATTTCTCTGAAGCTTACCTCAAGCTTTCTAGCTTTAGTTTGCAGGGCTTCCTGAAAAAGGGTGGTTTTAGTTCTCAATGATTTCAAGTCAAGAGAATGCGAGAAAATTGGAAGACTTAGTTTGGAAAGTCATAGCCAGATCTTCAAGGAAACCAGAGGAATTCAGGATCCAGTCCAGTTTTATAAGCAAACTATAAACACTCAAAGACAACTAATCAGAACTAGAATTTAACATCCACAAAAATTATGTTTTTGAAAGGTAATTTTTGTCCCTAAAATCACCCTCATTTTAACCAAAGATAGCCAAATTAAGACTAGTTCATTAAAAAAAAATCTACTTTTGGGCGCCTGGGTGGCTCAGTGGGTTAAAGCCGCTGCCTTCGGCTCAGGTCATGATCCCAGGGTCCTGGGATCGAGGCCCACATCGGGCTATCTGCTCAGCGGAGAGCCTGCCTCCTCCTCTCTCTCTGCCTGCCTCTCTGCCTACTTGTGATCTCTCTCTCTCTGTCAAATAAAAATAAAAAATAAAAAATTTAAAATAAATAAATAAATAAATAATCTACTTTTAACAAACTTGTCCTATTTATATAAGTGCAGCAAGAATAGCAATTGGTCATATAGATTCTTTTCAATCTGCTTTGCTGTAACTTTTTATAAGAGATTTCATATTGAACTTTTAATAACCTGTTAAGGCCAGAAGCCAAGCCAAATACTTGCCATCAGATTTGCCTATAGTCCCTATAGATTTGGGTGAATTCCTCTCTTCTCAGGGTCCCTAAACTGTCCTGAGGTTCCTGCACCTGCCAGCAAGGGACTTTCTTTATTCACCTGGTAAGGCTGCTGGGAACTCTGAAAGCAAGGTGTCAGGCCGACATTTCCAAGGAGTCTACTGGTTCTATAAACTCAACTTTAGTTCCTTAAAGCTGTCATATCTGAGCCCATGCATGTCTCTCCAATATGACATTCCAATCGAAGCCTTGGTCATATAACTAATGTTTTCAATGGTGTCCTGTGACAAGGAGAACAGATTCTCACGGAACTTATGCAAGTAACTATAACTACCATGAAAGAGAGAACACTCACTGAGAGTTTCTGAATTCTGAAGGGTGCAAGCAGGATGAAAAGATAAATGTTCCTTTTGGTTTGTTTACAAAGGAATATCTTATCAAATTGCTGTAAATCATAGATATCTTAAGAGAAAAAGTTTTCTTAAATCTCAAAGAGCAGATTTTAGAGAACCAGCGATGTTTCAAACAAGAGTCATGTAAATTATAATCATATTGTCCCATGTTACTAAATCTTGTTCGAAAACAGTTTTTCCACTAATTCTGGAATTTCTTAGTTTTGTGATCTCAAAGATATCAGAAACATGTATTTGTCAAAAGTCCTTTTCCTGAGTCTCCTTGAAACTGAACCATATGCAAGAGCTTCAGAGAGAAACAGTAACCATAACTGACAACCCTTAAAAATGGCCATGGTTAAAAATCTCACGAGTGTTCATTATAATGCAGCTGACAATGGTATTTGGTTATTTTGGTGACATATAACATTTCAATAATTAGAATTACATGTGATGACATTATATCAGGACATATTAAAAGTTTAGGAATTTTATATAATTTCTGGAACAGTTCCAGCGTCTACCCACACAATATCAGCTAGGAAGGCTTATCATGGTTTGTTTGACAATGCTTCCCAGGTAACTTAACATACATAATAAACGAACCCAACTTCATTTAGATTTTGAATTTTGGGGAAGTTTGTTAAAAACCTCAAAAGGTATTAAGCATGTGCCTAAATAGGATTAACGACTATTATAAAACTCAATATTTAATTATCTACTTAACCAAGCTGGCAATAAGATTCTACAGAAGTTTTTACAGTTGTTAGCAAAATGTAGCTCCCTTAATATTGAGAATTTTTAACTTTCTTAAGAAACCAAAACCCTGATAAAGACAAAGCATAGAAACTTTATTTTCTGGGCAGATAAAGAAAAAAATCTTTGCTTACAATTTCTTATCAAGAGCAGACCAACAAGCCATGAAAACTTTGTCTTTTTAACAGATAGAAAAACCAAATTCCAATTTCATGCCAGTGTTTAAAACTCATTCATTCCAATATCAGTCCTGACCACGCATAAAATTTTTTATCAAAGATTCCACTTCACAAACCTTCTACAACATTCTGTTTCATTCACATTTTACCCTAAATTTTTCCTCTCTAAACAACCAATCCCATTTCAGGACAAAATTACTTTCTTTTCCCTCAACAAAAATGTGTTCTCATTCTTATACCTTTCTTACACATCTCCTACTTTCCCTACATAGAGAGTTGCTTTCCTTTTCATTTACAGGTCTTTTTTTTTTTAAGTAGGCTCCACACCCAGCATGGAGCCCAAGGTGGGGCTTGAATCCACAACCCCAACATCAAGACCTGGGCTGAGATCAAGAGTTGGATGCTTAACTGACTGAGCCACCCAGGTACCCCCATTTCTAGAGGTCTTAATTACATTTATCAAAATTTTAACTCCTAGAAACCTTAGTTTCCAACAAAAACTAAGTAGTAACCAATTATGAAGTGTGTCACACCAGAATTCTTTAGATCGGCAAATTATGAATACACTTTGTAATTTCTAAACATGGGTTTTTTCATAGTACAACTTTCAATAAAGCATAAAATGTTTGCTAACAGACACAAGTATCTTGAGTTTCTCTGTGATAAGACAAAAGGTGACAAACTTGTGTTTAGCCATCAACGTTTTCCTATTTTATCTTATTTGGGAAAGACTTAGCTATCCAATGAATTTGACCCAATTTATTGTTTAACTTAGCAAAACATTAAGGTTTCAGGTTTCCAAAGATTTTGAAAGCTATTTTTTTCAGTGATCCAAGATTCATTGTTTATGCACCACACCCAGTGCTCCACGCAAGGCGTGCCTTCCTTAATACCCACCACCAGGCTCTCCCATCCCCCACCCCCCTCCCTTCCATAACCCTCGGTTTGTTTCTCGGAATCCACAGTCTCTCAAATGGAGGACTTTAGGAGAAGAAAAGGAAAAGTGAATTGGGGTAAATCGGAAGGGAAGACGAATCTTGAAAGCTATTTAGAAGTTTACCTATAAACAGTTTTATTTAACCTACTTGCTCTTAACAATCACCCACAAGAACTGCAAGAGACAGATGAAATTAACCATCATTTTAAGTCATCTATCTGCTAACAAGTTGCAACAGAGATAACATGAGCTCGTTTAGTAAACTTGGTAGAAGTTTTATATTTAATGCTGATAGGTCTAAAGACATGTTTACCTTCAACTAACAACCGTGAATTAGCTTGAGCACCGAGTATGCTGCACCTGTGTCTACTAAACAGTCACTCAGTCTGTTCCCCACTGACAATTTTACCTGGGGCTCAGGTGGGGAAGTCTGACGTGTGGGGTTAAGTCCACGGGAGCCCCTGGGCCCCTTCGTTTTGGGTGGGAGGTACTTCAGTTCGAACGTCCTTAGGAACGGGCCTACAGCGTGGGGTCCCTCCTCAAGAGCGAGGGCAGGGGGAGCAGGCGCCGATGGTGGTGGAGGCACCGGCCATGGTATGATTGGGGGCTGTGGGAACACAAGGAGGGACGGCAGAGGCGCCAGTGGCCTTGCCGGAGGCTGATTCGAAGTTTGCATTAACATTCCTTTATCTCTGACTCCTGTCTCTCCCTCCTGCAAGACAGGCTTTTTCTCCAATTGTTTTTCAGTCCTCTGCGCAATTTATTCAAAATCTGTCCTAAAGCTCTTTCTTTGGAAACAGAAGGAGTATTCCCCATCTTCCCAGGCAAAGGTTCAGAAAGAACGCAGAAGAAACCAAACCAAGACTAAATGAACCCAGAGCACTTCTGTGAACCTTCACTCCTCAAAAGCCAGGGGTTTCACCGACTGAACCAAACAGCTTATTTCCTAGTTTCTCCCTTAAAGTGAGAGCTTCCCCAACGGAACCAAATGGCTCCCTAGAACTATTTGGAGGCAACCAAACAGGAGGAAGATAAGTCGCTAATATTTATGGAGAGAACATTAAAGGTCTTCTACAAAACAAATCTAACAGGGTTGGGTTTGTCCAAAGCTTCCCATGGCGGGGGCGACAAACCAGCCAAGCACAAAGGAACGGGTTCACAGACACCCTGGGGGCGAGACCAGCCACCATGGCCCCTCCAATGGGGTCCCGGAGACAAACGCAAACAAAGGGTTTTCTCCCCAAGGACAAACCCAAATGGTGGGGAAGGGGATCCCGGCTGTAGACGCTGGAGCGACTTACCCTACCGTCGAGTCCCGCGGCTGGCAGAGGTCAGCGTAGGCCCTGTCCCGCCGGCCGGGGGCTGGGGCAGCAGGTGCCGCTGCAGGAAGTCACGCGCTCCCGGAGAAGCCCCGTGTGAGGCGGTCTGGCCACCACCTGCTCACGGCCGGGGTGCCAAACGGTAACCGCGTCCAAGTTCGTCCTGCTCGCCCCGTGACCGGCCAGTTAGTTGAGAGGCAAGAGGTTGACGTCAGAAAAGGGACTTTGTTCAAAAGTCAACAAACCGAGGAGATGGTGGGCTATTGTTCCAAAGAACCATCTCCCCAGAGCAGGAGAGTTGAGCTGCTTTTGTGTTACGAAGAGGGGGAGGGAAGGGACTTGGAGTCGAAAGGTGGCTGACATCGGCGCACACCTGAAGAAGGTGGCGTGACTTCTTTGCCCTTGGTCAGCTGGTCGTTGCTTAGGCAATCTGGTCATGTAGTTCCCGTCGGGCTGGCATAGTCATCTCTGTATGTACTTCTTTATCTCCTCAGGTGAGGTAAGTTTCCAGTAAAAAAGCAGTTGTTTATTTTTTTTTTTAGCTGTAACACGCCTATGTGGAAGGCTACACAGAAGTTTCTTTTTTCCTTTTTTTTTTTACCCAGAAGTTTCTAAGTTTCTCAGACATGCTAAGTTTCTTCCTGTCACACAAAGGAATGTTACTCAGCCATAAAGAAGAATGAAATCTTGCCATTTACGACAACATGGATGGACCTAGAGGGTATGATGCTAAGTGAAATAAGTCAGAGACAAACACCATGTGATTTTGCTTATATGCAGAATCTAAAAAACAAAACAAATGCATAAACAGAAAATGGAAGTAGACCCATAAATACAGAAAACAAACTGGTGGTTGCCAGGTGTAAGGGTAGGGGGCTGGCAAAATAGGCAAAGAGACAAAATAGGTGAAGGGGATGAAGAGGTACAAATTTCCACTATAAAATAACTATGTCACAGGGATGAAAAGTACAGCGTACAGAATATAGTCAATAATATTGTAATAACTTTGCATGGTGACAGATAATAACGACACTTATCATAGGGAGCATTTAGTAGTGCATTCAATTGTCCAATCATTATATTGTACACCTGAAACTAATATAATACTGTATGTCAGCTACACTTCAATAAAAAAAAAAAGTATGTTGAGAGCACGTCTCTCCCCCTTTGGGCGTGGATGCACAGCTTCCCAAATCAATTGCACGTGTCCAACCTGAATGTCCTAAAACCTAGCCACTTTGCCATTGGGAGAAGCAAGCTTTTTCATTGTCCATAAAGGAGAAATGAGGCTTCAAAAGAGAAAAATGTTTCCCTGCCTCAATTGTTCATTTTGCTCAAGTCCTCAAGAAAAACAAAACAAAATGTAAATTAATATCTACACGAAGAGGAAAAGGAACTAGAACCTAGCTGTCCTGGACAAGGAGACTGGTGGATATTGCCTGAGCTGAAATGCATTGGCTCGGATTTAACATATCGATTAAGCACAGTTCAGTGCCTTCAGCTGGTAGGAATCAAAGCATAAGGCTGAACACTAAATTAGCTGCGTGCTTGTACCTCACAGCAGAGCCAAAATGAGGCAGCGTTTTTTATCCCTGCGCCTCCCGTTGCCTGCCAAAAAGAATTCAAAGCAAGGAAAAATATGCCTCCTGTTGTTTGGGGGAGGTACAAGATACATTTAAAAATTGATTTATGCTTTAATCACTCTTGAAGCTTCATTATTCCAAGTATAAGTATGAAAGACCGTCTGATCCAGCAGCCTTATTTGTTAATGCACCAAAGGTAGCAACAGATGTGCTGTTTTTCATCTACGACCTGATCCGCTAGCTGATTCATCTGCTTCCGTTTTCATTTTCCTGTCATTGATTTATTAATGATGTCTTACTTATCTGTGGTTCTTTTATGCGGTGGGCTTCCTCTGGCATGGTCTCAGGAGAGACGTTCTGTACCTTCCCCCAGCATCAAAAGCCCAGCCCCTTTCTTGGTGTTCTTTATCACCGCTTCAGAGATTAGAGACTTTAATCATTTAGTAACTGAAATAACCTCCATGGCTTGCAGAGTTTATGGCCAATTTGTCTTCGGCACACAGAATTCAACTGCTTTTCCTGGCTAAGGAATGGGCCACGCCTGTTACACTGTTTCTCTGCACCGTGGGCAGGCAGCGGCGGTCTGCAGACCGACTGCAAATTGTGCTTGGCTCTAGGCAGCTTCGGACGCGAGGCATGACTCAGTATGGCCCAGAGAACACATACCTACAGGCCATGAGGCTGTTAGAGTTTTGAGTTGAGCAGAGAGCTGGTGTGGCTCTTAGCTCCAAGCAGCAAAGACGGGAAGGTAGACAAAAAGGTTAAAAGCCTAAGACCACTTGCAGGAAGATCAGTAGTGTTGTCTACTCCAAACGCCAAACCGACTCTTCATTGTCTGTGTTAGGAAGAAAAGAAAAAAAAATTAGGATGTTTTGAAACTTGGGACCCCTAGGAAACCTAAGATGTGTGTCATTGAGGCTTACAAGGCATATATCATTTTACGTTTCACCCAAGGATCGGAAAGTAGTTTCTTGTTGTAGAGTGAAGGTTTCTAAAATTCCATATATGTTAGTAGGCAGGTTGGGGCAGTAGATGTCAAGATTCTCAGTCCAGATCTCCCTGGAGGCCTCAAGCACTCATTCCTCACTTCACACTTTGTGTCAGAGGCTAGCAGTTCTCAGTTGAGGCCTTTTCTGGGACTGGCTCTGGGCTAAAGGGAGCCGGGCCACCCTGGTCAAGGTCGTGCTTCCTTCCCAGGGTGGCCTTTCCTGGCTGAGTGTGTGCTGCAGGGCATCAAGGCCTGGCCCCATTCCTATTTGAGACTACCCTGCAAGGCCATCCCCGTCCAGAGCTCCTGTGGGATCAGCTGAGGCCTCTGGAGTGATCCCATAACAAATCTTCTTCCCCTCGGCCCAGTATGGCTTCCTTTGCTCCCTGCACAAGGGTTGAACCTGAGGGCACTTCCACTTCCTCCTCAGCTTTCTGGGGGCAAATCTCTGTCTCAGACTTTGCTTCCCTGGGAACCAGACCTGCAACAGCTGGTGCTAAGAGGGTTAAGGCTAAATGTGAAAGCCAGTGGGCTTCCTAAACAGCATAGGAAGAGACTCATCAGCAGTCAGAGGGCAGAAAATTGAAGGAACAGGCCCAGCTCTTACTCATTGGGGTAACTGAGCTGCAGAGAAGTCTGCGAACTCAGCCCCCATGGGCCTGCTGTGCCAAGGCCAGGAGTGGGGTCTTGAGACACGGGATAGGTATGTGCTAGAAAAATGTGAATTCCCAGATTCTTGGGAACCCTCTGGGCCCACAGATGTGGCCCATTCCTCCCTGTTCAAGGCTAGTGCTCAGGATGGGGCCAAGGTCTCTGCTTTTCAAGACAACACACTCCTTCTCCCCAAACACCACTCACAGCTCTTCTCTTGACCCATAGACAAACAGGGAGGGTTGGGTCCCACCGGCATTTGTCTGGGAAAGGGCTGGTCTGGTAAAAGAGGAAAGGCCTATGCTCTGAAGGAGGGGTAGGACCTGGCTAACATGCACAACTGATAGGACTGGATCCTGAGAGTGCTGGGTCGGGGGTGGTGAGAGGGAGGTGGGGAAGGAGGCACAGAAAATAAAGCTGGATGAGTTGAAAAAGTTGAAAATAGAGTTGATGGCTGTGGGAACACTTGCCAGCGGTAGAGAATGCAACATCCGGACAAGGACCCAGGGAAACAGCCTAGCATGCTCCTAGGGTGGCTCTCGGAACCCAGAGAAATTGATGGCTCCTACCATTTAAACCAGAAGTACCAGAAAACCACTGCAGACGATGGCAGAAGGCAGGACCTGGAGACTCAAAGAAGTGGGCAAGCTACGGTGGATATTCTAGGTAAGGCCAGAAAGTCCTCGGCATATCCTGCTCTCCAGGGCCTGGGCACTCATACCCCGGGCCAAAGGGACTGCCCAAACCTTTCCCACACTGTTGCATGCAGGGTCTGAGCTGCTGGTGATACCTGGGGAGCTGTGGTGTCCCCTCGGCCCCCTGTAGAGTGGGGAACATGGAGGCTAGGTGACAAATGACACCGTGGTCAGGTCCAACTCTCAGGGTGTGCCAGGGTCGCAGGCCTACCAGGTGGTCTCTTCCACAGACCTGGAACATATGATTGGCACAGAAATCACTGGTAGTTGGCAGAACACCCCTGTTCTGATGAGGTAAGAGCTCTCTTCATGGTGAGGAAGGCCAAACAGAAACTACTTCCTTTCCCCACGGGTCAAGATAGTAAATTAAAAAAAGAAAAAAAAAGAAACAAAACAAAAACAACTTTAGAACCAAGGGGGAAAGGTGAAGATGCGTGCCATCCTTAAAGATCTGAAGAACGCAGAAGGAAGGGGCGAGTCCCCACCACAGCCCCATTCACAGATCAGTCCCTCCCCTACAAAAGCCAGATGGATCTTCAACAACGGTACAGTGGGGTTGCTGCCAATTCGAGCAATAGTAGCCCCAACTGCAGATGCCTTGCCGCACATGGTAGCTTTGCTCCAGCAAACTAACCTGACCTCAGTACACGGTTTGGGGCTGCTAAAATGCGTCACGTGCTTGTTAATTCCGATCAGAAATGAAAATCAGGAAGAGTTCACAGTCACTTTGCACAGACAAGAGATTGCATTTAGGGTGTTTTCCCAGGACCACATTGACTCTTCTCCTCTCTGTTAGCTAAGATGGAAGTAGTGATCTGGGAATGTGCACGCACAGGGCCAGAGAGATCAGTGGGCTGATAAGCAGGCAGCCTTGATCCCTGTGTCATCCCCTGATATAGCGGTGCCTTGCTCTCAGCTGCATGGGGTGGGGGGTGGGGGGTTTCCCTGATGGCCAGCTGACCACAGAGAGTAAGGCTCAAGTTGTATCCCTGGATGGAGGAGCTCCTCCGACAGGGGACAAGCTGCTCCAAGGAGGAGGATTCAGCTGGAAGAGAGAACGCTCAGTGAGGATGGGACACCAGCCTCCGAGGTGCAGGGCATATACCCTGAATCAATAACCATTCAAGGGCAACACGGAAGTGCAAAGGTCTGGCCTGCTCACCCCAATTCAGAATAACTCTGCAGGGCCATCCAGCCCCAAAGCTCACTGTGGGATTAGCCGAGGCTTTTCTTGTGACCGTATCACCGTCTTTCTCCCACGGCCCTGTCCTCCCACGGCTTCCTTCACTCCTCCACAGGCACTGATACGAGCATGCTCCCCAGCAAACCACCCGCATCAGATCAATAGAATACAGGGCACTGGGGTCCCAGAGGGAGAAGGGGGAGTGGCTCCACTTTCCTCACTACCCATGACTTACTTCGAGAATTTGTAGGTTTGGGCCCCTTGGCTCTGGGTTCTGTGGTTTGGAGATTCCCAGGGAAACTGCTTCCAACACAGGACATAGCAAGCATCCCATTGGACTCTGGCTTCCACCCGGTTACTGAAGGCTTCTTACGCCAAGAAGCCAGCAGACAAGGAGAGGAGTCCCCATCTGAGCTGGATAAGTGACACTCAGCATCAGGAGGACGTCAGGCTGCTGTCCCGTGATGGGGGCAGGAGAGACACGATGTGGCCCCCAGGTGCTCCCTCCCTTCCTGAGACTCTCTTGCCCCATTTTGATGGTAAGGGGACAGGTGCCACCTCCATGATTCAAATAGTGCATGGTGACAAGGAGCTCAGGGGATGAAGGCACGGGCCACCCACCAGGTCATGCTTGAGAGATGCTGGAGTAGATGGGTTCTAGAAGGAGTGGGGAAGGAGGGGGAAGATGAGCATCAGTTACCCCCGAGTACAGCTGCATTGGCAGGAGTTGTAGTTCACGCTATGAAGTTTCATCTTAAAAGTTTTTCCCAGGAAAAGAGGCCCTTCAGTATCTTGGATGAACTGCCTCCAGAGCACAGTGTATGAAGTGAGGGGGTGGGAGCAACACGAAGACTGGGCTGCAGAAGGTGGGGGGCCCTGCCCGGGTCACCACCTGCACACCCACTGCTCTTACTCACTCTTCTTTTGGGGGAGGCTGACTGGTTTCGGCCAAGTCCCTCTCCAGGACTGACTGTGAGGAGAGCCACCTGGACCAAGGTCATATCCATGCCCTCTCAGAGGCAGCCCACATTCAGTGACTGGCCGGCTTGCAGGAGGAGGAAGGTCTGGCCCCTTCACCCCAGTTCAGGGCAACCCTGAAGAGACAGCGCCGCCTCAGGGCTCCCTGGGGGAGGAGCAGAGCCTGGCTTTGAGAGTGCAGGGCAAGTAAGCCGCTGCTGCTGCTTTTTTTTTTTTAAGATATTTATTTATTTACTGGACAGAAAGAGACAAAGCAAGAGAGGGAACACAAGCAGGGGGAGTGGGAGAGGGAGAAGCAGGTGTCCCACCGAGCAGGGAGCCCGATGCGGGGCTCGATCCCAGGACCCCAGGAATCATGACTGAAGCCACCCAGGTGCCCCAAGTAAGCTTCTTCCACTGCCAATCCTACCTCCCTCACTCCACCCTCGGACAGCAACCCCCACCCTCCACCCCCGTCCCGTTCCGCTCCCCATAAATCACCTGCATGCAATCACCATCTTAGGTTCTGTTTTGTCGAGACCCCACCTGAGACCATTGCGGCGTGTATTTTCATAACTGGCTTTTTCATTTACAAAGCCTCACATGACTTTTGGTTGACAGGCAGGCTAGAGTAAGCTAAGCCAATAGGGAACCTGCAAAAAAGAAAGGAGCTATTATTTGGCCTGTCACCTCATAATTCAGTAGCTGAGTCTTAGCTTAAACTGAGCCACAGGCCCTGTTTATCCTTGAATTTCAAGATCAGCGTCTTCCCAAGGGGGATGCGAGGGCCACGGGCAGTCTGACAAGGGGATCAGCAAATTTTCTCTGCACCTGCCTCCCCCTTTCTCCCACGGTAGACGGGTCTGTAGCAGGGGTGGCGAGAAGGAACAGCAAAGAGAATTTAAGAAACCGCAGCACTTGAAGGTTGACAAGAAGATTGCTAACCAGCCTACCAGCCCCAAAGGCCAGGTTCTGTGCGTATGTCCTTCCACCCTCCTCCGAACAGCCCACACGGAGCCTCGAGATCCTGCAGAAATCCCAGGGCCGACTTCTGCTCCAGGGCATCCCCCCTCCGTAAATTCAAGTGTACAACTAGCCACCTTTGTGTTGAGGAATAGATTAGGTCTGAACCCTGAGAGACCTCTCCCGTGAACCAAAGCCTCTCCTCCCGAGCCCGGTGATACCAAGAGCTGACTGCCTGCTCTCCCCGTGCCTCTCCTGCCGCCCTGTCTGCAGAAGCAGGTGCTGTCCCTGGGGAACTCAGCTGCACCTTGTCTCCGAAGAGCTGGGCTATTTAATGGCCTCGTGTTTGGGTCTCTGCTGGCTCTCTCCGTGCTGCTGGGTCTTTTTTTTTAGGAGTTATCAGGGAGCTCTGAACAGCGAGGGCGCATCCTCTCTGGTCGACCTTTCTTACCCCTGTGCTTTGATTCATTTGCTCTGATTCGGTTCAAAGAGTTCACTTTGTTTCCTCCCTTCTTCCTATCTCCTCAGATTCATCCCTCATTGGCTGCCTGCCTCCACTTCGGGGCTAAGCACAGAAAAGGCCAAACCCAGGGATTAAATGTTATGGTGACTTTTTTAACGGTCTCCATTTTTGATTTCAGGCTCACTTAATGGAATTGCCAAGTGAAATGTTCATGTGGTGGGAACTCAGCAGCCTTAAGACTGGAGAAAGGATGGGGGCTCCTGGGTGGCTCAGTTGGTTAGGGGACTGTCTTCGGCTCGGGTTATGATCCTGGAGTTCCAGGATCGAGTCTCCCATGGGGAAGCCCTGCTTGGCAGGGAGTCTGCTTCTCCCTCTGACTTCTCCCCTCTCAGGCTCTCTCTCTCTCTCTCTCTCTCTCTCTCTCTCTCTCTCTCTCTCTNAAAAAAAATTCTTGCTGGTTCTTGCTAAAAAAATAAAATAAAATAAAATAAAATAAAATAAAATAAAATGTAACGATCCACTTGAATGAAGCCAACATCACTGGACATGCCTCTTACCCTGCCACCAGCTCTGCCCAGCTGCAGGGACTGGTGGTTTCTAACCAGAAGGTCCAACCAGAGCCAGGCTCTAAGTCAATCAGAATAAGCTAAGTTCATGCAGGGTCCCATGCCTAGGGAGCATGGGATTTAGAATTAGGTTCTTGGGCTCAGTGGCTGAATCTCAAGGAGCCACAGTTTTCTTAAGACACTTTTGTGTGTATGTTCCATGTAGCAAGGAGCTTTTGTCCTGGTTCATGAACTTCTCTTTCCTCCTTGGTCTGGAGCTGCCATGAACGCCAGCACCCTAGTTTGACTCCATGACCATCTGCTTACCCCTTTCTCCCTGCAGAGCTGCACACTGTTCTCACACACACTCACCTCCATCTACCTCAGCTTGAAGCCACAGTGCTTCAGCCTACTTGGACTCCGTCCCTTCTTACAAGGCATTGCTATTATCCAGTAATAAGGGATATTCTCTCCATCCAGAGACACCATCGACCATCTAGACTATTTGAATAGTAATACCATCCTGGGGGGACCCAAGCCTCCCATGTTCCTAACTCATTATCTTTGGGGTCCTGGTCCTCTTCCTAAAAGGCCAATGCTATAGCTGGATCACCCCTCTGGTCCTGACCCCTATTGATTCCAGCTTATTGTCATTCCCGTATGGTACACCTTTGGGGGCCTGGGATTACTTGCAGCTGATCCACAATTGACTGGCAAAGAAATTTCAGTAGGGATAGAATTTGGAAAACATACCCCCATGCAATCTTACCCTGCCTTGTATTTTTCAGTTATATACCAGACTGAGTTATGTTTTGACACAAGGCCAATGATACATATTTTTTTTCTCACCCCAAACCTTTTGAAATTAGAGATCACATCACATGAAATGCACATCTGGCCCAAAAAAGGCCATTGAAATGCACCTGGGGAAATAGTAGCTTAACCTGAACAAGTCAAGTAAAAGTGTCTTTATTCCTTTTCCTCTTGTGAAAGTTGCAACTTTGGAGAAATCTCTGCCTTCATTTTCTGCCAGTAAAATTCTACATCTTGAATTCTCAGGGATATTGATTTTACTGAGGTGCTAACCATTTCTGAAGCCTGAATCTCTAATATATTTCAGAATCTAGGGGTGGGAAAATAAGAGAGTTTTATCTAGATGTTTGCTTACCTCCAAAATCAGTAAGGCACAAGAGTTAAGTTCTCATGGCTGTGACCTATGTGAGACCAGGAGGTCCATTTCTGTCTGCTCTCTACTTTTTGTGTGACTTAGGTTTTGTAAATATACCTTGTGTTCCGTTTACCCAATTATCTCATATAATTAGGGTTTGATACTCACCTCCCTATTGAGAAGAGTTTCTAAGAAAAAGAGCATCTTTTGAAAGTTATCATAACTGTCGCCAAAGGATCTATTCTAAATGGAATAGACTGTCTTTCATCCTAAAAGAAATATAGAATTTGTTAGTGAAGATTAATAGTGGTGCCGTGTTTCTTTCTGGAGGCTCTGGAAGGGAGTCTCTTTCCTTGCCTGTTCTAGTTTCTAGAAGCTGCCTGGCATTCCTTGGCTCATCTTCAAAGCCAGTTGGGCCAGTCCAGGCTTTTGTCCCATCTCATGACCGGGACTAGCTGTCTTGTCTCCCTCTTTCACTCATAACCTTGCTATTACATCGGGCCTGCGCAGATAATCCAGATCCATCGCCCCATCTGAAGGTTCCTGATCACACTGGCACAGTCCCTTTGGTGTGGAAGGTAACACAGGTACAGGGTCTGGAGAGTAAGACGTGGTCATTTTGGTGGTGGTTGGGTGGGCAGGGGAGGGCATTACTCAATAATATCGAAGCATAAACAATATTCTGTATTTTTGTTCAATATGTTCATATTTCATGTCAGGAATTAACTCCTGAGGGAGTTTAAAGATTGGCTAAGGTTAGTCTAAAAGACCCCCTACCATTCCATTGTTCAGTCATGACTCATCCGATTTCTTCAGGGAAGTGTAATGTTTTCTGGATCTGAGACACAGATGACTACATACATTTGTCGCCTTCGCTTTGCTGGTTCCCCCTTTTACTTAATTCTCTAGAGACCTGGCATATTGCCCTTGGAAACTGGCCACTCCTTAAAATTACTGCCAACTGGGGACTAGATGAGAAAGATTATGAGACGTTTGCTCGAAATAGTGCAGCTTGGTTGAAGGTGTGTTATAACATCCTTGGCAAATAATGAGAATTTTTTTAAAATTTGTGTTGGGGTTTTGTTGAAGACCGAGTGTCCCCCTCCCTGCTTTGCTCTAGCATGGGGATTCTCTTGCTGTCATTGTTGCTGCTTTTACTTGCAGCCCTACGTTAGCGCCCGCCGATGCAAGGCAGCCAGCCGCTGCCCCCGTGTGTTAGAAAGGTCCCGGAGCTCACCACGGAGAAGCCGGACTTAATTTCGTTTACCCTGGCTCCTCCGGGCCTCACCCTGCCAACACAGCTGCAGTGCAGCGTCTCCATCTAGAAACTAGGCAGCCGTCCTAGCTGGAAGCCACCTGCCAACATTTTTCTGAAGAGCAGCCAGAGGAGGAAAGAACAGGAGGACAGGGGGCTTGAGGAGGGGGGGGAAGAGAAGATGCACAAAGAATTGCATTGGCCTTTAGTCCCCTTGGATCTCATGCGCCCAGAGGAGGTGACGCATCTGTGTTCAGCGGCCATCAGTGGTCTTGCTCGTTAAAGTCCTGTTTGGCTGTGGCCATGCTTTCCTGAGTGCCGTGAGTCTCTGGAATTACCCTAATCTTCTCTTTGCTTTGCAGTTATGGAGAAGTAGGAACACCTTGCTGGCTGGAATGGTGGCCTCCCACGAAGAAGTGGGGTGAGTTGGCATTCTTCTGTCTCTTTACTAATATGCTAATCATGAAACTATGCACCTTGTCATCTCCATAATGAGCTACAATACTCTCTGACTTCTCTAGGATGAGGACCTCTAGCTTGTGTCCAGTGTTACAGCCTTCCACATGATAGTAGTTGTACTTTTAGTATCTGTTGATTTAAAAATAACATGTGGGGTGCCTGCATGGCTCAGTTGGTTAAGCAACTGCCTTCAGCTCAGGTCACAATCCCGGAGTTCCGGGATCAAGTCCCGCATCGGGCTCCCAGCTCCATGGGGAGTCTGCTTCTCTCTCTGACCTTCTCCTCTCTCATTCTCTCTCTCTCTCAAATAAATAAATAAAGTCTTTAAAAAAATAAAAAATAATATGTGAACAAAGGCATCTGAGTTTTGTATGCTTTGGGGTAAGTTTGTGTTTTATTAATCACAACAGTATCTAATAACATTTAAAAACCAGCCAGGACAGGGACTGCTGCAGGACCTGGCCCAAAGTATGTAAATGTTAGTAGAATGAATAAAGAGAATGCTTGTTGAGAATATGGATTCATGGACCTCTTGACAATAACACCCTAGTGGGGAGTGACTCACAGAAGGGGGATCCATTGGAGGGAAACAGGGACCTAACTTGCCCAGTTTTGTATCTGCATGAGCTGGGTCTGGGAGCAGCCCTGCCAGCTCTTTCCAAGAACGTATATGCCCCAGGGGGAAGACTGCCTGTTCGGAACAGGCCCACCCACAGGAAACCACATTGTTGAGAGCGCTCCTTTCATGGTTCAGAATCCTTCAAAACAAACAAACTACCCTGTAGGCTGGGAATGCACTTATACGCCGTTTTGGTTTATATTATAGACCTTGCAGGGAAAAGTGACCCCACAGCAGCTTGAGCTAAGAGGGGAAACTATCCGAGCAGACGAGACCCCAGCAGGGACAGCCAGCTCTAGTCCACCAAGGGGACGTCCCTGGGGGAGACTTCAAGTTCTCTGCTCTCCCACAAATATGCTGGTGACCAAGGAGGTATGTGAAGAAACAACTGGTTAGAAAAGGCAGTGACTCTAAGTATTTAGAAACCAGTGGGGCTTGGTGAGACATTCCAATGTATCCAAATGGACAACTAGCCAGAACTCTTAAGAAGATCTTCTAACCCGCCCTCCCTAGTGAGTAAGCATCAACCCTTTGGTTGCTGGATCAAGGAGAATGAGGGTTTCCAAGGTGGTTGGGTGGTCGCACAGGAACTCAGTGCAATGGGAAGAGAATGGGTGAGAAAATATTTCAATATTTTACAACTGGGAAAGCTACCTCTTTGCATCCTGGGTGCTATAGTTTGTAAGCAAGAACTCTGAAGTGGCTCATAAAGGGTTTGAGAGCCATGGAAAGAAACTATTGATAAAAATCAAATTACTTTATTGTCTCTCACTGTTACCACAACAAATTAAAACCTAGACTCTCTTCTCCCAAAAGAAACTTCTAGATACTAGCATTTTGTCCTGAGGTGGTAAGGGAAATTAACTCTGACTTCAGCGTCTACTAGGTCAGCTCCTGGGCTCAGAGTTTTGCAAACATGGCTTCATTCCCCCTCACAACCACTACCTGGTGGACAGTCACCACTCCCGTCTTACAGATGAAGAGCCTGGTGCCTGAAGTCACACATCTAGTAAAGGGTGTATCCGAATTCCACCCAAATCTCCCCAAACTCCCAAGCTGGTGCCCTTCCTTCCCACCACATCACACCATAGTTTTGTGGGTTTTCTTGTAAACTGTGGGGGCTACAGTCTTCCAGGTGGATAGTTGGGCTGTATATTGATCAAACAGGTCCATTGTATCTTTCAACGCCCCCCCATCAACCCTTCTCACATAATAATATTCACTTTATTTTCATTTATTAACTAGCATGACATTAATCAACCTAATCAGATTGAAGTGAATACCTTTAATGAAGCAATGAATGGGGCCACATTTAGTACATTTGAAACATGACCTTACTGCATATAACAAGGCCTTTTGGCCTTCACTTTTTTATTTAGACCTCCTTATTCTACAAAGTAAGAAATCATTCCATTAAAAAATATACATATGTACCTATGCATAGACATTCCCCAAAAGATAACCATTTCATCAATTCTGAAAAACGTCTTTGGTTTTTCTTCTAAAGCATTTTCCATGGCAATCCATTTTATGGACTTGTTAATGCGAGCAAGTGCCTCATGAGAGATTCCATCCTTACACAAAACCTTGCCAGTCCCCATTACTCCTCAGCCTTTTTATCTTCTACTGTTTGTTGATAATGTCGTGTTATAAATGCCCATCAAATACAAATCAATAATGATAAGTGTCTGTTCCCAATTAATTTTATCTAACATCTGATTCACACTGGATTGCTACGTGCAACGGCAAAGCCTCTCTGGTGGGGAATGAGGGTTTGTGGAACAAAATGCTTTTGTTTCCAATTCTAGACTTCCCACCCCTTTCCAGAGTGTGTTCAGCCTCGTCTGATTATCCATAATGTCATCTTCCAGAGTGAAAAAGGCAAAAGGCCACCATCTTTCTGGGGCTGTGTGTGAAAACTGCATGAAATGAGCTTTGTAGAGATTAAATGTACTCTACCTACAAAAAGACAAAAGTTGTAGCTTTCCGGGGCACCTGGGTGGCTCAGTGGGTTAAAGCCTCTGCCTTCGGCGCGGGTTATGATCCCGGGGTCCTGGGATCGAGCCCCACATAGGGCTGCCTGCTCAGCAGGGAGCCTGCTTCCCCCTCTCTCTCTGCCTGCCTCTCTGACTACTTGTAATCTCTCTCTCTCTCTCTGTCAAATAAATAAATTAAATATTAAAAAAAAAAGTTGTAGCTTTCCTATTCTGTTGGGTCCAAACAAGGAGCAGAACGGTCTATTGCCAATATTTGAGGTTTTGACTCAATAGCTGATAGACTGTATTTCAGTAGGCCCTGAATGAGAAGTATCTTATCTGGACATCTTATACACATATAACTCTTCAGTCCCTCCTCAAATTCATCAGTCATTTCAAAAGGTATCCCAACTGTCCTACCTTAACGTCTTCTTATTGTAATGGAATTTTATTTCTTAAATGTATTATACAATATTTAAGACCTTCAAAAAAAGGACACGGGAAAATGTAAAAGATACCCCTGTATCTTGGCTCAAGAAATAAAACACAGAGTGGGCGCCTGGGTGGCTCAGTGGGTTAAAGCCTCTGCTTTCGGCTCAGGTCATGATCTCAGCGTCCTGGGATCGAGGCCCGCATCGGGCTCTCTGCTCAGCAGGGAGCCTGCTTCCTCCTCTCCCTGTCTCTCTGCCTGCCTCTCTGCCTACTTGTGGTCTCTCTCTCTGTGTCAAATAAATAAATAAAATCTTTAAAAAAATAAAAAATAAAAAATAAAACACAGAGTTAGATTCACTTGGCTCCATGCCTTCTTCATAGAGCCTGTTACTGCTAAGAGGTTATTTCCCGAGAGCCTGGGGACCTGGATGCTTGGCTTTGCACCTCTTTGCAAGGCCCTGGAAATGACCCTGACATCTCCCACCTCTGTGCTGTCAGAGCCAGGGATGACCATGTGATTTGCAAGGCCATAAGTTAGCCACTGTCTGCACCTTGGCTGTGACTTTTGGGCACTTTTACCCTGGCCTTATTGTCAGATGGAGGTGCCCGTAGCTTCCCATGACCGCCTGTTTCAGAATGTTCAATGGGAGAGCCCCAGATTCTTGACCACAGTTCTGCAGAGAGCCCAGGGGGAGCTGGACAAGCTCTTTGGACTTGAGGTGGACTTGACTTATTGAGGAGGAAGGGGGCCTACTGGCTCCTGTAACCTCCCCCCTGCAGTGACAGCTTTGGGCTGCAGGCTGCCCCCAGTTTGAGCTGGTCCTGGAGTTGGGGGCATGTCCAGCTGTCTCTCCCTTAGGCTTCCTCTGAGCAGAGCTCTTTTGGCCATAGAAGTGTCCTGGCTGGAGAGCTGTGGACCAGTGCCTCCTTGGGCCCCCATCAGATTTCTCCATCCATGGGTCATTTTTGGTGAAGACAGAACTCAGAATATTAACTATCTTTAACATCATTCATCTTAAGTAAAAAATAATGCTTTAAGGCCCGATAATTTTAAAGATAAGGGAAAAAAATGCAGAAAACTCGAGGAGTCATTTGCCCTGTTGCTCCTGCATATTGTAGCCAAATAAACACATTCCCGTCCTTATTTATGCTGCAGACCAGTCATTTTTCCTTACACAGGAATCTTATTAAAACAATAAATCAATGTTAACCTGGGTTTTAAATTGGCCCAATATGTTTGGAGAACTTGCTGGTTTAATTTTCCTATTTTTCATTTTCAGTTAACTAATTTAGTTTTCCCAGTTGGGATACCACAACCTTAGCAGGGGGATTTATCTCGAAACCAGAAAGCCCTGACATACACTACCACCAAAACAAAGGAGGGATTCCAGCGTTTTGTCCTATAATGAGAAAACAAAGAAGCAAAACTCTAGAAATCTATCCTGATCATGGCAAAGAGCCTAAACCTCAGCTCTGAGAAAGAGCTCCAAATACCTTCAAGTTCTTCTGGATATTCTGTTCTACATTTTCTTCACATCTCCCTGACTGAAAGTTTCCAGTGCATCTGTGTTAGGGTCTGGATGTTTATGTCCAGTGTTGAAGGCCTAACCCCAACATAACCATAACAATGCCATCAGAGCACTCTCTTGCTCTCCCTCTGTCTTTCTGTTTCTCTCCCTTTCTCTAGCACTTGCAAGAAAAGATCATGTGAATATATGGCAAGATGGCGGCCATCTACGAGGCAAGAAAAGAAGCCTCAGGATGAAACCTACTTTGCCAGCACTCTGATCTAGGACTTTTAGCCTCTGGAACTGTGAGAAAATGAATTTCTGTTGTTTTAGCCATCCGGTTTATGGCATTTTCTTATGACAACCCCAGCAATGTTTTCCCAGGAACACTATAATTGCTGGTGCCCCTCCACCCTCTAAGGAATGCTTGGTGTCCCCACATGTGTGTACGATTGGAGAGATCTTGGCTGGCACCTCGAAGGGGCCCATATCATCACAGATTTGGTAGGTTGCAACACAGCCCAAGACCCCAGAGTATGACTGGGGACCAGACACACAAAGGGAAGCTCTTTTCAGCCATCAACCCCCAGAGTTGTGTGTGTGTGTGTGTGTGTGTGAGTGTGTGTGTTGAGAGGGCTGACTTTTTCAATGGGCCAACACTAGAAATGTCCTTAAGCCCAGGACTGTATCGGACTTGTTCTCCACCATGAAGCATGCAACTAGAGGGTAAATGTTGGCCTTATGAAACACCGGCTCAGTGAGGGCTGTATCTGGGGAAGCTGCTGTGTTCCATGAAAGAACATTAGCTTTAGAGTCAGGCAGTGCTGGGTTCACATTCAAGCTTTTTACTGCAAACATCAAAATAGTATAAGCAAAGGCTATATTGGCTCACGTAACTAAAAAACCAAGGGAGTTGTTTTGCTTTCAGGCACAGTGACATCCAGGCACTCAAAAGGTGTTACTGGAAATCTATGTTCTCCCTTTCCACTCTATTTCTCTGTGGGCCTCACTCTGAAAATTCTTCCTCAGTAGCTCTAGACTCATGTGATTCTTAGTCCTAAGGATGGGTAGAGGAAGGAGACAGTCTCTTTCTAAGGGGTACAAAGAAGGTCTTGGTGAGGTTTCTGATTGACCAATTTTAAGTCACACATTCACCCCTGGTGGGAAGGTCTGGCGGGGGGGGGGGGGGTCCCATTTAAGCCTGGAAGAGATGGTGTTGTTACTTGAGAAGGAGGAAGGGGTGCAAATCAACAGATGTCTACATAGACATTAAAGTTCTCCATGACTCTGGGCAATTTACTTAACCTCTCTGATCCTCAAGTTCCCCCTTTATAGAATGGGAACGGCTATACTAGTACCTGTCACTGAGGAAGTTACACACAGCTCAAGGCACAGAATGGAGGTATAATAACGGTTAACTTTCTTCTTCCTTCCTTTTCCTACCCCTGGCCTTCTCTTGAAGGCCTAGAGATATTCCAGCTCTGCCCTGATTGGTATTGAAGAAGTCATGCCCAGCCTGGCTCTCTTGTGAGTAGTTCTCATTTTAGTCCTGATGTGTGGGCTCATGGGGATTAGTGCGGGACAGGAAGGAGGCAGGACCCCAAGCACGTCATTGACTCTGGAACTCCCTGAGCCTGGAAGAATGAAGTGGACCCCGGCTAATCCCAATAGGTAACTGTTCCCTTAGTCACCTGAACTTTTATTTGATAATTTATTAATTTTGGTGCAGAAACAGAGAGAAAGCTTAAGAAAGTAGTGGACTGGGGCACATGGGTGACTCAGTTGGTTAAGCTTCAGACTCTTGGTTTTGGCTCAGGTCGTGACCTCAGGGTCGTGAGATCCAGCCCCACGCCTAGGGCTCCATGCTCAGTGGGGAGTCTGCTTGAAGTCCTCTCCCTCTGCCCTTCCCTCCACTCATGCTCTCTCTCTTTCTTAAATAAATAATCTTAAAAAAAAAAGTACTGAACTAAATTTTTTCATTACTGCCTTATTTACTTGTTTACTCTTTAGTAGTTTATCATTAGTGGTTTATCATTTATCAGATTGGTAAGGCTTTAAAAGTGTGGGAGCTCCTGGGTGGTTCAGTTGGTTAAGCATCGGACTTTTGATTTCAGCTCAGGTGGTGATCTCAAGGTGGTGAGATGGAGTCCCACAGCGGACTCTCTGCTTGGCATGGAGCCGGCTAAAGATTCTCTCTCTCCTTCTCCCTCTGCCCCTATCCCCATCTTTAAAAAAGAAAAAAAAAAAAAAGCTTGGGAATACAAGTGTTAGCAGAAGTGTGAGAGGAAAAGGCAGGCTAATTTATTCAATCGTGGTGGTGGGTACAAACTGGCTCAATCCTTTTAGATGACAGTTTGGCAGTATGTGTTCAAATTAAGATCTGCATGTGATTTCCCTTCCAGGAGTTTCTCTTGCAGAAACACTTGCAGGTGTGCACACAGATTATTATACAAGAATTTTATTCATGACTGTTCCTATTCAGGAGCACTGAAAACAACCCACAGGCATATCAATGGCAGATGAAACAATCGCGGTAATTCCATATGAGGGGACACTGTGGTGGGATGGAAAAGAGAGAAACAGCTCTCCACGTGCTCACTCAGGACGTCCACCACTGAGAGCCAAGTTTAAAAAGAAAAAAGGCAAAGTAAAAACAGCATTATGTATGCTCTCATTTCAATTTATATGTACTATAAAGATCTATAATAGCAGGCACTGAAAAAATATCTGGGTGAATATAAAGCAAGCAGTGTTTATCTCTGAGGTTCCAGGGACTTTTACTGTTTTATGGCATGCACTTTATAACTTTCATTACAGCCATGTGTTATTTTTATTATCAGAGATAACAACAATGATTCTTAAAATAAGAAAAAAAAAATACCGATCAGAAAAAAAGCGCTGACACTCATTCCTAAAAACAATTGACACCACAGAGCTTATGATATTATTCTTGAAAAAAAGGATGTTCTAAACCGATTTGCATACAGTGACTGAATTTGGGGAAAGTTCTTTTGTTTGTTTGTTTCTTACTGCTTATGGGGTGCAATGCCACTGTACGTGATTAAAACATATTTTTTCCATGGATCGGAGAAGGAGTAGCCCACTGGCTTATTTCCTAAGATTTTAACTAGAAAAGCCCACACGTTGTTTTAAGATGTTACCATGAACATAAATTAGAAAGTAACAAGCCTCTCTTTATTATACATGAATGAGGAGGAGGAGGAGGAGGAGGGGGAGAAAAGCATTTGGATGCTCTATTCGGGAAATGATATTCCTCTTTCCCTCCATCGCTAGAGATGCCTTCTGCAAACCTTCAGCTAGAAGAAGGTGCTTGTAGACTCATTCATACTCCCCTCTTTTCTATTTAACTCTTTGGGCACCAAGTTTTCATGAATTCGTACAACTTCTAAAACTCCGGGATGACAGTGGAAATGATTCTGTTCTTATAGAATGGTTTATGGTGCCCTCTTTTGGATTTCCATTTACATTCCCAGGCCGACACACGACCTCTGCTGCTCTGAGATGAACCTAGTAAATGTGGCCAGAACTGGGTTCCCACGCAGCTAATTGTCTGTCTGGTTTGGTTGGGGAAATGAGGGGTAGGGATGCCAACTCCCACTCTTGTGTGGCTAGTCCAGAGTCCTGAAAGGGGCCAAGCTGGTGATCCACTCCAGCTTTCCCATTTAGAGTGAGGAACTCTAGGTTGGGGGGGGGGGCGGTGTGTGTGTGAAAAGGTTGTTCACTGCAACCAAGAACAGGCAGCAAAACCCCCATCTCCTGTCCGCTGTTCCAATTAGTTACCCGACTTATGCTCTTCCCACACCTTTATAATGAAAGTTGTTCAAATGAAGATTTATGACTTCATTTTGGTGGGATGTCTCAGGTGTTTGATTTGAAGGATGAAATGCACACTTACCTTTCCGCTCATGCAGAGTCTAGCTAGTCTTCCCATTAGTGCATTTGGCTTAGTCTTTGCCCATCAAGCCCTAGCCTCCTTCCTGGGAGAAGTCACAGCTTTACCTGTTGGGCTGCTTGAGCCTCTTGTTCCTCCAAAGGGCCTGGATCACAGGGCCATTGTGTCAATGCCCTTCCAGCTTCAGCCTAGGAGATGACTTCTGAAAGGCTCTTGGGGGCAGTCTAGTCCTCCCACCTCCTGAAAAAGCAACAGACATTGTCACCTGGAACTGAGTGGCAACATCGAAGCTGGAAGGTGATGGCCAAAGTGGCATGGGCAGGAGAAGGCAGGGGCTTATATGGCTTTGGGGTCTACACCCTCAGAGGAAGCAAGCCAGAGGGCACCACAGGCTGGGTCCCTCTCTTATCCTTGGTTGATGAATGTCGTCAATTCTAAGAGTAGGTAAGACCATCATAGTGCAAAGACCCTGGAAATGCCCTGAAATTATCAGCCCATGATGAAAAATCTATATATTAGAGATTTCCTCAAATTGGACAACATCCTAAGATTCACGTGATATTTCCAACCACAAGTTATAAGACTAAAATAAACTGCTACACCATTAATATTAAAAACACATTTTTAATCAGTCATGGTAGAAGAAAGAATGAATTTGCTCTGGGCTCTCTTTAGCAAATGATATTACAACATTGTTAATATATGAAAAGGCAATCAGAGAGCATGCAGCTAAAGTGGGGGGGAGGACTAGAGAGGCACATCAGGCTGTAAATGAATATATGATGTGGTTTTTCTGCATGTCGTAATGTTTGTGGGATTTACCATTATCTTAGATTATTAATTCGTTTTTATTTCTTTTTTTACACTAAATAAATACTCATTTTGGTACCAAAATTCACCCCCTTTTACTCAACGAGGGACCCCCTCTGAGTTGCATACACCTCATTCCTCCACGAAGCCTGGATTAGTCTTCGTTTGTCCTTCTTGCTCTGGTTCGGGCTGTCCATGTGCATCCGATAGTGGCCAGCTGTCATCAGCTTTACCAAGACCTCCTCTGCTTCCAATTTTTCAAAGAGCTATCACATCTGGGATCTGGGATCTAGTTTAGGGACTATGGATGACTTGTAGCTTCTCCTAGTTACTTAAACCGTCCCTTAGTCTTCTCATCGTTGGAATGGGAACAATCCTGATACCTACTTTGTGAGGGTTCCGTGAATTAATATACATAAGGCACCTGGAATCTCATGGGTGCAAAGCCAGCCCTGGGTAAGAGATTGTTGTTACTTTCTTTTCTTCTTTGTCGGTCCAGATGCATTTCACAATATACCATAGAACAAGACCTCAGACTTTCTTTACCCTTCTCTCCCCTCCCCTTAATATAATTATATTGGGAGTTTGGGGGATAGAAGGGAGGTTAGAAGTGGTAGGACTCATAATGAAAGGCAGCAAAATCTTCACCATATAGAAAGTCAACGGATAAAATGAAAAAATTCAGAAATCCAGAAATCACAATGGAAGCATATATCTAGACATACAGAGACAAATACCAAGAAACAGCAGAAAGATTTGAAAGCTGTGGTCTCTGAGGAGACAAGACGGGATGGAGCTGGAGATTACTGTTTTTATCATAAACGTTGGCTTTTCTTAACTGTGTGCAACTTGGAGTTTTTTAAATTCTAAATATTTTTTAAATGTGACAAATTCACATATTTGGCTAAAAATGCCCCCCCCAAAGCATCCTCTTGGTTGGAAGAAATGCTTTTTTTTTTTCCTGATGTGATAACGATGCTCTTGGTTGCTCTTTGTAGTCATTTTAATAAGAAAAATTAATAAGCAGCAAATTGCAACAAAAAGGAAGAGGGTTTGTTTAGGTAAATTATAAGTAAGCTTTCCCTTGTGGAAGCCTTTGCTTAATTGGGCTGCAGCTGGTGCTAATTTATTCTCTTCACTGTATCTCATTTTGGTCTTGCATGTGTACTCGCGTGTGTTTGTGTTTTAAGCTTCACATAATTTGAGGCTTTCATTTGATGCCATGAGTTTGGATCCAACTGGAACAGCTCACGAGCAGCTTATCCTAAAGCAGAATTTACTTTCTCTGACAGTTTTGCAGCACACCTGGGAGCTACTGATTATAATTGGAGTACAGCTGGGAGGAACGAGGTTGGTGGTTACTGCGCGATCACAGTTGATCTCATCTTCCCATCACACCGTTCTCTCGGTTCATTCCTTCCCCCAGCATTGAAGGCCCAGTGTGATGAGCAGGGAGGGAGCGGGGATGAAAGAAACCCAGATTGGCTGGTAAATACCCACCCCGGTTCACTGGGCATGGAAATCAGTGCTTGAGCCTCTATCTAGAAAAGGCAGCATTCTGGGCACAGAGTGGAGAGTCGATTGGCTTTTTTAGTTTGAGAAATGAAGAAGACCATCTGGGCATATTTTTCTTGTGCATACAAGTGTTTCTGCTGGGTCTGCTGGACACCGACTGCATGCCATTATCATGTAACAAGTGGCATCCATCATGGGCCCATCTCTCTGTGGCTCACAAGAAAGAACAATGAACAAAGAACTGGTTGATTTTTTTCAGTCTAGGTACAAAGAGCAGACTTCATTTCATTACTGAATGTTAAGTCAAACTTGCAGCAAAGATTAATCCTTAGGGATGATTTTTTTTCCTGTTCTCTTTTCCCTGTTGATATTTTTACGAGCCAATACATAGCTTAAAAAAGAAAAAAAAATCAGACCCCAACTGTCAGCTGTTTTGTAAGGCAAAACTGGGCATTTTGAGTTTGAGATATATTAAATCATATTACAAGATACTACTAAGTTATTTTCTCTACACAAGACAAAGAATCGAAAGTAACTTTGTTTAAAAGCAAAGCACTGTTGAAACTTGAAAACATTATGCTAAGTGAAATAGGCCAGATGCAAAAGGACAACTATTGTGTTATTCCATTTATATGAGGGACCTAGAATAGTACATCCATGGAGACAGAAAGGAGGATGGTGGTTGTGAGGTGCCGGAGGAGGGAGGGATGAGGAGCTTCTGTTTAATGGGTACAGTTTCTGTTTGGGATGATGAAAAAGTTCTAGAAATGGACAGTGGTGATTGTTGCACATCATGGTGAATATACTTAATGCCACTGAATTCTACGCCTAAAAATGGTTACGATGGTAACTTTTAGGTAATGTATATTTTGCCCCAATTTTTAAAAATGTAAAAAAAAAAAAAGCAGTGTTTCCTGTATGATGCCAGTATAGTCCAAATCACATAAACATGAGTGATTTTGTAAAACTCAGAGATAACTTATTTCTCCGTCACCCTTTGGCCGATTTTTCCACGTTGGTTCTCAACAAGAATAAGCAAGGGAAATAAAAGGAGAATAAACTTAACTTGATAAATACTGTGGATTATTGGCCTGACGCATGGTCCTCTGGCAACATGGGGTTTATTACACAACCTAATGAACATTTAGGTTTAGGGACGATCAGTAGATTTCAAAGTGTTCTCATTCTACCGACCCTCAGAGACTGTATTTTGGATGCGCGGTAGCTCAACGTGGTCACTCCTACTCTGACCTGATTGGAGCCGGCCTGCCCAGCAGCTGCAGAAAGAATTTACACAATAGCTCAGCCCAAGGAGAGCGGTGGGAATTCCGTGGGATTAGAGCTGGAATTTGGAACTCCGGCACAGGGGCTGGGAGGCGGCAGATGGACATTTAAACTATCTGTTGCATAAATGTTTCCAAAGCCCAGCTAACTCTTCTCTGTGCTACCCTAACTCAGAATAGGCTCCTTCCTGCAGAGCTAGCAAGTAGACACTTCTTGAAGCACCCCTTCCGTAGCCCCGGGTGGTGTCCCTGCAGGTGGGCTGGGAAGAACAGGGCGGCCACTGCGACCCAGCACAACTCACATGTGGAACTACAGAAGTCACTCCCCCTTCCAGGACTCTGCATTTGCTCCCTGGTGAGCCACGGACTGTGCAGAGATAAGCATTCGGAAGATAAATACCTTTTACACTTTTCTCCCTGTGAAGGATTTAAAATCATGCCCATAACCTAGAAGAAACTGTTCTTTTCAATTCTTTTTTAAAAAGATTTTATTTATTTGATACAGAGAGAGAAAGAGATCACAAGTAGGCAGAGAGGCAGGCAGAGAGAGGGGGGGGGAAGCAGGCTCCCTGCTGAGCAGAGAGCCGGATGTGGGGCTCAATCCCAGGACCCTGAGATCATGACCTGAGCTGAAGGCAGAGGCTTAACCCACTGAGCCACCCAGGCGCCCCTGTTGTTTTCAATTCTTCTTAAGATTTTCTAACTTGAGTTTAATAGGTCAAAGTTAATGGAGAGCAAGTAAGCTACCATGTCTCTATATCTTGAAAGAAAATTTAATTATGATCCCTTCAGCGCCGTGTCTGGGCACGCTAGGTGTCCCGTGGCAGAAACCGTGGTGGTGCTCTTTGGTTTTCTACACGTATATAAATATCTTGTTCTAGGGGATAAGGTAAAAGCACCTGAGCCATTCATAGAGCATTTTAAATAAGAGAGCATTTGGGAGGAGGGCGCAGTTGAGGGAGGGCTTACAACTCAGAAGCGTGTGAGGCATACTGTACTCCAAAATAATTGGCTGTATCATTGAAACTGTTGTTGAGCAAAGAATGTTTAAATGACTGATATACCTAGAGAAGATGAGAGGGAAATGCAGTTGTTTTCTAATGTTAAGGACAAAACATATGCAAAACTTGAAAACAGGAACAAGGATGACTGCCTACCCTTTCTATGTAGCATTGGACCACATTGGATGGGCCCACCTGAGAATCACCTAATTCTCTAGAGGGGTGCTGTGCACCTTTGTCGGACCTGTTATTTACTATTAATTTGTGTATGTTAACTTGTAGGAAACGAAAAGCAACGCAAATGACTGTTGCGTGATAGCAATACAAATGGATTTTGCCCACAAGGAAATTATTTCTGCTTGGTAAATAGAAATAACAACCCAAAGGTCTCAGTTTTACTGCCCTGTATAACACGAACCAATTTTGCATGTAATTCAGTCATTTATTCCAGTGTGGTTTCTTTCAGTGACGACAAATACAAATCTAATTCTCCTCTATTCCTTTGAACCAACTTTGGTCCTTCATTAATGAGATAGGAAAATCTTTAGTGTGTGCTCATTTTCTTTCATGTAATGGTCATGTTTTTGACCTTGTGAAAATTATAGGTTGACGATGATCTGCTTCTCAAAGAGAGAGAAGGCAAGTAACCAAAAGTTAACTGATAATGCAGGTTAGAGACCACAGTTTTCAGTAAACATCAGAGACCAAAAAGTGAGTTTCCATGAAACACCAATGTGGCTTGGGTTTTTCAAGATGCGCAAAGTCCAGGTGGGTTTAAAATTGCCAACAACCTTGCCCAAGGATGTAACTGAGACATTCTAAATATACTATCAGAGGGAACAATGGTTGTGTGGGCAGGAGAAGGGGGATGAGCGGGGAGGGAAAACAAAGCGAAAAGACCCTTCTGTCCAGAATTACTTTACTACTTTATCCAGAATGTGAAGGGCCGGTTTGCTAAGAGTTGCAAATGCAAACCCAAAAGGGTATGAGCTATGCTGTATGCTCTCAAAAACTGGAGCCCTGTTAGTAAAAATTCAGCTTCAGATATAATGGAAATGAACTTTTTGTATTTAAAGTGGGCTAGGGAACGATTAAGGCTCCTTCTGTCTTGGAGGGCCACGGTATGAGGCATCACTGCATGGCTTTCTGGTTGTGAAAGGCAAAGCTCCCTGGGCCTGAACCCGAGGGGAAGATTAAAATGAAGAGAAATAAACTGGTCTGTATCATCAAGTACAAGAGCTTTCTCGTAGCTTCTCTAGAGGGAGGAAGTGTGTGGCCCCTGAGGGACTTAGGGAAAGTTAGGAGAAGTGGGGTCAGATTCCACAAGATAACAGATCCTAATACTTCCAAGGCAGAACCTTCCATAAAGAGAATAGTCTTGAAGAAAAATCGTGGCCAGTATTTGATTTATATTTCCCTGCTATTCTAGAATTGCCCTCAGTCCCCTCGGCCTTTCAGTAGAAATCTGTTAACTTCAGGAATGGTCTTGTGTAAGGCATGCTTTCGGCACTGAAGGAAGGGGGCTGAACTCACACACGAGAAATAGTGAGAAGAAGGGACAGTAGCCACAGAAGCTGGGCTGGCCAGGAGGAGGAATTCAGCCTGAGAGGTAACAGGGAAAAGTCACCCCTCTCCTCTCCACCCAGTTCCCAAGAAACTTTAGAAATGGGGGATGCACACTGGATTCCCTACATTTATTTGAATTTGAAAGGAGGGCTTAATTCATTTTTCTTACTTAAGAGAGAATGAAGCCAGAATCCCAGAGAATTTGAGAATCCAGGTTATATAAATATACCTTAAAAGTCTGGAGAGAGATGGGGCATGCAAGTGGATTGAAGTCATCAAACCCTACCCCAGTACTGTCTTGGGAATTTTTTTTTAATATTTTATTTATTTAGTTGACAGAGAGAAACACAGCTAGAGAGGGAACACAAGCAAGGGGAGTGGGAGAGGGGGAAGCAGGCTTCCCGCTGAGCATGCAGCCTGATGTGGGGCTCGATCCCAGGACCCTGGGATCATGACCTGAGCGGAAGACAGACACTTAACGACTGAGCCACCCAGGTGCCCCCTGTCTTGGGAATTGGCAAGTCTAGCATGTTCTTGCTAGTTCAGAGCAAGGGCAGAGCAGTTTTGGGGGGAGCTGGCTCTTTAAGAAAAATAATACCAAATCGCTATGGAATGACAAAGCCCAGGGCCCGAGAAGGGGCTCCTCCATGGAAAAGCCCTGAAGCTGAGGCTTAGTCTGTGTTACAACAGCCTCTGGACTCCAAGTCCTGTTAGAGCAGGACTGAAGGAAATGAAGGAGATGTCCACCCTCTCAAGTCAACAGTTAATTTAGGAAGGGAAAGCTTGAGTCCTATCAGAGCAGTTCAAACACAGGGTTTTATGATAGAAGGCGCTAGTGCCAGGGCAGTGATTATTTTGGCTGATGCGGTGTTGCTCTAGAGATAATTTGCTTGAAATAAGAAAAGGTTTTGCCCCACCAACACTGGCACCGCAACCAGCTCTCTGAAGGAGGCTGATTAAAAAGCCAGGCACCAGATGGCCCTCCGGAAGAGAGGTCACCAAACAGCCACCACACAGAGTCGGGGTTTTCCAGGTAATGGCTGGATGAGCCCTCTCCCTTCTCCTCAGCTTTTAAAGCAGATTTGAGGACTTAGGGGTAATCCTTTTGTTTCCACCGTTGGCCTGAAATCCATTAGCCTGGGTGGCCCCGAACCTGTCTTGTTAAATTCTATATTTATCTTTTTCCTTGCATCAATAATAGATTTTAGGTGTGTTTTCTTTGTTTTGTTTTGCTTTTTTAAATTTACTTTTAGTTAGAAGAGAATACAGTGCTTTCTAGCAGCCGGCTAGAAAGGAATAAAAGGCATCCCACACAGCTTTTTTAGGACTACATGCCTGAAAACATTTCAGATTTAGAAACTATATTGTTCTGTTTTATAAAACTAAATGAAAATTCCTAATGCCATATAGAAACATATCTGATGATATCTATTTTCCAGAGCCCATTTAGATACTCGATTTCATAAGACCTGTGTACAAATCCCACCAGGTATGTAGAACGAGTATTATTTTCTCTTTTCCTCCTCTTTCCCCACCTACCAACCACCCCTGTCCTCTCCCTGCAATGTAATGGTACTAACACTGAAATCAAGCTGATCCTAGAGCTGGCATTGCAGCTAGTGGGGTGACTCAGACGGGATCTCAGGTTTCCTGACCCTTCCTTATTCCAGTCATCTTTCCCATTGTATCCCCAAATAAAGTCCTTTTCACTAATCAACTGTAGTTTCTCTCATGCTGCTATTCCTCACTCCGGTTGTCCTGACGTACGGTTCTCGTGGCTCTACAGTGATGGTATCCTAGGATCTGGATCTACCAGGAGCCAAAGATACCTGTGTTGGGCCTTGCAGGGGAAATGGATGAATGAATGAGTGAATGAATGAATGAATGAATGGACATACTGAAGGGAAGGACGGTGGTGGAGGATGGACATGTTGACCTGTCTTTCTCAGGACACGGGGAGCATCTCCCTGCTTCTGGAAAGCTCTGTCCATTGTGCTCACAACACTCTTTTCTGGTTTTCTTTCTGCTGCCTCTGGCCAGTCCTTTTGTCTTGTGTGCAGGCCCACCCTTCTCCACCTGGCCCCTAAATGTGGGAACTCCTCCAGGCTAGTCTTAGGCCTCATTTCTTTCCCTGCTCTCTCTCCCTTAACGGGTTCAACCACGCCATCTCCTTCAAATGTCATCCACAGGCCAAAAACTCCCAAATCCATTTCAATCCCAGACCTCTCTGAGGTCTAACCCATAATTCCAACCATGCATTTAATATTTCTACTAGGATATCTCAAATTCCCAACCCACCCCAGAGAGAACTCATGATCTTCTCTCCTCCCCACAACTGGATTTCCTGCAAGGCTTCCTATCTACCACACCTCCCACTGCACAAGTCAGAAATCTGGAAATCAGCCTTGGAACCCCTGTCTCCCTCACCCTCTAAAACCTATGCACCACCAAGTCCTACTGGTATTGCTTGCTGAGTACCTGGTGGCCTTGACAGCTTCCCTCCACGCCATCAGCTCCTCTCCAGTCTATGCTTCTGTCATCTCCCTCTGGGCCTGCAATACATAGCCTCCACCTGTCCCCCCGAGGTCTACTCCTATTCTTCTCATACTCATTCTTTACACCAGAGAATCTTCTCATCACTCATTTGCTCTACCGTGCATCACTGCACTACCCCTCACTCCCTGCTGCGGCCATATTGGCTGTCTGTTAGTTCCCTTCATTAAGCCATGCTCCCCATTCCACTCCTTCCTCCTTCCCCTTTGCCTCCACAAGCCTCTAATACGACAAGGACTTTGCTCCTGGTATTCTTTAAGCCTGGGAATGCCTCACTCCCTAATCCACATATGTGCAACTGCCTGGTTACCGCCTGCTTACCTTTCTGGTCTTGGCTCCAGTATCGTTTCCTCAAACCCAGGCGATATTCCTCTGCTAGACACTCACATAGAATTATGTTCCAGGTAATGCCCCTCAGATGGGTAATCACACTCCATTCAGTCAACAACCCCTTGCTGACCCCCCTACTTTGTGCCGGGCACTGTTCTAGCCACTTGAGATCCCACCAGGGAGTTAGATAAAAATCCCCGCTCTCGTCCTGTGGGATCATATTCCAGTGAATAATTGTAAACTTGTGTCTGCCCACACTGCGTATGTTCAGGGAGAGCTAGGGCTGCGTCTGACAGGCATCACCAGCCCTCAGGACAGGGTCGGCTCCTGCCTGGTTGTCAAACATTTGGGAAATTAATGGATATTTACATTTGGAAATCAACAAATGAACAAATAAATGTAATTTTAATATGGCAATTTGGCTTGTATTGAACTTGTGATATTTTTAATACTTAATAAATATTGTGATACACCATCAGAAAATGAAGTCCATGTGTAATCGCCAGGGCAATCTTTCTCCCAGTTACCCATGAACCTTTAAAGCCATGAACAGCCATTCCCTTCTCCCCTAGCGGTTGAGCGGGGACTTCTGAGGAACTAGCTGAGCT
This sequence comes from Ailurus styani, assembly GCA_002007465.1. Classification (NCBI taxonomy): domain Eukaryota; kingdom Metazoa; phylum Chordata; class Mammalia; order Carnivora; family Ailuridae; genus Ailurus; species Ailurus styani. Next base: position 850,351 of record LNAC01000145.1, on the reverse strand, counting down.
TTGCTGCCATCTTTTGACCGAAGTTAATACCACAGAGATGAAACCACATCCCTGTGGTGTTTCAGGTTCTGTGGCACCAATGAAAAGTAGCCCCACTGAGTTCTATTTCTGTCTAAAAATCCAAGAACATGTTGCTAGTTAAGAGGAAATCACACCACACCCAGTGCCTCTTCTAGCTTTGTTTATTTCTGTGTTTGTTTGCGTAGCTATCTCCAACTCTCCGCTCCTCCTTCCACATCCCCACGTTCCTCACTCTGTAAATGTTTCAAGTGTGTGTGTGTGATGTGAACGTACATGTGAACAGTAAACAACTGTTTTTTATCAGAATTGGTGGGGCACAGACACTCAATGAACATTGGCTATTATTTTTATTAACATTATCATTATTATAAAGATCCTTCCCCTTCAAAGCAGATGAGCTAAAGACGGCTTCTTCTCTGCTGTGAATTCTTACATGCATGAGGACACTCACCCCAAACTCAGTGTAAGATTTTCCCCTTTCCTGCTCTCCCATCCTCTCTCTCTCTCTCTCTCTCTCTCTCTGTCCTGGAAAGCCTTTTAAAACTTTTATTGCTATCTCAACCCTTTAAACTGAATATATATATTAACATTATATATTATATGCTAATAGTATATATTTTATATATTACTTGATATCTTTTATAAATACTTAAACTTTATATAATATACAGATATATATAATTTAAGTGCTTCATATTTTGTCTCCTCAAAAAAAAGAGAAACCCCTGGTTGTGAAGGAATTGCATTTTACTCTTGGGATCTCCCACGATACTGAAGAAACTGTTAGGGATTATATTAAGGCTCTTTTCTGAAATGAAGGATGTCAAGGAATACTTTGTTTTTGCTTGGATATATTTTGTGTGAAGACTGTAGTAAGAACGTTATGACAGGTTCTCAGAAAGCTAAGCTGTCACATTTTTAAATACATATCTGAAGATTATATTCCTTTGGAAACTTTACAAATTTGAAAATATGTCCTCTTTGAAATAGCTCTCATGCCAGGGAACCTCTATATATTTGAAGCTGGAGAATAGAAACTAAGAACCAAGGATCAATCCGGAGTTCACCTCTTTCAGCAAAGAAAGGCAGAGAAATGACAAATTTTGGATTGCCCCCAAGGAAAAGTCAAGAAGGATGCCGTGCATAGATATTTGAGCAAGAGGTAGACTACTTAAAGGAACAGATATTCCTTGGCGTCTCTGAAGGACATCTGTAGCAGAACTGGTTTCAGGGAAGCAAAGTTTTTGAATAATCCAGGAAAACAAAAGCCATGACGTGAAGAGCTTTGTTCGTCAGCTTGACGTTAGCCCTGTGAGCGTGACAGGGAATGGACGCGGGTGAGGGACAGGTCACTTCCTTTCACAGACATGCCCTGTACACGGTCGAGCGTCAACAGAGGGCTACTGAATTAAAGAGGACCTTGATTAGCCAAATCCTCATCTTTCTTTACTCCTCACTACAGTTCAGCTCCTGGTGATTTAATGATTCTAAACACCCAACTTTAAACGTCTAGTTTTCAACCGTTAGTTCCAAACAGGGATATCAAGAAAAATGATGTTTTGAAGCATAGACTGCTGTGCGACTGAGAAAACTATAAATCAGAGATCAGAAATTGGAATGACTCTGTTTTAGAAGCTGCATCGCATGTGCTTTTTTACTAATCTTACTAAAATCATTGCTCATTTCTATGTTTGCACAGAAACATTCTGAACATCGGATGCTGTCTGTGGTCCTTAACATGGGTGGCCTGGTTCACCGGAGATGGAACAGCTTGGCTTTGGGGAGAATTTTCCCGTCCCAGCTAAACACATTCTGCAAACCCCTGGAGCATTTTGACCACTTCATTTTCCCTGCCTCTCGCCTGAAAGAAGATACCCGCCAGCAATTTCCTGTGCTGACAGATTAGGAATGAAGCCTCTGAGCTCAAGGGCAGATGGGAGAACTGGCTGGACCAGGCTGGTCATTTGGGGAGACTAATGGCTACAGAGCACCTGCTGAAGATATCACCTGATTATTTAAAAACCTTCGTGTAGTTCAATGAGCCAAATGGGAGTTCCCTGCAGAGGACAAGCAACTATTCATTTCTCTCAGGTTTAAGTTTTCAGAGGAGGGCCCCTCTATTTTGCGAGCACTAAATCCTCCCGGTGACTTTGGTGAAAGAGACATGAACTAACTGATGAAGCAAATATGTTTCAGATGGAAAGTAATGGCTCTTGGACTGGAATGCCTGGTAAACATCTGGTGTCCTTTTATCTTGAATGAACATCTGTCTCCCTTAGTTAATAGATTATACCTGTTGACCAACCAACCCTCTCACTACATCCAAATGAGGGTGAAATACCGAGGTCTCTAGAGAGAGATCCTGATATGATCTCTTGGGTTTGGCCTGAGCTTAGGGAATAATTTTTTTAAAGCTCCCAGGTGATTTTAATATGCAGCCAAGACTGAAAACCCCAGTGTAAGTGGGAGGAGACTTTGATGGATTTGGAGCTGTAGTTTATTCATGGAACAAAAATTAAATCAAGCTAAATAGAGGTATGAGTTGTTTATAGAATTTTTGGCATGTGTCTGAAACATTTTTTTGTCTGAAACATTTTTAAATGATTTCATTTACATTAAATTTTTAAATTTTTTATCAGTTTAGACAACTTTATATTGGATTTATTGAACTCTTATCAATATTACAAACACATCATGAGGTAGATGACCTCTCGTCCATTGTGTCAGTTGTGAGAGATTATTAATAAACAAAAATAAGATGAGTCTACATATGGCTCACATACCTATGTATGCCATCAGACTTTTCCTCGGGGACAACCCTATAATGGATTGCCTACTGCTGAAGGCAGTCTGGGGTGACCCTTTACACTTTATTTTTCCTATTTTATAACTAGCTTATGTAGATTTTTTTTTAAGCATTGGATAAATACAACCGGGGTGACTGGGTAAGAACTTTTGTCTTTGTACAGCAGGAGGAAATTTAACTTATATTAGTAGAAATATGGTTCTAGGAAAACCTCTTGAGTAATCCGTGCTAGTCAAAGAATAGCTGAATTAAAGAATGTCTGAACTGTGGTGTCAATAAACCATCCTCGTGTAAACAACGCCAAGCGCTGGTATTTTCAACTGCCTTTACAACTTTGGTTTAATGACTATTAAGGCATGACCACAAAACAAACAGGATAAAGTAATTCTGAACCATAGTCCCAACCTAATGCCAACACACAGATCCATAACCACCTGCCACGTACCAACTATACCTGCAAACTCTTAACGCTGTACAAGATGGGCTTATTAAAAACCTTTCCTGGCTGCCTCTAGCAATTAAATACCATGAATCTATGATTTTGACCTGTGTCTTCTCTATAATTTTAAACCTGAATCATGTGTGTGTTTGCATACTTGTATACGCATACGTATAGTTTGAGCAATGGAGAAGAGGGCAAACAGAGGCACTGTCACTCTTAATCACCAATTAGCCCAGTGATTCCTCGAACTTTAATGTTCTCATGAGTCACTCGGAGACCTTATTGAAATGCAGGTTTTGATTCAGTAGTTCTGGAGTGAGGCATGATTCTGCATCTCTTTCTTTCTTTTTTTTTTATTTTTTTAAAGATTTTTTTTTTATTTATTTGACAGAGAGAGAGATATCACAAGTAGGCAGAGAGGCAGGCAGAGAGAGAGGAGGAAGCAGGCTCCCTGCTGAGCAGGAATCCCGATGTGGGGCTTGATCCCAGGACCCTGAGATCATGACCTGAGCCGGAGGAAGAGGCTTTAACCTACTGAGCCACCCAGGCGCCCCTCTGCATCTCTTTCAAGCCCATTCCATGATCCTGGGGCTGTGGCCAGTGGTCCACAGTTGACCTTTTTGAACAACAGGATGAGAACGCAACCTGATAAGAAGGCAAATGCTGGGTGAGGCTCTCTGGGGGCAGCAGATGACATCGGTGATCTGTATAGCCCTTCACTGCATACCTCTGATGGAAGTGGGAGTGGGCAAGGGTCATCTGGGCCAGCACAAAGCTGATACTGCCCTTGATAAAATAGCAACCCACGTGTCAACTTTGCACATGGACAGTGGATTGCAGAAAGATTGTATAAGATGTGTTCAGAACACCTTTCTGACATGAATTCACATAAAATTCTCAGTGTATGACCTACATTGTAAATTAAAGGCTGATAATAGAATATTTCCATGGCATTTGTTTGGACTTTGCCTCCACGCCTATATATTTATTGATTTTTGCTGGCTGTTCGATTTAAAAAGTGAAATGTACCATTACTCCCCCATAGAGAGTTCATCTCTACTGGACATCTAACTTACATATGATACCTTGAAGGCCACTTAGAATCATAAAAATGTTTCCTTTCCTCAAAGATTATATTTCAATTCAATTGGACATTATTAATATCAATAGATACTTATTAAACTGTATTTACCTACCACTTATTCATTATATAGGAGAAGACAGAGTCTGCTGTATTTTTCTTGATATACAATTATTACCTACCCTTGCCTAATTTAAGAAATGTTTGTTTTGGGCAAATTTGTTCTCACACATTGATGAGACATATAACTTCCAAGAGAAAATCAGGGGACTTTCTGGCATCCTTTCATGTGATACATTCTGTCCATTTCCTGGACTTTGCACTTGAAAAGGAATACAGTGAATTTTGAAGCAATTACCTATCATATCAGAGGAAGCCCAATAGAGCCATTGGCTTTTGGCAAATAACACTGGAGCTCGGTTTCCCCATTTGAAAATGAGACAGGTACATTCTAACAGGTCTTCAGGTTCCCAAGATCTGTGGGATGGTTCTTTCTGACTCCTCCCTAGTGGATAGACGCCTCTGTCCGATCAAAAGTTTAGGGGCCACAGTCCTTTGAAGAAGAGGTGAGGTTTGGGGAAAGAGCAAAGGATGGAGTTAAAATTGCATAATGACTACAAAAAACAGCTCACAGTGTTTATCTCTGGATAGAAGATTGTGAGGCATTTACTTTAAATTTGCTGTTTCCAGCTTTTTTATGTTAATGTTTGTCACTTTTATAATCAAATAAAATGCAATTTAAAATGAAATTTATTAGGGGTGCCTGGATCTGGGTGGCAAAGTCAGTTAAATGTCTGACTTTTGGTTTCCACTCAAGTCATGAGCTCAGGGCTTGAGATCGAGTCCTGGGTGAGGCTCTGAGTCTGCTTAAAACTCTCTTTCTCTGCCCCTCCCCCCTGCTCTCTCTCTCACATAAGTAAATGAATCTTTTTTTAAAATGAAAATAAATTAAATATAATTAGTAAACTCACAAGAAAGAAAGAAGAAGGATTAGAATAGATGGACTCTACTATTTCTCCTGGGTTATAAAATAAATCCTACACTAACTGTGAATCTGATGATTAGGCTAGAACAGACAAAATGGTCACAGAATTTTAGGCATAGCTTCCAAAACTGTATGCACAAAAAAAAAAAAAAAATTCTGAATTTGGGGAGAGTATGTTGTTTTCTCTGGGCCAAGAACATTAATCACCAAAATGCTTGGCAGGCACCGGGCTGGTGTCTGCCCACTGGCACTGTTTGGCCTTGGTGTATCATCTGATGATAGCCCTAAAACAAAATCAAGGAAGATGCTCATTAAAATAATAATAATAATAATAATTTTTAAATATAATAAGAACACTGGCTGCCTTGGGAAGTTTATGATCTGCTCTATCACTTTTCCATTTGTTTCGGGTGTGAAAGGCCACGTGTGGTTATGCTTCCTCTGTTCTCGGATGTCGCTGGGAATAGTGTCAACGTCACATAACAGACTCTTCAGTCCTCTTTTTTCCCTGTCGGTAGCATCAATTTCAAGCTAGGTCATCAGGATTTCTATTCCCAAGGAATGAGAAGAGAGGTGTAAACGTCAGTGGCCGTGGCCATACCAGCCAGGGGAGGAGAGCAAATGAGGACGTGGCTACCAATTATAATAGACGTCGACCCCTCTATCTTCACAGCAAGACCACGACGTCTCCAAATGCTAACTCCCCACCACCCCCAAGTCCCTCCAAGCCTTTTTAGAATCCACCACCTCCTGCCTCGCTTAGGAACCAGTTACAATTTTCTGGTTATTGCTGTGTTCATTGTCTCCATGCTCTGACTTCAGCCAGAGCTGTGCCCCAGCTGCTCCTTCGCACACCTGAGGGGGCGCCATTCACACAGAATACCATGAAATGTGTCCTCGGAGCTGCACAGCACAGTTCTGGCTGTTCTAACACCTGTAGGCCCTTTCTTCTACTCCGGCCTCACTGGACATCCTGCTTTCAGTGAAATAAGGGAGGTGTCTGGCCCCCATCTGTGGAGAGTAGGTAGTTCTAATGGAGCTGTCAATCCCTGCTCCATTCTCTTGCTCATGGGTTTGGGTCAGGATGTGGGCACATGAGCCAAGGTGGGCCAGTCAGAGGCCTTCCCTGGAGTTCTTAAAACTGGACCCGAAGTCAGGAAAACCTTTTCTTCTTGAATGGCAAAGTTGGGAAGATGTGAGCCAAGGAAGCAAAAGAGGCCTTGGCTCTAGCCCCAAGGAGAGAACTGATTTGTGGTAGGGGAGAATGAATGTGTCCCTCAGTGAGAAGCAAGGACAGAATGTGAGGAAAGAGTCCTGATGATATTTACTTCCTCATTTGGGCTGTTTCAGGCAATACCATTTCCCTTTCTCATTACGTGAGCCAATACATTTTCTATGTGGCCTAAGCTCTTTGAGTTTCTGTACGGTGTAACCCGAACACTTTGACTAACACTTTACTAATAATGCTCTTATTCCTCCCTTGTTTCCCCTCTCTCTCTTCCCCCCTTTCAAAAGTTGTGTAAAAGTATTTGCTCCCACACCTCTGAGAAAATGAGCCAATTTTCTCTGGAAATCAGTGACTTGCCAGAGTCAATTAATCCCACATTTAACATAAAGAGACATATAAAGTGCTTAGAACAGTGCCAGGTGGATAATAAACACTGTTATTAATATTGTCAGTAGTAGACTGAGCAGTATTAGTAGCTAGAATGGAGACAGCAGTACTTGGTGGTTAATGTGAGGGTGCCAAACAGCCCTTCCAAATTAATAGGACTTGGTTATGGATTGCACCCCCCAAAAAAGGTATGAATGGTGTGGATCCATTCATTGTTTCCCACTTGCTCATTTTTTATTCCGTGCTTTAGAAATCGGTTCAGTCAATGACCTGCTTTTATCATGTGGCATGTTTAGTTTCTCCTTGTCCAGAAAGCCAGTGACCCGTTCTGTCCCTAGCATCACTTGGTATAACAATCACTTCAATTGCCCATTTTTAGTCATACTGCTACTTTGCGAGGAATATGAAAATGAAAAGATTCCTTTGTATTTTTCAGTCCCTCCTGCCCTCCCCATTCTATAGAATGTGTTCTCTTTTCTGCTAATATGTCAGTTGAGGATCAGGATTAATGGAAGTCTGTATTTCCGGCCCATTAATTGTGGACTATGCTGAGCATGGATGAAGTTTAAACTAGAAAAAAATGTGTAAATACCAAGCACTATAATTTAGAACTACCTGGTGCTGTAGGTAAACGTTCAATATAGTCAATCCAATGGTACCCAGGGGCCCACATCGCTTTGGGCTCTGTCCTCTGAACAAAGGTGGATTTGTCTTTTGTTGTGGGCTATCTGAGCAATCCCGGAAGACAGAAACAGTTTGAGATGATGTCAGAGGGATATATCATGGTAGAACTCAATGTTTCAGAGTTCATGGTCTTGCAGGGCCTACTCATCTTGTGGACTCCAGTTACTACCTTTAAAACCCTCACTAATAGATCTTTCTTAATGTTCCAATCAACACCGCCTTTCTCATCCATATGTCACACACAGACATCAACATGAGCAAGTCATATCTGAGATCTGAGAGCCCATAGCTTTTTCTTGTCCTTGCATTCCAGTACTATACTTGAGTAAATCTTGTCCTTGAGTTATGGCACTTTAATGCTTGCCAGACAAAACGAATTCTAGCCCAAGAGCTTATAGAAGGTCTTTGCTACTAGTTAAGAGTTTACATAAAAATACACAGTAAGGGGAGCCTGGGTGGCTCAGTGGGTTAAGCCTCTGCCTTCAGCTCAGGTCATGATCTTGGGGTCCTGGGATCGAGCCTGGCGTCGGGCTCTCCGCTCAGTGGAGAGCCTGCTTCCCCCTCTCTCTCTGCCTGCCTCTCTGCCTACTTGTGATCTCTCTCTCTCTCTGTCACATAAATAAATTTAAAAATCTTTAAAAAATACAGAGTAATATGAGACTTCTTGTGTTGAGAGGTGTGGGAAAGTCAACCAAAATACTTTCTACTTAGCCCATCGAACAGGACTTACACCTGTCTTCCATCAGAGTCTTTATGGCTGAGTAGATGGTCATAGCCTTCCCTAACCCTTCTAAGTTATTTGGGCAGTGCTCAGTGAACTAAACTTGGCCATAGTCATGTTCTTTTGAATTCATGTCCTCATGTACTCACGAACCCCTAATCCTTTATAATAACTAACAATATGGTGAGGACAGCTGGGGTTCCAGGTTGTAGCCTCCAGTGAGGGATCCCACGGACCACCACCAATTCACTTCCTTTGCTATATTCCTTATTATACCATTTCTATCTAATCAGTAATATTTTTGAGTTTCCCCTTTAACATCTATATATCTTTCAAATGTTATCCAAGACAGTTTTGAATTTCTAATCTTAGAATTATTTTTGATGTCTTTCTATAGGAAATTCCATCTTAATCGGTAGCATCTGCTACTTTTCTCCTCACTTAAAAGCAGTATTCCAATGTGAAATTTGGCAAACAGATCCCCAAAATATGCCTAGGTATGAGATGACTTCTTCAGTATCCAAATAACTCTGTCAGCCCATTTGCTCCCATCTCAGGATGAGATTAGAAATGTTCTCAGCTTATTTTTCTAGGTAAGGATATGCTTAATAGGCCTAGGACTTTTATAAGTCCTTATATTTAGTTATATTCATCAGCCAAAAAAAGATGATGTCATATTTTCTATCTCCTACAAATATAAGAATGTTCTTAATTACCACCAATTTTAAAAGTATGGTTAATCTTAAATGATTTCAAAATAAGAAGTTATTACTAAAAAAAGATTGTGGTTACCTTGGGCAGATTTCTTCTTTCTTATTAGCAAAAAACAGAATTAATATTGTCCTGAGACAGCACAATAAAAGTATACTGTATTCTGTTCCATGTAAAAGCAGACGGTTCCTTCTTGTCCTCTATCTTAGGGTAGAAAAGAAGGCATCATGAAGGCAATATAAAGTTCAATCATTGCATCCTGTTCTTCTCCAGCTTGCTGAACTTTCTTTACTACAATAATGGAGCTCATCCTGCAGTTAGTTAATATATCCCACTTACTGTTTTCATGGCCAAATTAACAAATGTGTAAAGTTAGTGTCTATTAAGGCCTATGCATTCACTGTTTTTTTTAAATTCAAAGTGCTATTTCCTATTGTTTATTGAATGCCTGCACTATTTGAAATTTATCACACCTCTCAGCTTTGGCAAATCCAGAGGTTCCCACTTAGCACAGACAATTAAACCAGGGGAAAGGGGATATTTTCTGTACCAAGTCACCTGGATGAGAGCTAAGAAGCTTCTCATTCATGATATTCATTTTACTCAAATGTGTAGATATTGAAGTAATCACCACTTATCAACAGAATCTTGTTAGCAATATTACTTTTATTGATTTTTGCCTCTTTTCTGCAGCATCCCCAAATTCCATAGAATAGGGTAACTTTAAGCCCTTCTCCAAATATTTGTCCAAATACTTGGGAATTTCTTGGCAATGAGTCTGTGGCCACGAGTCCCATTCGTGCTGCTTTAGCTCCCTCTATTGGCTCAGTGATTTTCACTAGAGCAGCAAACAATAGTCAAGGCCTGTCTAGTTTTATAAACTCCTTTAAACTTTGCTCTATTTTAAGTTAGTGGACCAGATCCAGAGGGATAAAGGCCATGCTGCACACAGGTTTCTTCCTGTTACACACCTTGTGTCCTTAGCTATCTCAACCTGCCATCAATGCAACATGAATACCATCTTGGTCCCTTCATCTCTACTGGGTCTGGAGCAATGTCATTACTCCTGCCTCTGCCTCCCATTGGCAAGGTGACCCCATGAACAAATGTCAATACCAAACTTGGACTGATGAAAAAATAAGACTCAGGTATCATTTGAATAAATCAAATAGTGTTGCAGTCAGGATAAACAATGGAAGTATCTAAGGCCGGCAGAAGTACCAGTTTTCAGGTTCCCAAATCCTCACAAAGGGGAGTACGTAATGGGGCTCAAAACATCCTTGTGACGAGCATCCCAGGGGGATGAAAAGCCCTCCTCCAGTTTTATGATATTGGAGAATTCTGCACACTAACAATTCTGCAATAGGCCAGCAACCACTTCTCTGGGTCTGATGCAGTGTAAGAATCTCAGCAACGGGCAGTATATGCATAACTATAGAGCATAACAATGTGTGACAAGCTCAGGCATGAACTTGGTTTCCAGTCTCTCACAGCTAATGTCGTCTAGTTTCACTCAAACTACAGACCGCAACAAGCAATGGTCACTCAGGTATCTCTGAATCATATTAATAGTCCCTTTGGTTAGCCATGGGATCTACTTTACAATCTGCAGAGACTTCTACTTGAAAGAGGCCTACACCCTCACCTGCTTATTGTTCTCAGCTTTATAGCCTTTACTTCATTGGATTGGGCATAACTGGCTTGTCAGGACAACCCCGGGTTCTCTCTAAGCCTGTAGAGACGCCCACTATTTATCACAAGGGCCTTTTGGCCAGTTCAGAAAGGGCCTTTAGAGCTCCCTGTTATATAGGCAGACCCTCTGTGGCTCACATTTGCTTTCCTTTCCCCTTTGTCCTGAGGGTTGTAATACAATGCCAGATAACACCTATATGGTGTGTGATGTAAAGATTGTCTCTATGGTGGTCCCATGTCCTGTGTCCCCAGCCCTACAGAGGAGGACAGGCCTGTGTGAGCCATTGTACTTGGACCCAAGGGAAAAGAAGTTATTAAAACTTCTTAGAAGAAAGACATCTTCCCTCTGCCCACACCCAAGCTTCTGCATCAAGTACAATAGTGATGTGACTTTGGGCAAATGATTTAACTTTCTACATCTTAGTTTCATCTTTAAAATAAAGATAACAGGGGCATCTGCTTGGCTTAGTCAGTTGAGCATCTGACTCTTGATTTTGGCTCAGGTCATGAGCTCACGGTCATGAGATGGAGCCTCACGTGGGGCTCCTTGTGGAGAGGAGTCTGCTTGATATTCTCTCTCTCTGTGTGTCTCCTTCTGCCCCTCCCAGTCATGCTCTCTCTCTCTCAAATAAACAATAAAATAAAATAAAGATAACGGATTGCAAATCTGTTGCGAGGATCAAGCAAGAGAATGTCTGAAACACTGAAACTTAGAAAGCACTTAGGAAATGGCAACTATACCATCATCGTCACCATCATCATCACCAAGTCTGGTTCTGGCTGAGCCAGGAGAACTCGCTTGGCTGCTTTACAGAAACCTTGCAGTCTGGCTTGCCCCCATATGTTTGAGTGGAAGAATGAAATGTTCAACTTTAAGAAGAATTATTCAAATTAATTTCATTTTTCTCTTCACATTTTCAAAAATCTTCTTTAGAAGAGCGTCGCATGGATTCTAGAGCACAGAAACTTGAAAGTTCTAGTTTCATTGTTGCTAGCAGTTATTTATAGGACCTTGGGCTTCTCAAGGCCTCAGTTTTCTTAGCTGGAGAATGGGAATTTAGACATACTTGGTATGATTATTCAAAGAACTGATGAGGTAAAGTACACAAAGTTCTTCCTATAGTATCTGGTATACTGCAGGAGAGCCACAAATGCTTGTGGGCTTTCTACCCACTTGGGTCTGAGCTTCAACACCTTTATTTGTTTTTTGGGGGGGGGGTTAAAGTATTTCATTTATTTATTTTAGAAAGAGAGAGCACAGAGGGAGAGTTAGAGAGAGAAGCGGACTCCCCACCGAGCAGGGAGCCCAACACAGGGCTTGATCCCAAGACCCTGAGATCATGACCTGAGCCCAAGGGAGACACTTAACCAACTGAGCCACCCAGGTGCCCCATTAACAACTTTATTTGTAAAAGATGGTAGTTGGAGAAGTAGTTTTCTTCCAGGTTTTTTCACCTCTAGTATCGTGATTCTCACGACACTCTCTTGTGGTACATAATGGCAGTACCCAAACCACAGAAAAGGATCTAGGAGAGAAGTTTCCCACAGAAGCTCTCAAAGCCCTTGGCTTTTATCCCCATGGTGCTAAATCCTCTTTCAGTACTCATTTGGGTTGCCTCTGCAATGAGGGAGCTGTTCTTCCTAATTTCTGTTGATAAACTCTATAGCTCTCCTGTACCTCTTGGAAACTTAAAAGTATTTATGTATTGTCCTGGCATCATTGTGTAACACACTCTTCTAAAATCTGTACAGCATTTTGTATCCAAGTCATGAAGGCCATGACCTGATTTGCTTCCCAGAACTAATCCATAGGCAATCTTCCTCATCTTGGTCTATACCATTTCCTTCCACTCAGTCACTCAATGAAAAGCTGAGGTGTCATTCTCAGTCCCTCACTTACCCTCACACCTACATCCAAGCCATTCAACAAATCCTGCCGATTCTACCTTCAAAACACATCCAGACCCACCAGTGTTCTCCATTCCCACTGCTGTGACCCCAGAGCGAGCCCCCGCCATTTCTGATGTAGGACTACTGGAGAAGCCTCCTCATGTTCTCGGAGCTTCCTCCTTTGCTCATCTACAATTTCTTATTCTCCACATAGTGACTGGAGCAAGCTTTTAAAGAATGTGAATCAAATTATGTTATTCCCCTGCTTGATGTTCTTCAACTTGCTTTCTTTGGTTTTTCAAAACCCTGCATGATCTGGCCATTATCTGTCTTCCCACCTTCATCTTATACCATCCTCTCCATCTCCCATGCTCTAGTCAATTTGAATCTTTCTGTTCCTTGAACACCCCAAGCCTATTTCTGTCTAAAGATTCTTATTATATCTGTTCCCTTTGCCCAAAACACTCTGTCTCCTGATCTTCCTGTGGCTCCTTTTCTTGGCCTTCAGACCTAGGGGCAAATATTACCTTCTTAGGGAGGCCGTTCTAGATACTTCAATCTAAAGTATCCACTCATATTTAAACTTTAATATTCTATCTCCATTAAAATATATGCTCTTTGAAGTCAGGATTCTGGCTTATCTTCCTTGCTGCCATAGCCACAGAGCTTAGAACTATGCATGGCATAGAGTAGCTACTCAATGAATAACTGAGTGAATGAATTCAAATTTATTCTGCCTTAGTTTTACCTCAATATTTAGTATCTCGCACCACTAGAGGGCAATAAATCACCTAATTGGAATGAGGAAATCTGTCTTTTCCATCACCTTCCCAGATGAGCTTAATTGATTTTAATCATTAATATGACAGACATTAAGAAAAACACTCCCACTCCAGAAAAAAGGTGGGGAGTGGGGGTGGGGAGATCCTCTAGATATTCCAACCAGCCATCAGGTACAAGCCTAGGAGAAAAAGGTTATTCCAGAGTTACAAATAGTGAAATAATTTTAAATAGGCTTCCTGCTTAAAGATGTTATTCAGGTTTTAAGAATCTCATTATAGGGGTGCCTGGGTGGCTCAGTGGGTTAAGCCTCTGTCTTCGGCTCAGGTCATGATCTCAGGGTCCTGGGACCGGGGCCCGCATCGGGCTCCCTGCTCCGCGGGGAGCCTGCTCCCCCCTCTCTCTCTGCCTGCCTTTCTGCCTACTTGTGATCTCTCTCTCTCTCTCTCTGTCAAATAAATAAAATCTTTTTTAAAAAAAATCTCATTATATAAAATGAGAAAGTATTAACTTTAGTGATATTAAATTATCTGGATGGTCAGGGGGCGGCGCCTGGATGGCTCAGTCCTTTACGGGTCCGGCTTTTGATTTCAGCTCAGGTCATGATGTGTGGGTTGTGAGATCGAACCCTGCACTGGGCTACGCGCGGGGTATGGAGCCTACTTAAGATTCTCTCTCTCTCTCTCTCTCTCTCTCTGCCCCTTCCCCACTCTCTCTCCATCTCTTAAAAAACAACAACAACAATATTTAGACAGTCAGGGGAAATTAAGCAATATCATATTTTTCTCTGTCTCACACACACACACATACACACACACACGTTCCTTGGTCACTATTCTTATTTTTGCTTTTAAAAGTTTGAATCCTGGTCAGTCTCATGAGAGTAAAGAATCTGAAAGGGATTTTTCTTTTTTCTATTTTTGTATTTAATTCCATTTCATTCTGAGCTTTTACTTCTATCTCTCTTAAAGAAAGAAAGATGATATGTCTAGGCTGTGCCATTGAGCACGAAGACATCAGATGTTTCCACTGACAGGCCTGCCTAGCTTGAGGGACAAAAATCCAGTGATAAGGACAAGGTTTGTTCATTTGAGCCTACTGTAGTGCCTGTCATTTAAAGCACAGAGAACGTGCAAATCACACAGCAAGCTGTCTGTTCAGTGACAAGAAGGACACACTACTCCCAGTGAACTCGAGGTGGCAGTGTAGAGACACTAGAAATGAATTTCCCCCGTTAAGGTCAAACTATTCTGTGAAGGACTTCTGTGGTGGTTGGTGGGTTGTAAGGACAGTTTCCAAAACCACATTGGGTCTGTCGCCATGACAACTGGAAGGCTGTACTGAAATTTACTGAGTTTCTTGTTGCCTTGTCTCTGGAGGTGAGAAATGACTCAGAGAAGGAAAGCCTGACCCTGTACAGGAAAAACTTAATTTTTTTTTTAAACTGTTGCTGATGTGGCTTTACTGTGGTAGGAAAGGCTTCCCAAATGTGAGTGCTAATGGCTGTGAGAGTTGGGGGTGGTCACACAAGGACCTATGCATTTCCAGTGATCCACTGCAGGAGGGGAGTGGCCTAGATTTTTCTAGCCACCTAACAACAATGAGAGTAGTTTAGGGCACCCATCGTCTGTGTTGGAGGGAGGGAATAATCAAGATCAGCTTGCTGGCTTCTTGACACTTTTTGAGGAGGGCAGAAGCTTCTAAATCCTCAGGTCGGTGCTACCCTATCACCACTAACTCAGTAAGAAGGATTCAAAAAACATGAGAATGAGTCTCATTTGGCTTCCTCCACTGAGGAGTGAGAACCATTATCTCCTACTCCTGTGGTCTAATTTCCCACCACAAAAGATGCATTCACACATCCACTTGGCAAACACTCATTTGCTGAGCACACACAAGATAGTTACTAGATTCAAGGACTCAAATGGAAATAAAGAGTTAAGTCCTGATAGGTATCGACAAAATATTATGGAAATCTCAAAGGAAAAACACTTGATGTTTTTAGTAAGAGGGAATGAAGTAATAGTTCATGGAGTGATGATTTTGGTCTTAAAGAATGAATAGGATTTTAGCTGGATGGAGTTGGGTGATGAAAGGAAGGGCACTCCAAAACCAAAAAGACAAAGTAAGCCAAGACATGAAGGTGAGATAATTTAGAGTGTGTTGTTTATAGAGAGAGTACTGCCAAAGTGTGGGAAGTGGTAGGCGAGAAGACTTTAAAGCAATATTTCTCAGCCCAGGGAGATTTTTTCCATTCAGAGGGCATTTAGCAACATCTGAAAACAGTTTGGGTTGTCCCAAATGTGTGGGGGTGTTCTACTGGCATCCAATAGGTAGAAGGCAGGGTTGCTGCAATGCAGAGGATGGCTCCCACAACGAAACCTGTCCAGCCCAGAATGTCAATAGTGCCAATATTAAGAAACCTCACTTTTAAGGAAGGTGGGTGTTTGTCACAGAGGACATGAAATATCAGATGAAGAGGGTGGAACTTATTTGGTAGGCAAAGAGAGATGCAGAAGGTTTTTATGTGGCAGAATAAGTTTATCAGCAGTACAATTGATTTACTCGAATTACAGGGATAAAAACATTCTCAGCCTTTCCCTTCCCTTATCCTTTAAAGAGAAACCCTGTTTGCATTGTTTAGCTAACCACCTCTGTTGTACTTGAGGGCCACAGGTGGAGCTGCAGAGTTGGAGAAACCTGGATAAGCAAAATTAATCTTCCTATGTAAGAACATGGAAACTCCAAGCAGAGAAAAGGCCCAGAAGGTGTGGATGAGGGAGGGAAAAGAGAAGAGCGAAGGAGTGAGGAAAAGAATCAGCACAGGTGGAAGTAATGAGAAGGACACACTGAATTATAGGAGGTGCTGAGATAAAAGGCTTGTTTCTGTCTTTGGCGAGCTTACAATTTCCTAATGGAGATCGTGCATAACCAAGTCTCTGGTGCTCACAGGAAAAAAGCATGTATATTTTCACAAGACTGCCATTACTCAGAGCTTTCACTGTTGTATAAAACCCAGGTGGCTTCAACTCAGAAGGAAAAATCATTTGGGGCTGTTTATCTTGTGGGTTTTTCTTACATTGAACATGAATTAAAAAACTGACAGAATCCAACCAAGTCTAGTATTAAATTATCTCTGACTTTTGGGCTGGAGTTGGATTTGACACAGATGACTAAATATAGCCTTGTTAGAGGTGAGTCATCATAAATTTGGCCAATGGGAAGCAGCAGTGGAGACACTGTTAAGTCTGAAGAAATATCAGTTCTTCATGTTACAGTCAGTTGCTCTGGTCTGTGTTCCTCTGCCAGCTTCCAGTGGCTAATAAGCTTTTGGCCTAGCAGTGGAAGCAATGGTGCCAATGACAAAGATAAACAAGGTTCTCTGCCAGGAGCAAAAGCTGAAATCTTTCTGGTAATTGCAACCTGACGTGCATGGTGCCAGGATCATGGGTTATCTTCACCATTGCCATTTGCTATTTGCCATGGCCCCAGGGACTTCATACTGTATGATGGCTACCATGGGTGCTCCATTGTCATGAATATGCCAAGGCAGAATGGTCATGTTCTTCTTGTAGTAACTTCTCAGGGCCAACGGAGTTGGAAATGAATGGATATTAGGAAGGACACCCACAGAGCTCAGCCTTTCTCCATAGTGATCAATCAGAGATGAAGACCATACACCAAATTAAGAAAAGCTTTTGAGGATTGAGGCGAAAATGTCGCTTGTCTTTTTTTAGTTGGAAATGTTCTATATCATATAGACATGCTTTTGATTGCTACTTACAACAAGCCAAGTAATGATGGCTTATTATTTTATTGCACAACGAGAAGTCCTATGTGGATGGATTTTGTAGTTACAACTTCTCTGTGATACATCAGGGACACAGGTTATTTCCCTTATTTCTGTTCCTCGCTCTTAGCATGTTGGCTTATCTGTTTTTGTTTGTTGTTTCATGTGGTGCCAGTTACTTCTGCCTCTTCTATCAGGAAAGAAGAAACTTTTCCCACTACTTATTATGGGCCAGGACTGGGAAAATGAATGTATGTCTAAGAGGAAGAGGATTGTTGTGACTGGTTTCTATCAGCCATCATTTGTCTCCAAGGATGAGGCCATTTTGTTATCACAAACAACAATGGGGTTCAATTAGCAAGAAAGGAGAACTATTGGGTAGACAACTAAGTGTCTGTCATAATCCCTTGCTTTGTCAGACTTGAAGTGTGGTATAAGATGGAAATATAGTAGACTCCACCTCTCTGTGCATGTTCTCACAGCCTTCTCCTTCCCTCTCTCCTCTGAATTGACCTCTCCTTATATGCACAGATAGATTTCCAGTAAATTCCTGTTCATTCTTAAGATCCTACTGAATCATCTTCATGAGATCTTCCCAGACCTATGTTGTGGTGTTAGGCATGTCCATCCTGGTTACCATAACAAACTCGACCCTGCCATCTATCATGCTGAATTGTGGCTGTCTCTTATCTTTGTTTGCCACCAGATTGAGCTCCACGAGGAGTCCTATTTATATATGTCATATTTCTAATCCCAAGACAGAGCACAGAGGGAATCAATGAGAACTCAAAAAAAAAAAAAGAGTTTTGGTCCATGCTGTAATCCCTTGGATCAAGCACACACAGAAAACTTCATTATTTGGGATTGTTAATAGACTATACCTTTCAAGGAAGAAGCGTTCTGTCTCAAATTGAAGATGATCCTGTCTGTCTTTTCCATGTTTGACTGCTGGCTTCTAGCATCAGCAGGCACTTCACTATCCCATTATCTCGTCCAGCTCCCCAAATGTATGTGGTGGAGTGAGACTGCTCCTCCATGGTCCGTCTCTGGGAAGGCAGTGCTTCACTGGGAAAAGAACCTGAGATTTAGACATTTGAATCTTGGCTCCGCCATCATTATATTCTACTAAAGAGCAACACATGCTTAGCCTGTTAACTAACCCCATTGATCTTCAGTTTGCTCACTGGTAGAATGTGATAATAATAGTTTCATAGGGTTATTTTGAATATTAAATGACATAACACATGTAAAGTGCTTACTATGTGGTAGATGTTTTAAAAAGTATTATTGTTAATGAATGCTTCTTAGATCTTCAATGATACAATTTTATCAGATCAAAGTTCTCTTATTTGCAGATGATTTCACTGTCTTAGAGACAGAGTTTTGTATCACACAATGAAGGTGGGAAACTTCTTAGCTCTATATCACATACATATCTAAACAGCTCCATATTTAAAAAACCTGGCATAATTATATGCCTGGTTTCAAGCAAAGGTTACAGAATATCCCCATAGAAACCACTGTGTGTTTTACAAACCAATTTTGATGTAAGCACAAAGACGTACTTATAGTAAGGTCATATGTATTCTAAATGTATGTAAAAATAATTTATAATTATCCCCTTTCATTCTTTCATTGAGATATAATTTACATACCATAAAATTTACCCATTAGATTATACAATTCAGTGGATTTCAGTATATTCTGAGTTGTATAACCATTATCATGATCTAACTTGAGAATATTTTCATCTACCTAAAAAGAAACTCTCAACCCCATAAGCTCTCACTCCCCATACTCTCTTTCCCCACCCCTGTACCCCAGTCCATGGAAACCACTCATCTTTCTGTTTCTATGGACTTTCCTATCCTGGACATTTCATATAAATGAACTTGTACAAATGTGGCCTTTGTGTCTGGCTTCCTTCACTTAGCATAATCATGCTTTGTTCACATTGTAGCATGTTTCAGTACTTCTTTCCTTTTTATGGCTGAATAATACTCCATTGTATAGATATAGCCACATTTTGTTTACTCATTCATCATTAGATAAATATTTGAGTTTCTACTTTTTGGTGACTGAAAATGCTCCTATGAACATTTGTGTACAGGTTTTTGTATGGACATATGCTTTCATTTCTCTTGGGTATACACCTAGGTGTGGATTTACTGGGTCATAATGCTAACTCTAGGTTTAAAGTTTTGAGGAACTCCTAGGCTGTTTTCAAAGTGGGTGCTACACCTTGCATTTTTACCGGCAATGTCTGAGGGCTCCAATTTTTCCACGTCTGCGCAAATACTTTGTAATTGCCCCCTTTTTTTTTAGCCATCCTAGTGTGAAGTGGTATTTCATGGAGGTTTTGACTTGCATTTCCCCAACAACTAATAATATTGAGCATCTTTTCATGTGCTTCTTATCCATCTGAATATCCTCCTTTCAGAAATATCTAGTCAGATCTTTTGCCCATTTTTAAATTGGGTCACTTATCTTTTTATTGTTGAGTTGTAATCATTCCTTATATATTCTAGGTATTAAACTTTTATTTGATATATGATTTGCAAATATTTTCTCCCATTCTGTGGGTTGTCTTTTCACTTTCTTCATTGTGTCCTTTGAGGTACAAAAGCTTTTAATTTTGACAAAGACCAATTTATCTATTTTTTTCTTTTCTTGCTCGTGTTCTTGAAGCTCTACCTAAGAAACCATTGCCTAATCCAAGATCACAAAATTTACACCTAGGTTTTTTCCTAAGACTTTTATGTTTTAGCTATTACATTTAGGTCTTTGATTAATTTTCTGGTAATTTTTCCAAATGTTATGAGGTAAGGGTGCAATTTCACTCTTTCATATATAAATATATAGTTGTACCAGCACTGTTCATTGAAAAGACTGTTCTTTCTCCATTGAATTGTCTTAGCATCTTTGTCAAAATCAATTGACCATAAGTATAAGAACATAAGGTTTGATTCCTGGACTCTCAATTCTTTTCTGTTGATCAGTCAGGGGAACAGAACCAGTAGATGTATAGAGATATGTAATAATATTGATATGTCTATCTATCTATGTACATATATATACACACACACACACACACACATACATACAGAGATGTATATATGTAAACCCCACACGTACATACTTACAAAGAGTGAGAGAGATTGATCTCTTACAAAGAATCGACTTAATGTGATTGTGGCAAGTCTGAAATGCATACAGTGGCTGTCAGAAAGGGCAGGTACAAGCTGAAGTTGTCCACAGGCAGAATCTCTTCTTCAGCGAAGCCTCAGCTCTGCTCTTGAGGCCTTCCAACTGATTGGATCAGGCCCACCAGATTATCTAAGATAACCTAAAGTAAACTGATTATCCACTCGAGTCGTGTTTATAAAATACCTTCACAGCAACACCTAGATTAGAGTTTGACTGAATAACAGGGACTGGGGCCTGATCCACAAAACTGACCATCATGATCTATGTCTCTCTCTGACAGCAGCACCACACTTGATCAGTGTAGCTTTGTGATGTTTTGAAATAGGGAGGTGTGAGTCTTCTGACTTCATTCTTTCCCCGCCCCCCCACCTCCCGCAAGATTACGTTGGCTATCCTGGGTCCTTTGCATTTCCATGTGAACTAAGGTTCGGCTTATCAATTCCTGCACCCACCTTCATTTTTATATATTAAGATAAATTGATAAATCAGTAACTTTGAAATATACTCCATGCAACCCATTGTGCTCTGCTTTGTCTCTCAGGATCATTTCATGGATTTACTATCTTCTGCCAGCCACAGTACACTCTCCTCACCAGTATGGAAGACTGAGATACAGAGGCCTTAAGGGAATAGACAAATAAATAGGACACCCAGTGAGAAATTTCAATTCTCAAATGCCATAATGTAAAAAGTACTCTGTCCTGACTGCAACAGAGAAAAAGTAGCATGTTCCACATTTGTTGCTTGATGGAGTTATTGGCGACAAAACAAATGTTTTCACCTTCTTCTGGAGGGGCACACTTAATGCACTTTCAAAATCAATTTATTTAGTTACCCATAAGCCTCTTTTGAGACTTCACAAAGCCTCTAGCCCAGTAAAGTGACGTGTGTCTGAAGAGGTAAGTAAGCACAGTTTTTGCCCTTGGAAGTGTGGGTAACTATCAGAACAAACATAACCAGTCAAAATGAAGAAACCAGGAGGCAACCTGTCTTGCCCTTTTGCCAATGGCACATTTTTTTACCCGAGGATCAAGTGTGCATTCTCGTCCCCACTGCCTGGGCCATTTTCTGGTCATTCCTACGTGGTTGACTTTATCCAAGGCACACCAGGCTGGGGAGAAGTGATTGTGAGTCTCCTGCTCCTTCCAGACACTAGGGTAAGTGAAATTTCCAGGGGTTTTTGCCACCTGCTCCCTCTCCCCTCCTCTGAGCTGAGCTGTTTGATTTTCTGGGAAGGTTCCTCTGCACTCTGGCAACCTGAAGTGACTGGAGAAACAATGTGTTTTGTTAAGAACTAGTTAATAGCCGCTTGCCTAGAAAAATGCCTAATTAGCAACTGGCCTTTTTGAGGCTTACTCCAAGGGTTCCTAACCTTTGCTCATCACTGGCTTTGAGAATTCTTAGGGGATGGAGCTAAATGCTCTTTGGAGATTGAAGAAATAGGGCTGCATTTTATAAAGAGGATTTCTCTCTTCTTTTCTTTTTCTTATTCAGTAATCAGATCCCTGAGAAAGAGAGAGGACACCAAGGCGAGGATTGAGAAGCGAAGTGTCCCCTACTGCTCAAATCTGCACCCACAGTTGATTTGGGGTCTGAGAAAGAAGGCGGTCCTTGAATTTTCACTGAAGGCATTATGTACTGTGTGGTGAACATCACAGTCCTTTACTCCACACTGAACAGGTGAATAGAATCAGTTTTTAAAGACTCCTCGAAAATATATCATTTGTAGAATACACCAAAATCTATTTAATAACATTCATCATGATTATGCATTTCAGTGTAAAAGAACAGTTTGTTTTTCAAAATAAAGGTGGTTTGGGTGTTCGTGTTGATTTTTCTGGAGATTCTCACACCAATGAGGCAGAACCTGGTGCCCCCAACCACCCCACCCCAGGCCAGTTTAAAATCAGCATGAATGCTGTGTAATCTAACCAACAGGATTGATCCAGGTCAGGTTTTAAGGACTAAAATGGATTAAACAAAAGACATTCCCCATGTAACAAGAAGGAAAAACTTCAAAGGTGGGATTTGTTCTTGTTATGACAAAGGAAGTGGATTTACAAACTGCCTTGAGGCGCACCCCTCTGTGACTTTCAATTTGCTCTCCTTGGTGGGGGGAGGCTTTTTCCCCTTCTCTTTTTTTCCCCCCCAGCTCCTGGAGTCCTCCTGGGGGTAAGAACTTCTGGTTAAGAGGATCAGATGGGGAATGCTCTTTCCTGTTTGTTTTTAAAGACCAGGCACCCCCGCATCTCCCCCATCAAATGACACTACTGTTCAGGCACCTCCTAGGTCCCCATCACTCAAATGTGTAACAGTGACAATGAGCAGGTAAATCAGGGAGTGCCATTTAGACCCCTTCAACAGAGCAGACAGACTGAACTCTCTGTTGTGGTGCTTGCAATTGGCATGAAAATCCAGAAGACAAATGCAAACAAGAAGCAGGGTATCCG
This sequence comes from Ailurus styani, assembly GCA_002007465.1. Lineage (NCBI taxonomy): Eukaryota > Metazoa > Chordata > Mammalia > Carnivora > Ailuridae > Ailurus > Ailurus styani. The sequence continues at coordinate 827,476 of LNAC01000145.1, read as the reverse complement.
GACGCCTGGGTGGCTCAGTGGGTTAAAGCCTCTGCTTTCGGCTCAGGTCATGATCTCAGGGTCCTGGGATCGAGGCCTGCATCGGGCTCCCTGCTCAGTGAGGAGCCTGCTTCCCCCTCTCTCTCTGACTGCCTCTCTGTGTCCTTGTGATCTCTCTCCCTCTGTGAAATAAATAAATAAAATCTTAAAAAAAAAAAAAAGAAGCAGGGTATCCTACAGGGTTAAAGATAACTCTACTCTGAGAGGAACTAACATACCTCACCACACAGGCTTACAGTCCTGGATTAGGATTAGCTACATTGGGTTTTATTTTCAATACACTGATGCAATGTTATAATAACTTTCATTGTAATAGTACATACATAAACATAATTTATCTTCTAGGAGTTCAAAGCAGTGTGTGTGTAGTGTTTGGTAAGATATGTACATATATACATTCACATACATATGTATCTATATTCTATGTATTATCAATCACTGCACTTAAATCACCTTAAAATACGTAAGTCCTCTGGGATAAAAATGGAAAATGGGAATAGTATGTACATGTTGCATCAAAGTGTCTCAACTTAAGTACTGCACAAAAGGAAATAAGAAACTCCTACCGATGCCCGGATGTTGATTTCAATTATGTTTATAATAATATTACTTAAACATATATGAACTTAAAACTAGTTATGAACTCCTTGTGTTGCAGTTCTTATAAAAACTAAAGTATGTGCACTAATTACAAATAGCAAAAACAGTAAAATTCAAATTAACAACATTAAATTAATGTAATGTACAATGTTTTCTTGAAATTGNTAATGTAGTGTACAATGTTTTCTTGAAATTGAATTACCGGGCACCTGGGTGGCTCAGTGGGTTAAAGCCTCTGCCTTCAGCTCAGGTCATGATCTCAGGGTCCTGGGATCGAGTCCCGCATCGGGCTCCCTGCTCAGCGGGGAGCCTGCTTCCCCCTCTCCCTCTGCCTGCCTCTATGCCTACTTAAAATCTCTTACTCTCTGTCAAATAAATAAATAACATCTTAAAAAAAAAAAGAAATTGAATTACCACTTATGATGTGATTTTGGTGCTGCCTGCCCCTCCCATNCTATGCCTACTTAAAATCTCTTACTCTCTGTCAAATAAATAAATAACATCTTAAAAAAAAAAGAAATTGAATTACCACTTATGATGTGATTTTGGTGCTGCCTGCCCCTCCCACATTCTATTGTGTCTGGCATACCTATTGGAACTCCTGGAAAGCTTTACTCAAACTAAATACCATGACATCATTTGACCCTTACCTTTGCATTATGTCTTTCAATAATTGTTATCATCATGATCTTTTCAATTGTAATATATATTGTTTCATTTTTCTGATGCAACTATACAAACCTAATATGTGATTTATGTATTGAATTTGCTTGTATTCTTAACTCATTAGCCTGAAATAGAGAGTGTACTTCTGGGTTCCAATGACGCTACAGTCACGGACTTTGATGCTGAAATTCCAAGGCAGGATTCTATTTCATGCCATCTGGATGATCCAAAATATAAATATATGACATTTTTCAAAGATAGTTTTCTGTAAAAAGTCAACAACTTTCTATAGAGAATGCAATGTCCTCTGAGACTATGTCCTCAGCCCTCGACTTAAGGATTCTAAATAAATCTCACAGGTTAAGCAGCATCTTTGTCCCCAGAACTCATTCTCTTGCTACAGGACTGGGCATCTGAATTAAAGAACAAAAATATTCTTCTTTTATTATGAAGCAAAAGTACAGGTCCCAATTAAATAACTTGTCTTCATTATCTAGTGAATAAGTATTTCCCCACTAATAAATATAAAACCAGGTGCTTCTCCTTAAGGACCTTATGATCTACTTGAGACAAGACACAAATGTAAGAAAATTTTAATATTTGAACATATTCAAAATTTGCTTATGAAGCATCAATGTTTCTTGGTTAACATGCAAAGTTTAAATTAGGCTTTGGAATTTACATTTGAATACTTAATAAAACTTCAAATCATATTGTGATCTTCTGTGCAGTGAAAAATGAAGCATCTGGAAGATGCCATCAGTGGTTTGAAATGAAGAAACCTGGTAGCATTTTGACTTTGACTTTCTAAAAAACACTTGTGTCAGTACAATGACCTTGAAAGTTGTGACCAAAATAGTCAAACAAAGCCAGGAGAAATCTCCACAATTGAACTGGGTATTATTTAATATCTGAAGAAGTTGTGAGGTCATAAGAGAGAGAATGTATATGGAAAGAATGCACACTTTTGGTAAGTTTAAAGATCTTTGGAATTAGGGAGAAAAGGGGCACTTGGGCGGCTGTCAGTTAATTGCTCAACTCTTGATTTCAGGTCAGGTCATGATCTCAGGGTTTCAAAATCAAGCATGCTTAAGATTCTCTCTCCCTCTCCCTCTGCCCCCACTCCTCCTCTCTCTCTCCCTCTTGAGAGAAGGAAAGAAAGAAAGAACGAACAAAAGGACGAATTAGGGAGAAAAGAAGTTTACATACAATTAAGAGCCCAAAATATGTCAAATATAATCTAGTGATTTCACCAGCAGGAGGATGTTCAGACTCTGCAATCACAGAAGAATTAGGTAATATGTAATTGGAACCCAGAGCAACGGCCTATCTGGGACCACCTATTTGGAAGGGTTTAAATGTAGCGACTATAAAGCAGAAACAGCACATACTATCTGGGCTGCTGACAAGACACCAGGCTTGGTCCAACCTGGAACCTCTGGTTGTTATGCAACCTTAATCTTTAACAGGGCTTGAGCTAACTCAAGTCTTTCAACTCTAGGAAGACAGCATGAAATGTAGAAGTGGTAAGAGACTCAAACTTATAGTTTCAATATATTCGAATGGAAGGGTATCTGCATATTTGGTATATATTACCACATGGAATACTTTAGAGAATCTGTCCTACTCAAGTCACTGATGAGCCTTGTAATTCCAGTACTAAAATGTGTGAGTCAGTAATTGATTTAGACTCGTGTTTTTAAGCTGAAATCTAACTAAGGTTATCAATATCATTGGACTATCTAAGAAAGCTTAACAATCACCATATATGACTTTCACTTATTGGAGTTATAAGAGTAATTTGAGTACTTGGGAAGGTTGCTTCACCAAACAATTAAAGGACCTTAAAAGGAAATCAGGTGTCTGCCTTTGGCTGAGGTCACGATCTCAGGGTCCTGGGACTGAGCCCCATGTCAGGCTCCCTGCTCCACCGGGAGTCTGGTTCTCCCTCTGACCCTCCCCCCTCTTGTGCTCTCTGTCTCTCTCACTCTCTCTCTCTCAAATAAATAAATCTTAAAAAATAAATACATAAAAGGAAATTAGGTACATAAATTAGTAAACATAATTGAAAGTATTCTAAGATATTTAATTTATTAATTAAACAAGTTTATTCAAAGGCCAACTTAAAAAGTGATTATTCAAATTTGCTAGGCTAATAAAAAGAAATCCACACTTAATTTATAAAATAAAAATACTTCTTTTACTGCATCATTCAAATGAAAATACATGAACATTGTTATCTTAATCATCTTTGTAATTACAGTATTAATTGTGTTATGTTTCATTTTTCTGATGCAGCTGTAAACTAAGGATGTTTGGGGTCTTCCTGGAAATGCGAAGACACTGCCTGTTACTTCCACTACCATCACCACTACCACCCTGGTCTCACTGGGGTCATAAGGAAAGGCAGTGTTTATCTTGCCAAATCTTAGATGATGTAACTCATCTCAGGATGAGTGCTATATCATGGAAAGGGCAGTGGAAGTCTGCTCCCTCCTAAGCTGTTCACTACTCCCTCCCAATTCACCCTTCCCCCTATTTCCATTACAATCCATGTCTCACTTTAAGCAATAGAGACAGAGTTGTCTCGGAGCTGCCTCACACAATGAAGACTCTATTTGGGCGACAGGTATTGCTGTGGACCGAACCATGCCCCTCCCCTCCAAATTCTTATTTTGAAACCCTAACCCTTAAGGTGAGGGTGTTGGGAGATGGAGCCTCAGGCAGTTGATAAGGGTTAGATGAGGTCATGGGGGTGGGGTTCTCATGATGGGATTTGCATCCTCATTAGAAGAGACACTGGAAAGCTTTCTCTCCTCTCCCCTCCCCTCCCCTCCTCTTCTCTCTCACTCTCAAGCGCGTGCGCTCTCCCTCTCTCTCTCTCTCTCTCTCTCTCTCTCTCTCTCTCTCTCTCTCTTTCCCATGTGAGGCCACGGTGAGTAAGCAGCATCTCTGAGCTAGAAAGGAAGATAGTCCTCACTGGGGGACTCCATCATCTGGCACCTTGATCTTGGACTTCCCAGCCTCCAGAACTGTGAGAGGTAAATTCCTGTTGTATAAGCCACTCAATCCACAGCTTTTTGTTATTAGCAGCCTGAGAAGACTAAGACAGTTATACCCAAAGAATAACCCTTCTGACTAATCAAAATAGAGAAATAAGATGTCACTCGCATCCAAGATTAATCTTTTTAATTAGCAATTTCAATAACGACCAAAGGACTCAGGGATAATGAAGACCCTACATACTTTTTTCTACAATGTCCCATCTAATGGCTCATTTCTAAATCTACTCCAGGACTGAAGTCATCCAAACAGACAGTTTAATAATAAAGAGGGGATCTTTTCCAGATTAAACCAAAGAGAAGTCTCATAGTTGCTGAGGGAACGGGGTGGTAAACAGTAATGATGGCCCCAATTTTTTTATTCCTCTCTGTATCCGTGCCCTTTGTCTTTGCCCTCCAGCATTGAGCAGGATAGCCTTACGTCAATGCCCTGGACCACGACACTGGGCTTAGCCATATGGCTTGCTTTGGTTACTGTCACGTTAGAAGATAGGATGCAAGCAGGGGCTTGACATGGACTTGAGTATCGTGATGGCGTTCCTTTGCACTTCTGCCAACACCATGGGAAAGTGCCGGAAGCTGGACAAGAGCTGATTCACCCCGTCCCACCAACCTACATCAACCTACAGCCAGTATAACTGCACACATGGAAGCAAGCTCAACCAAGTTCAGCAGAATGACCCAGCTGACTTCCAGATGGCCATAGAAGCATGACCTAGAAACGCAAAGTGATGCAGACGGCAAACGGGGAAAACATGCTCTCCCCCATCATTCCCACTAGTGAAGGCAATCGCTCATATTTTTTTGTACATCCTGACTGAAAACCTTTCCGAAAGTTGAAGCTGGTACAAGTTTAAACAACTATGAAGCTATTCAGGCTCTGACTTGCAAAAGTGGCTTTAAGGTGTGTTTATCAAACCAAAAAACAATGGCCTTCAATTTTTCCAATTTTGCAGGTTATTGAAGGTACCCCTCCCATGAGGATACTCCTGTATTCGTTCTGCCTAAACTCAATTTCTACATGAAGTAATTATCAGTGTGTCAGAAACAGAGCCACGTTATCACCCTGTACCTTGGCAAACAAGTGTGCCCTCATCATTATGGGATCTGTGAGATGTCAGTATGTCAGTAATGATGTGTCTTTCAGGGGCCAGCGGAGGGACACATCCCAACATCCAAAGCTGGTTCTTTCTTATCTAAATTGGGCCTAACCAAACCCAGAAGTACAATGCCTGATGAACATTCTTCTCCCACTCCCTGGATAAGAGAGAAGAAAGCCTAATAGATCTCTCACATATCTAATTCCTGTGACTTGGATCCCAGTAATGAAATGAGAAAGAAGTCCCCTGAATCATTTTTAATCTGCTCCTATTCTCTGAGGAAAGGTCCCCAAGGAGTTAATGTCATGTTACTAACTAATTAGATCTCCATTGCTTAGCAAGAATTCTACACCAAACACAGGGTAATTCTATTAGAAAATGAAACCACAATATTGTACAGTTCTAAGGCTACTAAATTTGTATTTAATTATCCAGGTAATGTAATTACGCAATCATTTCTAATCTGAGATCAAGAGGAAAAGTTCTTGGTGGATTTTTTTTGTGAGTGTGTGAGGTTTTGTGAAAGGGCCATGCAATTAATATGATACACTTAATTACTGGAATGTAAAGTTATCTTTGCAAGAATATGTCCCCATCCAAGCATGTACGCTATATTAGCTGCTTAGATCTTTGCCATTACTAATGTATTTGTGGCTTCTTATCTTATAATGACCTATGGAAATAATTAGCCCCATGACAGAACAAAGACCTTAGCACTGTATTGAAAAGCTCAGTTCTTCATATTATTCCCTGGAACAACAGAGAAACAGTAAGGATTCAGAAAAGAATTTAGATTTCCTTAAATGTTCAATGAAATGTTTAAAACATCTATCCAAATCATGAAAATCTACCTGAAGCACACATTTTCAAATATGTATCTTACTATAAGAAGAAAAGAGAAAAACCATACATAAGGGATAAATTAAATGCATTTACATGCGCCACCAAAATTAGATTCTTCCCTTATACTTTATAATCCCTTGTAAATACAGACTTCAAAAAGTTCCTTAAACAGTAGACTTCATTCTTAGGGCTAATATCTGCTCTGTTTTACCATGATAGTTATTTACATTTAGGGTTTTTTTCCAGGCATGCCTCTATTACCTAAACAAGGTTCTCTATGTGCTTTATTTCACTTGCCTGTTTTTTTGAAGAGTGTTGGTTTTTGCTCTCTGGCCCCCTGAGAAAGAGAGAGCATAGTAGCTTAAAGAAACGGGTGGCACAGACAAGAATGTATGTGCCAATATGTTCCCCTTTTGGTAAGTCCTCCTTTTCCTATCTTGAATTGTGAAACTTTCTAAAATCCTCCATCATCAGCTCGAAAATTAAGTGAGCCTACTAAAAATTTCCCTTGAAGTCAGAAACTCCTCTTCTGTGTTGTTTCTCCTTACTTGTTTATCCCTTTGGCCAATAGCTGTGCAGATGATTTTGTTTCCCAGCATGGGTAGAAGCTTGATGTGTGGTTGTTATTATTTAACGTTGTTTGAAATCTTGCTCCTGGAGGGTGAACATTCAAGATAAGTGAGCTGGAAGCATAGAGGAAGCATGTGTCATTTGCTGATGGGCGAGACCACGGATTCAGTGACTGAGATGGAACCAGAATGCATTTTCTTTACAGTCAGGAGAGGAATTTGCTGGCAGAGTGGTTGGGAATGAATTCGTTTTCTATTGCTGTGAAACAATTTACCACACACTTAGTGGTTTCAGACAACACAAATTTGTTAGCTCCTAATTTCTCTAGGTCAGGATTCACTGGGCTAACACCAGTGTCAGCTGAGGCTGTCTTTCTCACCTGGCCCGAGGTCCTCTTGTTCACAGAATCCATTTCCTTGTGGTTGTAGGACTGAGGTCCCCATTTTCCTGCTCGCTGTTGTTTGGGGACCACTCTCAACTCCTACTGGCTGCCTGCATGGCCTGGGGCCCCCACTGACAGTTCCCAACCGAGATGGTTTTCTTTCCTCCGGGCCAGCAAGGACACATCTCTGTGCTTTCCCCTTCTGTGACCAGCCAGAGAAAACCCTTGACTTTAAAGCACTCCTATGATTGGTAAGACCCATTTGGATAATCTCCTTATCTTAGGGTCAACTGATGTGGAACCTTAATTACACCTGCAAAATCCCTTCAGAGTAAAACCTATATTGGTGTTAGATTAAATTTCTGGGGGAAGGGATGTACACACCAATGGCTGAAAGTTGGGGACCATCTCAGAATTCTGCCCACTGAAGGGGACCTGTCAGAACCTCAATCTATTCTTCGAAATTGCTGTGGCACCTAAAATTTTCTCATGACAGAGTCATTCCTTTGGGCTTAAGCTTTGTATCTCTAAGAGTATCTTGTATAGTAAACCAACGACTACATCCATTATACTCTGTAATACCACTGTTGAACACCTGCCACTTGACAGATACTCTATATTATCTTAATATTTAATCTCAGCAACCCTGTGAGACAAGTGTTAGTATCCCTACTTTATAAATGGGGAAGCTGAGTGGGCAGGGGGGATGGCGTAACTGGGTGACAGGTATTAAGGAGGCCACGTGACGTGGTGAGCATTGGGTATTGTATACAACTGATAATTACTGAACTCTACATCTGAAACTAATGGTGTACTATATGTTGGCTAATTGAATTTAAATTAAAAAAAGATGTATATTTTCACATTAAAAAAACAAAAAAAAAAGGAAATAGGGAAGCTGAGAGTCAATGAGATAAAGAAACTTGCAGAGTCACACAACAATTTAGAGTTGGGACTGGTGTACAAATTCAAGGCTGTCTGACACAAAGTGATGGTTTTTCCTATCATGCTACTCTACCTCTCTGTATCACTCGAGTTCTGACAGAAAAGAAACATCACACTCAAACAGGGGCTTAATTAAAGGATTCTCTGTAGAGGTGTGGGCAAGGTTAAGGGAATTGACAAGAGGAGGAAGCACCTGGGGACTAGAGGAAGAAGGAAGCCATGACCACCTATGGGCCTGAAGGGACAGAAGGGGAACAGAGGTAACAGAATCCAGAGAAAGCTCTAGCCAGGGAGGAATGCAGGTGTTGGCAAAACCTGACCCTCAATTAAGACTTTACCTTTCTTTTCTACCTCCAATCTCCTACTATTAGTTTCCCTTGGCCAAACCCAACTGGAAGAGAGAGGGCAAGAGAGCACAGGTGATGTAATCCACTAGATCAGCATCTCAGGGCAGTGTGGGATGGATCTAGAGAGGGAAATGGAGAATGGAAATGGAGAAATAACCAGAATAATCCCCAAAATGCCAAATACTCCTACATGGGCAACACGTGGCAAGCTTCTTGAGGCCAAAGTTTCTATATTATATTTTCTATCTTAATATAATTTACAGAGACAAATATTTGATTAATACTTAATTTATTGGCAGTTAGCCTCTTGACAAGTATATCAGTTTGCTAGGGCTACCATAACAAGATACCATAGACTGGATGGTCTATACAGCAGAAATTAATTTCTTATAGTTCTGGAGGCCAGAAGTCCAACACCAAGGTTTTGGCAGATATGGTTTCCTATGAGGCCTCTCTCCTAGGCTTGCAGATGGCCACTGTCTCGCTGTGGCCTCACAAGTCTCTTTTAGTGTGTGCACCTCACTCCCTTCCTTGTCACTTTGTGTGTCCAAATCTCCTCTTCTCGTAAGGACACCAGTCAGATTGAAACAGGGTCTGCCATAAGGACTTCAGTTTAACTTAATCACCTCTTCGAAGGCTCTGTCTCTGAATCTAACTGCAATCTGAAGTACTAGGGGTTAGGGCTTCAGCATATGAATTTTCGAGGGACACAATTCAGCCCATAACAACAATGTTGGTTTACGAGAATAATCTCTAGCTAAAGGAAAATGTTAAAAGCAAGTAGAACTGGAGGGGAGAGAGAGGAAGGAACTGTTCGGTTTTTTTGCCCAACGGGATACTTCTGGAATATGCATTATTCTAGTAGTCTCTCCCTGCCTATAGGCAATCTTCAGGTACAGGGAGATAGGGATGAGGGGGACTTCCTAGAGAAGGACCCTAACAGGGAAAGGATGTTCATTTTATAATTTTGCCTGGTGATGCACTACCTGGACCCTACAGTAATGCAGACCAAGCATTTAAACTAGGTTTCCTAAAACAAGAATGCCTTCAGACATAGGTGAGTTCAGAAATCATTGAATTTAAATGTTTTCAAACCCACTTGTGATAATGCAAAATAGAATCAAGTATCCTAGCAGTGGCTCGCAACCCTGGCTATGTATCAGGCTCTACCAGGGAACTTCAAAAATAAACATAAACACTTGGGCTCCACCCCTAGAGATTCTGAGAGTAAGCCTGGAGTAGGGTCTTGAATATTTTTAAAGTTCCAGAGATGATTCTAGTGTCTAGCCAGAGTTGAGGAACACTGGCAGGTCTTTACATGGTGGAGTTCTCTATGTGTGCGACTTAACATGGGGGAATTCAACTCTAAGAACTCAACGAGAAATAACAATTTTAAAAAAGTCTTAGTAGTTTGGGGCCACCTGGGTGGCTCAGTTGGTTAAGCATCTGACTCTTGGTTTCCACTAAGGTCTTGATCTCAGGGTCGTTAAATGCAGGCCTCACATCGGCCTCCATGCTGGGTGTGGAGCTTACTTAATAAAAAAAAAATTAGTAAAGAGTGTGGTAGTTTCTTTTATTCTGCCATGCAATGTGCATAAGCTCTGGAGCACATGTGACCAGGAGACCAAAGCCAGGAATCCATTTCATTTTGATTGCCATCTGCCTCTCGGAGTGTGTGCACATTGCCATTCCAAGTGTTAGAAGCTAGTGTTTAAAATATGTACTTTTGTATCTCATAGCTCTAACATCGCACCAACAACTTCATCTGGTGATAAACCAAGGAAACTGTAATTCCTGTTCCAGTTCTAGGGGAGAGACTGGCTGGGTTGAGCTTATTCAGATATCGGTGTGTGCGTATCCACCATGGCCCCTCTAGAGATTTTTTAAGGATAGATTTTTAAGTGTCCGCAATTTTCTCCTTAAGTGCTGAGTTTAGTGCCTAATCCCTATGTAATATATAATTCTACTATATTAATTTCACATACTCTGCAAAAAAGGGCATCACTAAATTGATTTAAAAGGAGTATTCTAAACCATTTTATCCCTTCAACATTACATTAGTATTTAGTAAGTGCCTACCACTTTTGGGGACTACATGAACAAAACACAGATTCCCTGCCCCAATAGAGGTTACAGTCTAGTTGTGAAGAGAGCAATGGTAAGCAGATAATGAGCAGAATATATTGAATATGAGGTGTTAATAAGTGCAGTGGTTTAGGAAGGGAAACAAAGCATGAAAAGCAGACTGAGGAGTGGTCAGGGAGGTAGAAGGAAAATAGGAAGAGTGTGACCTTCTGAGAGCCAAGTATAAAAATATTTTAGGGAGGCGGCGCTTGGGTGGTGCAGTGGGTGAAATGACCAACTCTTGGTTTCAGCTCCAGTCATGATCTCAGGTTGGTGGGATCGAGCCCCGCATCAAGCCCCGCATCAAGCTCCGCACTCAGCACAGAGTTCGCTTGAGTTTCTCTTGCTCCTTCTCCCTCTGCCCCTCCTCCCGCACTTACACATGCACACACACATTCTCTCTCTAAAATAAATAAATAAAAATACACCCTAAAAAATGTTTTAGGGAGGAAAGAGCGACCAAATGGCTCAGATGATCCTGCTGGCCAAATAGCATGAGTACTGGGAATTGTCACTGGATTCGGCAATGTGAAGGTCATGGTGACCTTGACAAAGGCAATTCTGAATGGGCAGCAGCAATGACTTAAGTGAACTCAAAGAAAATGAGGGGGGCTGGGGACACTGAGTACAGACAACTCTGTAGGGGAAATTTGTTTTCAAAATATTCTGTTTAAATTCAAAGCTGTGGCAAACACCATAGATGAAATGATACATGAGGCAAGAAGGTATTTTGGTCTGACACTTCTAAAGGGATTGGCTAACGCAGGCCCCAAGCAGTCTGACTTTGTCTCTTCTTCCTTTTTGGTGCCTTCCCTAATAATACTTCCCCCTTCAGGATGGAGTGATCTGTGCCTTCAAACTCGGCTTGGTAGCAGTCACTCTCAGAAGTACAAATTGATTTGTTGCCCCATATTTGCCAGCAGGGAGGGTGAACTTTTCCAAGGAACCTTCCTCATCACTTCTCAAATCCAGTGTCATCTGCAGCTGCCCACCAGGCTTCTAGGTAATACTTGGTCCGCTAAAGCAAGTCTTAAGTGTTTCTAAAAAAAGGAAAACCAAAATGAACCCAAATACATAGAGGAACCACCTCTGAAGTATCTTGCTTGAACAACGGGGAGGAGGAAGCAGGCCTCATCTCTCCTCCTCAGAGAGGCCATAAATGCTTTCGGGCCTCAAAGAATGCCCCAATTTATACAATTCACTACTACAGCATTAAGCCTGAATGGCATTTGGTGGCAAATAAAGTCTCTCTGTGTCACACAGCAGAGAGCTGTGTGGCCAGATCTTGTTTAGAATTACATTTAAAACCTGGAAATCAAATGATATGTCCAGATAACTTCTCTGGTAAGCCCCAAACCAGTTATGCTTCAGGTTAAGCCTCTGCATTTCTAAATAACATGCCTTTATTCTCTCCAGGCCAATACTCGGACCTTCCTGCCAGCAATATCAAATGGCAAGAGGCTGAATGTACCCTCTCTGTGAGCTTAAAGGAAAAACAGCCAAAGGAGGCAACGCTTCTCTGCTGAGAAAATCTCCATCTTTGATATGTCTCCTCCACACACATATCAAATTGACTCATTCCCTCTTAGCTTCTTGAGTTATTTCCTAATCTCTAAAATTTTAAAAACAAACAAACTAAATAAACCTACTAAAAATGTCTCATCATTCCATAAAAATAGAATTCTTCATTTTCTAAATTCCTTTTCTTTATCCCTTTCCCTTGAACAGATCTCTCTTGGTCATCAAATGGCATCCTCTCACACAATCTTATTTTTCAAGATCTCAGAGTTTGAATGCACAAGGAAAACTGACAGACCTTCTAGAAGTCTGAGGCAAGAAAATAATCCAATCCTGGCAACAAAAACTAGAAAAGGAACAAAATTTTTTATTATTTAATCCTCATTTTATCACCAAGGCCTACCAAGAATGCACTGTTTTAAGAAAGCTTGGAGGATATGCCCATGATGTTGGTGGGGCCTGTGCTAATGTATGTCCCTTATGAACAAATCCCATTACCTCAGGAAAGAGTTCTGGCTTTCCCTTTTACCTCCCAGTAAAGAAATCTATTCAGCTGGGCGCATGTGCTCATGGTCACATCGGGTATGAGAAGAAGTCTTGAAGTACCTACACTGGTTTCCTCTGGGGTATGGGACCAGCTTCTATCTAAGTTCAGAGCTTATAAATGAGTTGCTAAGATTTTCTGTTTCACATGCTCCCCCAACACAACATCTGATGCAGAAAGAAGTATAGGCTCAGACGCTGAGCGCGTTTCAGTCTGTTCGGGCCGAGACATACCGTCTGTGGAAGGCCACTAGTCATCATATTATTACTTTAGAAGTAAGAGAAGGATTTCCCCCCCCTTTGGGTAAAAAATGTAGCAGTAGAATCTCTTGCTAAAAGAGTCATTTAAATATTACTGGTCACGTCACATTGTAGTTGTTTGGAAATAATTATATCCATAACACAGACAGTAAATAATAGATGTGCGTTCACTAACATTTTATTCATGTTCTGTTTTAATATGGCAAACTTAGAAGTAATTTAATCTCCCAGTAAATTGAAGTGGTGGGGGGTTCTTCACACAGAAGACTGCAAGTTATTAATTCCGGGCAGTCTTCATCTTGTACAATTAGTCACTGTTTGCAGCTGGAAATGTTTTATTAATTTTCCATAGCAGTTGATTTTCCACAGTTTTCTCAGTTTAAATTAAGCAGTAAGAGCTGCTGTTTCTTCTTAAATAAATTTTCTTTCCACAAAAATACATGCCTCTGGCTATGTCAATTTTCCCATTTGATTAAAGTGCCAGCAGGCAATTAATAACTTAATGCATTTTAAAGTACTTTTGGAAAAAGTAATTTGAATAGCCAAACTTGTGTATTTGAATGGATTGTTGCAGAAGATTTAATAGGCATTTGAAAATCCTAGAACCTTGGAAAGGACAAATGTGGCCCAGCAACCACATCTGGGAAACTGTGAGGTGGTCTTCTTAAAAAGCCCATAGCTGGCACTCACACGGGGGGTGGGGGAGTTTGGGGGAGTACAGGTGAATACCATTTTCCAGGAGGCTAAGGAAAGAATGGCAACCTCCAATGGTCTTCGTGGGAATATACAGAAGACTCTAGACTGTGATGTGTGGTCTGAGTGGGAAGCCATTTAAGAAGCAAAAAGACAACATGGATGAACATGGACGACATGACACTAAGAGAAAGAAGCCAGGCACAAAAGGACAAATATGGTGTGATTCCACTTACATGAGGTGCATTTTGTGGTCAAATGCATAGAGATAGAAAGTACAGTAGTGGTTGCCAGTAACTGGGGAGAAGGGAATGGGGAGCCAGTGTTTAAAAGGTATAACAGTTTCTGTTAGGGGTGATGAAAAAGTTCTAAAGATAGATAGTGGCGATGGTTGTACAACATAACTCCACTTTTTTTTAATAAATTCACTTTATTTTTTAAGTTATTTTATTTATTTATTTGTCAGAGAGAGAGCACAAGCAGGGGGAACAGCAGGCAGAGCAGGCCAAGGGAGAAGCAGGCTCCCCGCTGAGCAAGGAGCCCAATGTGGGACTTGATCCCAGGACCCTAGGATCATGACCTGAGCCAAAGGCAGCCACTTAACTGATTGAGCCACCCAGGCGTCCCAACATGAGACTCTACTTAATGCTACTGAATTACATACCCATAAAGAGTTAGAAGGGTCAATTTTATGTATTTATTGTTTACCACAATTTAAAAAAATAGCATTGTGATCTTTTCCTGTGTTTGAGGTGTAGAAGCAAGAATGTGGTAGGTCCTCCTCTGTAAAATTCCCCATTTCCTTGGGTGTTCGGGTAGGATCCATGACCAACTGTGCTGATAACATAGTAGCCAAAGTTCTGTATATCACCTCTGTGAAGTGGGGCCAAGGAATGGCCAAACAGACTTCCAGCTGCTGATGTGGGTGACATAGCAATGGCCACAGTCAAGAAAGACAAACCTGAGCTTGCAAAGAAGGTTCAGCCAACAGTAGTAATTCAATTGTCCATTGAATTCAAAAGCAATTCAATTCAAAAATCATCCTGGAGAAAGATGCTGTATTCTTTTGTGCAGACCATTACTCAGGGACCATACTCAACAACAGGAAACAATAAAGGTGAGATGAAAGGTGTTTCTGCCATCAAAGAGCCCATTACAAAGGTGTGTGTAGACTTGTGGCCCATGATTGTGTCCAATGCTGGCAACATTGTATGATTCTCCAGCGTATTTGTTAAAAATCAAAAACAAACCCAGCCTATTAAAAATTATGATGCCTTCTAAAAGGTAATGAGGACATTCAGAGCTAACTGGGTTCTCTTTTTAAAGAAAACATGCGTAAAAAAGGAAAACATGCCATAGTTATCTATAATGAGAGTTAAGGGCATATGTTTGACAGTGAGGTCTCTGACTTTTTTTTTTCTAAATTAACATATAATGTATTATTTGCTTCAGGAGTACAGGTCCATGAATCATCAGGCTTACACAATTCACAACAAGCACTCACCATAGCACATACCCTCCCCAATGTCCATCACCCAGCCACCCTATCCCTCCCCTCCCATCCCTCAGCAACCCACAGTTTGTTTCCTGAGATTAAGAGTCTCTTATAGTTTCTGACCTCTGTTTAACTGATAAAGGTCGGCAGACGCTACTCCACTGCATCTGTAGATATATTGGCCGAGACTCAGGAAAAGCTGAAAGCTCAGTCCTATAGCTATGCCTGTGCCTTCTGCTCCCGCTGGTTTGTTTATGCCTCCTGAGAATCAGTTATGATTGTTCCCAAACCTGTTTATACTGAGTTATTTTTAATTATGCAACTTAATGAAATATTATGTAAGCTGATGAAATATGAGCTCACAAAGAAGACAGTTGTTGTTTCTATGAAAACCAACTTGAATGCCTTAGCAGAGCCCGATAAAGATGAGCCCTAAAAAAATACTGCAGATGTACTAGCTGTAAACGAAGTAAAGTTTATAAAAATGGGAAAGGATTCGGAACATAGGTTGCTTTACAGATGTGTTTAATGTGTCCGCTTCACTTGAAAGAAACCAAAACTAGAACCCACAGAGGAGGCCCCCTGGGTGTGTTCTAGGCCTGTATCACTAGAAACCAGCAGATGCAGGGAAAACAGGCCTTAGCTCCTATCCAGCTGTGTTAGATAAAAGAGCACCCACCGAACTTTCAAGCATCCCGAGCAGAGAAGCAATAGTCACTGTCAGGACAAAGCCAACAGATTGGCACTAGCTGCTTAGGTACTGTGTCAAGAAGTATTCTGAAGTCATCTCTGGACTCAGGAAGCAGGAGTATAAAGAATCAACAATGTTTTCCAGTGGCATGAAAGAGAAACAGAAAGAAAAAAGTGCCTCATGTTCACCACGACTGATCCAGAAAAAGAGAAATGAGTGTAAATTAAAAAGCAGACCTAACTGCTAGTGATTTTTGTAACTCTTTGGCAGAACCAAGGTCAAGTGTACTTTTATTCTCATAAGATAGCACATGTCCTCCAAAGCACCTTTCTTGTTTCAACCCTAGAACCAGCTGCTCATGATCTAAATGAGATATCTTTGCCTTCCAGAGGAGAAAATGAAGTTCCACTGATCTGCTGACCTACCCCAGGACTCTCCATTGGAGAATAATATCCTATTTACTAATCTTCTTCCTAAAGAAATATCAACCACGTTGACAATCGTGTTAGGTTCCTTTTGAAAAGCCCATTTTTAGGGACTAGGGAACTTATACTTCAATCATCCACCTGCTTAAAGAAAATGTAAACTTCTTCTTTTTTTTTTTTAGATTTTATTTATTTTATTTGACACACAGAGAGAGATTACAAGTAGGCAGAGAGGCAGGCAGAGAGACAGGGAGAGGAGGAAGCAGGCTCCCCGCTGAGCAGAGAGCCCGATGCGGGCCTCGATCCCAGGACGCTGAGATCATGACCTGAGCCGAAAGCAGAGGCTTTAACCCACTGAGCCACCCAGGCGCCTTGTAAACTTCTTCTTAAAAGATGTTTCGAAGAATACCATCTTGTGTCTGAGGATGGTGTTGGATTGTTTTCCTAACACTGAGCTGGCATGTTCCTGAGAGTCCAAATGTAGATACAGGGTCACGTGCATGGTCTCAGGAGAGAAAGGAATGGTGATTCATGTGAATATCAGTTTTTCACACATCTAAAGGTGTGACGTGTGCCAGCTGAGGGCATCAGTTCACTTAGTGCAAAAAGAAATGGCAGCTGAGCTGCATTGATTAAAAAAGAAGAAGAAGATATTGAAATAATAGGATTAATGCTATAGCACCAGCTATTGCTAAGAGCCGGAAGGTCAGTTTGATGTTTGCTATGTTTATTATTAAACATCGGTGTATTAGAATGGGTTCCTCTTTCGGACAACTGCTGATAGGAAGAGGGGGAATTTAAAACCGACAGATCATTTACCCCTTCAGAAAACACCTTTAATTTAGCCTCTTTTTTTCATTTTAAAATTTATTTAGTCACCAAATTTAGTTGTACTTGTTGTTCTTGTTGTTGTTGTCATTGTTTTGTAGATTTTTGTGCAAAAAGGGGCCACTAGATACACCTCACTATATCAATAAGTTTCTGAGTTCTAAGTCCCTGAGAAAATCTGTCCCAGCTTTCCCCACCTAAAAAAGAAAAGAAAAGAAAAGAAAAATTGTATCACAAGATAACAGAAACCTGATGAGCATGGCCAAAAACACCCCCCAGCAAACAAACAAACAAACAAACAAAACCCAATGGTCTTAAATAAGAGAGAGGATCCTTTCTTTCTCACATGAAAGAAGTCAAAGGAAGGTAATCCGGGGCTAGCATAGCAGCTCTATGCTTATAAAGGACTAGATGCTCACTAGCTTGAGGCTCTGCCATCATTTATGTGCCATCTCATGTCTCAACATGGCTGCTCAGGTCCAGTCATCACGTCCACCTTCCAAGCAGAAGGAAGAATCAAGGAAGAGTATACCTTCTCCCTTTGAGGACACTTCTCCCGAATTACACATAACATTTCTTTTTACCTGTCATTGGCTATATTTCAATCATTTGCCACAACCAGCTACAAGGAAGATTGAGGAGCATATTCTTTTGACTAGATGGCAATGTGTATAACTAAAAATTAGAATTTTCTGTTGCTGGGACACCTGGGTGTCTCAGTTGGTTAAGTGTCTGACTCTCCATTTCAGCTCAGGTCATGATCTCAGGGTCGTGAGATAGATCCCTGCATCAGGCTACATGCTGGGTGTAGAATCTACTTAAGATTCTCTTCCTCTGCCCCTTCCCCACTCCGCCTCTCTAAAAAAAAAAGAAGGGGGAGAAGAATTTTCTGTTACTAAATAAGAAGGACAGAACAACCACTAAAAAAAAAAGAAAAAAGAAATATAACTGATATTTTGAGAACAAGAAAATGGAATTATATAAAATGCTCAATTAAAAGAAAAAGAGTGAAACACAAAAATAGTAACAACAAATAGAAAGGAGGGGCAATAGAAAACAGTAATGACTATAACAGGTATTACTTCAACCACATCAATAACCACTTTGAATGTCAGAGGTCTAAATATGCCAATTAAAAGTCAGAGTAGATAAAAAAATATGATCCAACTATCCAAGAAGCCCACTTTAAATATAAAGATGTATCGTATATTTAAAAACAATATCATTGGGGCACCTGGGTGGCTCAGTCAGTTGGGTGTCTGCCTTCAGCTCGGGTCATGATCCCAGACTCCTGGGATTGAGCCCCACATCAGGCTTCCTGCTCAGCAGGAAGTCTGCCTCTCCCTCTTCCTTTGCTCCTTCCCCTGGATTGTGCTCTCTCTCTCTCTCTCAAATGAATAAATAAAATCTTTTTAAAAATTAAAAAAATAAAAATAATAAAATAAAAAATAAAAACATTATTCACATTAGCATCTCCCAAAATGAAATACTTAGGTAGGAAACTTTCAAAACATGTAGAAGGTTTATATGAAGGAAACTACAAAACTTTGATGAGCAAAACCAAAGAACTAAGTAAATGGAGAGCAATTTGATATTCAAATAAGACTCAATATTGTCCAGGGCACCTGGGTGGCTCAGTGGGTTAAAGCCGCTGCCTTCGGCTCAGGTCATGATCCCAGGGTCCTGGGATCGAGGCCCACATCGGGCTCTCTGCTCAGCGGGGAGCCTGCTTCCTCCTCTCTCCTCTCTCTCTGCCTGCCTCTCTGCCTACTTGTAATCTCTCTCTCTGTGTCAAATGAATAAATAAAATCTTTAAAAAAAAAAAAGACATGTCAACCTTTCAATTAAAAAAAAAAAAGACTCAATATTGTCCAGATAAAAGGACTCAATATTGTCAAGACATCAATTATTACCAACTTTATCTATAGATTCAATGCAATCCCAACCAAAATCCTAGCAACTTATTTTATGGATATTGACAAATTAATGCTAAAGTTTATACAAAGAGGCAAAAGACCCAGAAATAACCAACATAATATTGAAGAAGAAAAAAGTTGGAGGGCTAATACTACCCAACCTGAAGATTTACCAAAAACAGCTACTCTACATCTTCTTCTTACACTGAATCAAGACAATGAAATAAATCAACGAAACAGAATAGAGAGTCTAGAAATAGACCCACATAAATGTAGTCACCTGGTCTTTGAGAAAGTGGCAAAGGTAATACAATGGAGTAAGAACAGTCTCTTCAACAAATGGTGCAGGAATAACCGGACAACCACATGCAAAAAAACCGAATCTAGACACAGACCTTACACCCTTCAAAAAATTAACTCAAAATGGATCACCAAAGTAAATGTAAAGTGTCAAAATAGAAAACTTCTGGATAGCATAGGAGAAAACCTGGATGACCTCGGGTATGATCTTGCCTTTTTAGATACAATGGCAAAGACATAATCAATGAAAGAAATAGTTAATAAACTGGACTTTTATTGAAATTAAAAGTTTTGCTCCATGAAAGACAGTATCAAGAGAATGAGAAGACAAACCATAGACTGGGAGAAAACATTTGCAAATGACCCATCTGATGAAAGGACCCTTATTCAAAATACACAAAGAACTTCTAAAACTCAACGATAAAAAAGCAAACCACCCAATCAAAAAAATGGTTCACAGATCTTAACAGACACCTCACCAAAGATATGCAATGGCAAACCATGTCCTATATCATCAGGGAAATGCAAATTAAAACAATAAGATATCTCTATACATGTCTTAGAACAGCCAAAATCAAGAACACTGACACCAAATGCTGGTGAGGCTGTGTATCAACAGAAACACTCAAACACTGTTAGTGGGAAGGCAAAGTGGCACAGCCACTCTGGAAGAGTTTGGTGTTTTCTTACAAAACTAAACATACTCTTACCATATGGTCCAGCAATCATGTTCCTTAATATTTACCTGAAGGAGCTGAAAACTGCACACACATGTTTATAGCAGCTTTATTAATAATTGCTAAAACTTGGAAGCAATGAAGATGTCTTTCAGTAAGTGCATGGATAAATAATCTGTGGTCCATCCAAACAATGGAATATCATTGGGCACTGAAGAGAAATGAGCTACCAAGCCATGAAAAAGACATGCAGAAACCTTATGTGCATATTGTTCAGTGAAAGAAGCTAATCTGAAAAGGCTACATACTATATAATTTCAACTATATGACATTCTGGAAAAGGCAAAACTATGAAGACAAGAAAAAGATCAGTGGTTGCCAGGGGTGGGAAAAGATGAGTAGGCAGACCACAGAGGATTTTTAGGGCAGTGAAAATACTCTGTATGATATTATAATTATGAATGTATGTCATTTTATATTTGTCCAAACCCATAGGATTTATGATATCAAGTCAGAACCCTAAGGTAAGCTATGGACTTTGGGTGATTATGGGTGATTATGGTGTGTCATGTAGGTTCATCGTTGGTAAAAAATGTACCATTCTGGTCAGTGATAATGGCGGATGTGATGCGTGGGAGTGGGGCAGGAAGTATAGGGGTAATCACTCTACCTTCCTCTCAGTTTTGTTGTAAACCTAAAACTTCTCTGAACAACTTGTTTTAATTTAAAAAAAAATAAGAAGGATGAAGAGAAAACAAAAATTGGAATTAGTCACATTCTTGCCCTCAAAGGAGCATCATAATCTGTGAAGACAATTTTAGGGAAAGCAAATTTTATCCTTCAAAATTTCCTTGTTGATACTATGAGAATACTGATAACGAGTGGATGGATTTTTGGAGGGGTACAGTTTGAGTCTCTTTGCTAGAATTTTGTTCATACAGTACTAAATGCTCCCCTAACCACGATCACATTCCCACCAGACGTGAAATGTTTTGTCTATTTCAAGGAGGTAAGTTTAGAACACTTTGGCAAGTTTTATCTTATTGTGATCCCAAACTTTCCCTTCTCTCACTCTATCCCCAGAAAATTTCTAGATGAAGAATCGGTTATCTCTTATCTTTCAACACTAGAAAAAGAATACAAAATAATACAAATTATATCTACTTTTTGAAAAGTTTAGAAAGAAACTCACTATAGATAAAATGTGGAATTTAGGAGGATTGCCATTTCTTTTTGCCATTGTATTGGTTTCTCTCTTTTTAAGGGTATTCTCCTCTCCTTCCTTCATTTCTTCCTTCCCCTTCATTTTTTTTCTTCCTTAAATCCTCACAAAAGAGATTCATCAGAGTTGGTGTACAATTCCTAACAAATCCAAAATCTCAATCTCTAAATCTCTGGTTCTTGGATTGCAGATACAGCAGAATGCCCTATGCTTTGGGCATCAAGAGACATCTGTCTGGTGTGGGTCCTGGCACCAGGCCTCCCATCCAGGCATCCTCCAATGCCTCTGTCCCTAGCCCACTGCCAGCCAAGAGTACTTTGGGGACAACATCTCCCTTCTGCCTTTCCTAAGGGATTTTTCCTGCTGCCTTGTGCCCCTGTCAGATCCCCCTGAGCTCACTTGCATTGATTCATGAGAATCATCAATATCTAAGCTTTTTTCTTTATTCCACTGCTTGCAAATATTAAGCATGGGGTAACTTTTCTGAAAAGTTAAATGGAAAAGGTAAGTCAACAGGCTATTGGATGTATCGTGCCCTTTACTCTTGGCTGAGGGAAAGAGCATTCTAAGCAATAATTTTAAATCCTTTTCAATGAGTACCTTGAAGCAATGAAAGGAGTAAAAAAAAGCAAGCTCGGTGGAGAGCATTAGGCAATTATCATTGAAAATTATTTAAGCTTAAATAACTAAAATAATTTATTCTATAAAATCATATGAAGTAGTGGAAAGGATTCTGCACAGTCAATTTGCTTTCTCATGTAGCAGCAGAAGAGGTAAGCAAAAATGTTGAATTCTAAAACTCTCAACTTAGTGAATTAATACAGATTTGCGGGTGACATTAAATACCCGAAGATGATGATGAGTCATTGCTGCAAATGGATTGGCAAATGGGATTAAATGATTTTCAGTGATACAAAAACCAAATGAAATGAAAACATTGAGTCCTGCACAAATGATGACCTTCTCTGCCACTTCTACCATAAAGTAACACTTTTCCCATATTTACAAAGAATCACTAGAGAACAGTGGTTAAGAACATGGTCTTAGGAGACAGACCACCTGAATCTGAATTGTCGTTCTGCCACTTCAAGCTGTCAGTCCTTGGGTATGTCAGCAAAGCACCGTGAGCCTTGGTTTCCTCATCTGTGGAATTGGGCAGCGTGTGAGTTACTCATAATAGTGTTTTGAGTAGGGCCTGGCCTATGTGTTAGCTACTTCTATCTGTTACACACGTATTCTTTGGTTGTTGGGTAGCTCTGTCTTTGCTCCAGCTGTCTTTAGGACTGTGAGCTGTGGAGGAACTGCCTCCTTCAGCTTGCCCGCTGTGGCTGTCCTCACAGTGGTATGCTCATAACCCATTATTCCTCACCATTCTTGGAATGTGGAGGAAATTGTGTGTGTTTATGCTGGGGGAAGAGGAGCATCTTTTCATCTCACCCCCACTGCTTAGGATGCTCCTGTGTGTGTGAAGGGGGCCAGTGGTCACCTGTTCCTCCCCTCGAGACTCTACCAACAAAGATTTATTGAGCGCCTTTCATAGGACAGCCCCTGGTCCGGTGCTGGTGATACTGAGATTGACAGGCACTGCAGACAAAGGAAGGCACAAGAGGCCATGACAGCCCATGGGATGCACCATCTGGGCTTTCAAGGGGTCAGGAAAGATTCCATCCAGAAGGTGACATATTTAATTGAATATTAAAGAATTGATAGGACTCTCCAGATAGACAAGAAGTATGAGGTAGAAGAAATCAAGCACCAAAATGCCCAGAATGTGACTAGTTTGGGGAATAGTAAGTCATGCCTTATGGATATTACCCTGGTATTGAGTTAACCCTCTGGCAAGGGTGTGCCTAGTCCATATGGCCTCTTTCTAGGTAAGAGGACAGAGTTAGTTTGAGCTTGGTGAGTGGGCTACAGACTGGATTAGTACCCACTGCTCCCAGACTAGTTTTTAAGTTCTACCATCTAGCTCCCATAGCTTTGTTACAACACGCTGTTGACTTTCTCCTTGTGGCTAAGAACTGCATGTAACCACTCCCTATATCCTCTAAAACTGCATCTCGAGCTGGGGTTCTCAGAGCACCTGCATCAGAATCATATAAAGAGCATATTTAAAAAAGGCAGATTTCAACCAGCGGTCCAAGATGGCAGCATAAGAAAATCCTGAACTCACCTCCTTCCATGGCATAAAAACAGACAGATTGATCAATGAAACAGAAGAGAGACCCCAGAAATCCATGCATATACGGTCAATTAATTTACAACAAAGGAGGCAAGAATATACAATGGGGAAAGGATGGTCTTCTCCATAAATGGTGTTAGGCAGACTGAACGGCCACATGCAAAAAAAAAAAAAAAAATGAAACTGAACTAGTACCCTACATCACACATAAAAATGAACTCAATCTGGGTTAAAAAATTGAAGGTAAGACCAGACACCACAAAACTCCTAGAAGAAATCATAGGTGTTAAGCTCTTTGACATCAATTTTGGTGATGATTTTTAAAATCTGACTCCAAAAGCAATGGAAACAAAGCAAAAACAAATGATTGGGATTATATCAAACTAAAAAGCTTCTGCACAGCCAAGGAAACTATCAACAGAATGAAAAGGCAACTTATTGAATGGGAGAAAATATTTCAAATAATATGTCTGATAAGGGGTTAATATCTAAAATACATAAAGAACTTACACAACCCAATAGCAAAAACCAAACGATTTGATTTAAAAATAGGCAGAGGATCTGAATGCACATATTTTTCAAAGAAGATATACAGATGGCCAATAGGCACATGAAAAGATGCTCAACATCATTCATCATCAGGGAAATACTAATAAATCAAAACCACAATGAGATATCATCTCACAACTGTCAGAATGGCTATTATTAAAAAGACAAGAAATAACCACAAGTGTTGGTGAGGATGGGGTGAAAGGGGACCCTCATGCGCGGTTGTTGGGAATGTAAAGTGGGGCTGCCCCATGGGAAGGAGTATGGGGTTTTCTTAAAAAAATAAAAATAGAACTACCAAATGGTCCAATTCCATTTCTGGGTATTTACCTGAAGAAAACAAAAACACTAATCCAAAAAGATATATGCACGGTTATGTTCATTGCAGGATTATTTACAACAGCCGAGATATGGAAACAACCTAAGTGTCCATTGATGGATGAGCGGATAAAGAAAATATGGTGTACACACACACACACACACACAGAAATACTACTCAGTCCTAAAAAAGAATGAAATTTGGGACATCTGGGTGGCTCAGTCCATTAAGTGTCTGCTTTCAGCTCAGTTCATGATCCCAGGGTTCTGGGATCGAGCCCCACATCGGGCTCCCTGCTCAGTGGACAGCCTGCTTTCTCCCTCTCCCTCTGCCACTCCCCCTTGCTTGTGCTCTCTCTATCAAATAAATAAAGTCTCAAAAAAAAAATCTTATTTGTGACACTATAGATGGACCTTGAGGGTATTACACTAAGTGAAATACATCAGACAAAGATGAATGCCATATGATTTCACTTATATGCAGAATCTGAAAAAACAAAACAAATGAACAAACAAAGCTAAACTAAATTCATTGATACAGAGAACAGATTGGTGGTGGTCAGAAGGAAGGGGGTTGGAAAATGAGTGAAATGGGAGAAGGGGATCTACAGGTACAAACTTGCAGTTATAAAATAAATAAGTTCTGGGGAGGCAATGTACATCATGGTGACTATAGTTAATAATATCGCATTGCATATTTGAAAGTTGCTGAGAGAGTAAATATCAAAAATTCTTATCACAAGAAAAAAATTTTTTGTAACTTTGTGTGGTGGTAGATGGTAATTAGACTTATTGTGGTGATTGTTCCATAGTGTATATAAACATTGAATCACATTGTACATTGAAACTAATATAATGTTACATGTCAATTATACCTCCATTAAAATATTTTTTTAAATGCAGATTTCCACCCTCCACCCAGCTCTGTGAAATCAAGTGCACCGGGATAAGCGCTAGAAATCTTCATTTGTAATAAGAAGAAGGACTGAGGTAGAAACACACTGTTAAAGGCATATTCCCTGGTTAATTCTGATGCACTTTAGAGTAGGAGAACCACTGTCGTAGGGCCTCATAGAAAGCCTAGCATATTGTTTATACTCAATAAACCTTTCGGACATGGAAGACGAGGTGTGGCTCTAGGAGGGGAATGTGGTAGAGACCGGGCAGAGCAGAGGAATGGAAAGGCCCTCCATAGGACAATGGGCAGTTGCCTCCATTAAAAAGAGGACTGAGGTCCTGTGGTGGGGGAGGGACAGGGGTACATGGGCCATTGTGAGTCTTCTCTCCAATGCAGACTAAGTGGTATCCTTGACTCAGGGACCTCTTCTGCTGCTTGTCCCCATCTCCTTTCTCTGCTCTTATTCTCCACAACAGAGCTTTCCTTAACGGCTTCTCTAGGGCAGTTAACCACCTCTTCACCTTCGTGGCTCCTGAGAGCACAGAGGCCCCACGGCTATAGGCTTAATGTTTCTTGTGGTTTGCTACACCCTGCTTCCTCCTGCTCCCTCCTGCTCTTTTGAAAAGGGGAAAAATTTATTTCTTCAGACCTCCCCAGACCAGCAGATAAATCAGCCAAAATTTTTAAGAGGCGACAGATGAATATATCACAAATTCCAGGTGATAAACTAGTAAGCATGGCCCTTCCAAAGCCATGGTTTTCAACCTTGGCTGCATCTTGGAATCGCCTGGGGAGCTTTGTAAAAGAACTGCCTGGTCTCCCATCCGGACATTCTGAAGTATTGGTCTGGAGTACGTCATGAGTTCGGGGGATTTCTAGAAGCTTCCCAGGGGATTCTGATGTGCATCAGAATTGAGAACAACTGCTCCAGCAACATCATCATTTGAGAAATTCTAAAGGTAGAATCTTTAAGCATCCTGCCAAGTCAGTCCATGCAAGGATAGTTGGGAGCAAGGGGGCATCAAGCCTATATCACCCTGGCCCTGAGCTGAATTAAAGGAGGCTCAACAAAACACAAGCTCAAGAAATAGAAGGAGATGGAGAAAACGATGCTTACTAGGACACATTTCAGGGACAGAATTTGGACAGGCTGGAAGGAATTCTGTTAGTATAACGACTAAAACCCCAAAAGGCATGCTCTGAAGGGCAAACAATGGTTACCACACTGTCTTCTAAGAAGAATGGGCTCAGTTAATGATAGGAGTTTTGTCTTGTTGGTTGGGAATTAGAACTTGGGGGTCAGAAGAAAAAAAGAAAAGTAAGAGAAATTTGGGACCAGAGCTGAACATTGACACCAGCAGCTGGTGTTCCCAAACCTTCCCACCTGAAGCCCTAAGGTTTTTCCATATAGTGAATAAAATTGTAAAGAATATCAGTTTGAATGAGATCCAAGTTACAAAGTCCTCTTGTCTCAATCTCGTACCTGCCTCCCTGTAAAAAACCTCTAGTCCAGTTCCTCTGTCTGCAAAGACAGGGGCGTCCAGCCCAGACTGCCATTTGGTAATGAAGGGGGAGGCTCAAAGCATTCCTTTCTTTTGAGACAGCATTTTTATTACACCTATTGTAAAACCTCTAGCCAATTTAGATTAGATTTCTAAAATTGTGCAGTTATAAAATATTTTTGCCAACGTGTCTCAGTTTTTTTTTAAATCTTACCGATGCTGATACTTAAGCATTTTTTAAAATTTTAGTTCTTTTTTTTTTTAGCTAATTCTTAAACTTTCTTAACAGATGCAAAGTGAAAGCAAAGGTTACCTAAGAAGGAATCTTGAGTGGAAAGAAGCATCTCTCTGAGAAGTAGTCCAGTGACAAGGCAGTAAAGAGCTAAATTCCTCGGTGGAGGGGCATCAGAGAACTTGTAACTAACTGCCATCAGAAGTCAGCCCGGTACCTAAATGCAACCACACAGCTAATGCATATTCAATGTCATGACCCATGTGCTTGGGTAGCTGCCAAAGGGGTGTCTTATCCTTACATATCATAAACTTTTAAGTAACTGAATTTAACAGGCACTTTAAACCAAGGCCCAGAGCAGGTCTTTGGCTGGTGTGGTCTCACCACTCCAGGAACTTACAATCCTCATGGAGAGAGAAGATATTTTCCATACTAAGCAGTTAGATACCAAACTGTATCTCAACATAGATGATAGAACAGATACCTATTTTTTAACTCAGTCAGTTCACCTGCAAAATGGAATAATAATACTTAACCACAGGATTATTGCTGAATGAAAGAACTCTATGCCACTTGAATAAAATATTTAAGGCCCGAGCATACAGTAACAGCTCAAGAAATGTTATTTCTTTTCCATCTATTCATCAACGGGAGAGGAAACATAAAGATCACCAGGACTTACAGCTTCATTTTATTTTATTATTTTTTAAAGATTTATTTATTTATTTGGAGGGGCAGAGGGAGAGAGAGTTTTAAGCAGACTCTGCACTGAGCGCTGAGCTGAGCGCAGAGCCCAATGCTGGGCTCCATCTCATGACCCTGAGACCAAGACCTGAGCCAAAACCAAGAGTAGGGCACTCAACCGACTGAGCCACCCAGACATCCCAGTATCTTCATTTTAAAAAATAAAACTCAGAAAGGTAAAATGAACTGCCCAAAGTCACACAGCTAGAAAGAGGCAGAGCTAATACCCAAAGAAACGAACTGTATTTCTCTTTGGATTTCTCAGAAAGCAATTGACCAGGGTTCTTCAAAATTCCACATTGCCCCCTAAAATGAGTGCCCCAGAGCAATAACCTGGGGTCATTTAAATGACAAAATACAAGTCTCCCACGTAGGTTTAAAGCCACACTCATCTGTTTTCAGTTGAGAAAGCTGCTAATGGCTCTTACCATGCCTTTCCCAGTTGAAGCACAGAACCAAAACATTTGCAGCCTGAGGATTCCCTCCCACTGCTTGTAGATCAAACACAAACAGAAGCAGTGGGAGGCCGGGCCATCTCTAACTGAGAGAATCAATATCAATGAAACAGACAAAATCCCAAAATCTCAAAATAATGAAAACAAAGATATCCAAGTAATAAAATCTGCTAGAATCACAAAGACAACACAACTCCAATCTCAGCTGGCTCAAAGAAAGTGTCCATTAACAAGGGATTAACACAAGGGAAGTACACAACCAGTCAATAGGAAATGAAAACATTTCACACAGTCTAGTCGCATTTGAGCCCACCCTAGGATTATGGATGAGGGTGTGCTGAGATGGTGTGGTCCCGACTATAGAGAGACCGTCTCCAGAAACCATCAGCCAGATGCCAACTTAAACACCCCAAACTGCTGCTATTTGTTGGACTGAAAATTTGGGCTGACAAGCCAGAAGATAAGGCAAAACACTGATCAACTGCCCTTAATTAGTCTTGTCCGTAGCAATTTTCAAATTGCAATTTGAAAGAAAGTCTCCATCAAAAGAAAGGGGGAAAGGGCAAAAACAAACAAACAAAAAAGCCCCCAAACCCCCAAAACTGTGGAATAAAATTTTATTAGTTTATTATAAAATAAGTAAAATGGAATTCCCATGCTCAGTATGAAGATAATATGGGCACTTTTCAATATAAAATATTACGGTTTGGATGAAATCAAAAGCAAATATCAATATTAAATATAGTTGACCAGTGTGCACAAACTAGTATAATAATTATATTTCTCTAATGGCTGCGACATTCCTAGTTAACAGCCAAGCCATAGAACTGAATCAAAAGTATGCTATTTGTATTATAAAATTCAAAACATTTCTGCAAGGGTTAACATTTAAAGTAAAACGAATTTTTTTTTCTCATTTTATTTGAGGAAAATGCTCTAAGGACCTTCACTTGATTAGCATATCTGTAACCAGTATATTGATTTCAGATAACATGGATCTCATGTGTTTGTGACTCATTAGCAACTCCAAGAAGGTTGCCAATTTAAAAACCTGCCTGGCCCCTGAACGCACCAAACTCTGAACTAAAAATGTGAGTTGGACCCCTGGAAACTTATTTCAAAGAAAAGCAACAGAAAGGAACAGAGTAGAGGGAGTGGCCAAAGTTTGAATCCTTCACAGATGCTTAACTACAGCAGTTCAGATCATTTAATAGAAAATGAGTCCAATAGGCACCAGTAGCTCATGGCTAAAGGGCGAGAGTTCATACATGACAGATCGGGACACGTCATCACACATTAGATCTGCAACAGGATAGATTATTTGAAAGTGGGACTGCCTCAAAAATTTTGACTTGTCCCTAAAGGTTTCCCTATGAGGGACGAGTCACTATTCCAGAAGAAAGTCATATTTACAATGGCTTCTCCCATTCCCTCCGGAGCTCAGCCATCCAGGGTCTGTCTTAGCAGCTGCTATCTGAAAAATCTTTCCTCCACAGGTTTTATGTCTACATGTGTATATATAGGCTCATGGAAATCACTCATCTGTTTCCCAGTTACTAAAATATTCCTCATTTCATCTACTTAGCATCCCATGTCTCCTAAGGAGAAAACATTTTAGCAAAAACGTGAAGCTTAGTCCCCAAAGCTTATTACTTAAATGCAAAGGATTTGGGGCAAGCCTTTGGGGCTATTAGGAAAGGCTTAGATAGAAGGGACAAGAGTAGTTTGGGATTGTTTTCTGTATCTAGCTGTTGAGAAGATCTTTTCATGTAGGTGTTTTCTGTACCTTTAAACACACACACACACACACACACACACACACACACACACACACATACACACACACACGATCACTTAGCGAAGTGGCAAGGGTTTTGAAACTGGGTGACCCTAGAATCCAATCGCAAAGTGATAGACAATATAGTTACTTGGCTAATTATTCTCCCCTTATCCTTCCTAAAGGAATCCCACTTCGGGATCTTTATTCAGATAAAAATGTAGTTTCCTGGACTTCTGTGCAAAGTAGCCATGAAACCTGTTCTGGCCATGAGGTGATTGGATATGGGTATGGAATTCTGGGGAGACTTTTAATTAGGAAAGGTGGCCTCAGCTGGCTGGGTCCTTGTCTCCCTGTTCTTCTTCCTTCTTCCTGCTAGAGTTCCAGCAGCCACAAGGCAATGATAAATCCAACGACGAAAGTCAACACACTGAATGGCAGGGTGGACAGACAAAGAGCCTGGGTCCCTGGGAATTTTGAGCCAATGCAGTGACCCTAGACTGCCTTCCCATGACATCTTATTGCATGAGCCAAATGAACTCCAACTTGCTTAAGCCACCAGCTGTCAGATACTCTACTATTTGCAGCCAAGGCACCTCTGAATGATAAACTAATATCTCTGGGCTTCATTTCCTTATCTGCGAAACAGTGGTGGAACCTTCACCAATTGTCAAGATTTGCCATAAAGCCTAGCTGGTAGCTGTCTAATTCCTAGCCCAATGCCTGGCTCACAGTAATAATTGGATGTTATCGTTATTATTATTTATTAATAAGATTGAAGTGAGTATTTCTTTTTCTTTGGCAAAACTGAAAGGAGCAGAGTCAAGCTTTCCCTGAGATGAGGACTATCTTCTGGGGAAGGTGCTGAGGTCATATTTGGGTGGAATCAGCTGACTGCAATCAGCTTTTTAAGGACCCTTACCTTACTTAGTAGGAAGCCTATAAATAGTCAATATCCAAAGACTGGTCCCTCTGTCCTTAGTTTAGGAGATTTTTCTGGCTTATTGCTAATGCATACTAGCTATTTTTAACACTTGGAGAGCATACCATTGCTTTCTTTATAATGAAACCAAATCTCTTGGCTGCATTTCATTCCTGAGCAACAATCACACCAGCAAACTGTAAAATTAGCATCTAATAGCTCATTTCATTGAAAAACCAGAAACACATTCTTTGGGCACCACAGGTTCTTGCCTTCAAAGATAGAACTTCTTTTTTATTTCCTGAGTATGTGAAATTGCCCTAATTCTGATTTATTTAGTGTGATAATGCACTTGGCTTCCTGGTTTCAATTTTGTGGCCAGAATGATCATTGTTGCTCTTTTTTTAAGCCTGTATAAATTAGTTTTACTTGAAGCCTGTTGATATGTTAGTCCAGCACAATCAATACAAGGCGCTTAAAAATAAATCCTGTGTGATGATTTAGACCATCCTGTGATGTACATTCCACATCAAGACACTGGCCTGCAGCCCTCTCCCAGGCCCTTCCATTGCTTTGCTTCAATTTGGCACAATAACATCAGCTAAGCAAATTTAGAATGCTAGTCAGTGGTGGTTGAGATTTGGTTAGGGCCAAACCAAACCAAACCAAAAGCACCTGTTTGCGAAGAGGCCCGTTTGAAGAGTGATAACCAGAATAAATGGCCAAAATGAATCTCATGGTCTGTTAAGTAGGAGTTTTTCCATACCACAGAGATCTCAGTCAATTATTCCTGGGTATTCCAAGTTTCTCAATTGTCTGGAGGAATCTCTGTACCAGCTCTCTCCAACAGGAGCATAATGTGAACCACTAGTGTGAAACGCACATGTAATTTTAAGTTTTTTTTAGTCACATTGAAATAAGAGTAAAAAGACCCAAGTAAAATGAATTTCAGTAGTATGTTTTACTTAACTCCCAAATGTTTCCAAAATACTATCATCGCAACATATGATCAATAATAAAAATTAGTGAGATATTTTTACATTCTTTCTTTGTATGAAATCCTTAAAATCTGTGGTGTGTTTCACAATTACAGCACATCTCCGTACAGACTGGCCACATTTCAGGTGTTCAATAGGCACACGTGGCCAGTGGCTAACATATTTGATAGCTAAATAATAAGGCCTAACATTTTATATGCTGCCTTGACACCCATGAGCCTCATGGGGGCCCCCAAGTCCTAACTGTGAGTTCCCCTGCTCTTGCCACCCAGTGGGAGAGGCTCCCTACCCAGCTGGTTTCCCTAGCAGCCAGACCAGCTGTGTTCCACCTGGTCCTCCACCTAACGAGCTCCATGTCCCTGCAAGCCTGCGGAATTATTCCAACAAGCCAATCGCATCCTTCTCTGGGAACCGGAAGTCACCTCACCCTCTTGTTACTACAAAGTTAGCCTCCTACAGGCCCTGCTGCTTCGCTTTGCTCTCTAGTGCAGTCCCCATGTGGCTCTGCATGGCGTGTGGTGTCCCCCTCCCCCAGGCTGTGAGTGTATGGGACTAATACACCGCTGCCGAGCTCCAGTTCTGTCCAGAGTCATGTATTCAGCTCTCCCTAGAAACCCAGGGCAGGGCTCTCTCTCCCACCCATGAGGTGAACAGGAGCTGAGCAAAACAACAGCCTGCATCTATACTTTTGAAGAGAGCTTTCAAGTCAATTTTTCAAAAATATCTGGAGGCATCTGGACTCATCTCTTAGCTTTTTGACATTTACATTGTCAGAAAAACCTTAGTTGTAACCTTGTATTTTCTTATTTTGTTAATATTTGTGGTATTCCACAGTGCTCATATTTTAGCTCAGCTTTGTAGCGGTTATGCTTGGTTCTGTATTATTTTGTTGCATGCTCGGACCTTTAGCACTCATGATGAAGGAGAACGATAAAATCATCATTAGACAAGAACATGAATTTCCTTCAAAGATAAAGGACTACTCCATGGCAAATCACTCATTTAGTCTGAAAAGGATGACAAATTCCTGGCAAGTACACTGCCCAGCTCTTCCCCACGCCTGTGGCAAGATCACCAAGCCAGCTCTCCACCTCAGAATCCTCTGGACATAGGAGGTGAAATCTTATTGTCATCTCTGGTCTAGAAAGCCTGAGCTATCCTTGAGCCTTCATGATCCCCAATCTATAAACAGCAGTCAATGGGTTGCCTCCCCTTCCCCCAACATACTACTTCCAAAGCATCTTTTGAATATATATCCCTCTTCATGCACATCACATGCCCTTTCATCCAGGTCTCCAGTGTGTCTAAGGGGAGCCATTAGGTTTGTGTTCCACTGGGGCTCCCTCTCTCCAGGTCCTCTGTCTTCCCTCCATCCTCCACTCTGCAGTCCAGGTGGTCCAAAACTCAGAGTGCATTTATGACTTTTTGTCTTCCATTCCTCCAACTTCTCTTCGCTGCTACCAGGTTACACCCAAATCCCTTAACTTGATAATCAAGACTGTTAACAATCAGGCCCCAGTCTATCTTTTCATTTTGTTTTTTTAAAAGATTTTATTTATTAGAAAGCTAGAGAGAAAGTGAGCATGAGCAGAGGGATGGGCAGGGGAAGAGGGGCAAGCAGGCTCCCTGCAGATCAGGGAGCCTGAGGACAACGCAGGGCTGGATCCCAAGACCCCAAGATCATGACCTGAACCGAAGTCAGACGCTTAATCGACTGAGCCACACAGGTACCCCTACCTTTTAACCGTCAGCCACCTTTCCCTAGTTATCCCTACTCCAAATTATTTCCAGAAAAACCCAGCACCTTCATGCTATAGAATCTTTACGGAAGCTGCTCTCCACTTGCTTTGGACTGTCCCTAATTCCTACCCTAAAAAAAAGTAGACATCGGATTGAACACATTAAAGGAAAACCACACCCTGCAGTGTGGGACACTGCCTTGTAGAACACAAGTTCTCCCTCACACGTCAAGCCCAGACTATTCTGTCAGCCAGGTTGGACGTGAAAGATAGCCCCGAGTCATCGGCTGCTTCCAACCAATTTATTCGTGTGATGTGCTTTATCAGGAAAAGTAGCTGTAAAGAAAAAGTGTATCTATAAACACACCATAAAATAAAAATTATATTTCACTTCATTATAGCTTATCAAGGCTCAGCTTTGTGAGGACATCTCCTAGAGCAGAAGACGGTGAAGAACAGCATCACTGCATTCCTTTGGAAGGAGCCATAAATCCTGGCTCTAGCAATTAGTTCAGGTGTTTAGCTTCCCTGGGCTGTTTTCTCACCTGTAGAATGCAGATAATAACTTACCTACCTCCAGAACTTTTTAAGGATGGAAGGAGAAAATCTATATTATGTACTTACACAGGACAGACAAATGGTACTAATAATAGGACTATCACATGCTTATTTTAAATTCTTACATGTATCATAGCAATTAATCTTAGGGAAAAAACTGTCTCTTATTGGAAAAACACTTCAGTAAAAAGCCTGCTATAGAATAGGGGACCCTAAAGGTTTTTGTTTGTTTGTTTGTTTGGAGGGGTTGCTTGTTTTTTGTTTTGTTTTTGTTTTGTTTTTTTAGATATCACAAGAATATGCTGTTTACACCACATGCTATTTATATCACAGCCCTGCTGGTGATGAGAACCAGAGGGGAGCCGTATCTTCGTATCTCCAGTGCCTGGCACTGAATGGAAGCAGCAGGCTCTCCTAGCCACAGGCAGGTGACTAAACTTTATTCTTAGAGTTTCATCCCCCTTATCAGTTATTTACCCACATTTTTCAGCCTGGAGAAATTTCAGATTTTTTTTCCCAGAAAAACCTGGTGCTTTTAACAAAAGATGCGGGAGTGTAGGAAGAGGAACCTTGCCAGGGAGGAAGGGGGACACTCAGGAGGGAATGTGCCCAAACTACATTTCTCCCACTTCCCCACCACCTGAGGCCGGTGCCGAGAAATTATCATCTCAACTGACAAGGAGGAAGGGACTGAGTATCTATTGAGTGTCTGCTTCACACCGGTGCTTTGCTGGGTGAATTACAGAATAATAAAAACAACATTAGCTATCTTTTGCCACACACTATACTAATTTTCTTACTTTTTTTTTCAGTTTATTCACATGACGATGTTGTCAGCATTTAGGTAGGTATCTCCACTTTACAGAGGAGAAAATAGAAGTTCAGAGAGGCTAAGTAATTTGTCCAAGGTCACACAGAGAGTTACTTTAATTCTAGCTAGAACTAGACACTGGATCTGCCTGACTCCAGTATATCTGTATGCTCAATTCCACGTTCTAACAGTAGCTTTCAATAGGCAAAGACCTCCAGGAGAAAGACTACCATTTCCTATTAATGCCTGGCTCTAGTAGAGCCCCTCACTCGTAGTAGGTGCTCAGGAAATGTTTACAGAATAAATAAAAGTAGAGAAAAGACTGGAGCAAAGTAGGCAAGGAGTGTTACTATATTTCAAAGAAGCAAGCGCGGGAAATAAGAGAAGGGACGAGAGGGCGTCCTTCATAATTCAGAGTGACACCCTGTAACGTGGTTGTGCTATTGTTGGTCAGCCACATTTAATGATGCCCATAGTCAGAAAGAAAGACCACTGCCGCGACCATCGTTTTGCAAGCCTGGTTGGACTCTTCATACCTGCTGATTTCCATTAAATGCCGTTTAGAAAAACAATTGTGTGACCCTGCCCTGTTGTCATTAAATAGAAATCGTTGGTTTGGCTGCTAAAATGTAACACTCGAGGAGTGCAGAGAGACCAGCAATTTTTTTTTTCAGATGCTTTGGACGGAAGGCAGAAGATACTAGACGGCTTCCCATTGCAATCGGCCACAGGTGCGCGGCTCGCTCTGCTGGAGCCCGAGTCACAGAGCCGTCAGTCACGGATTACAGCTGCGAGGGGTGCCTAGGCTTGATCTCATTTTTGAATGAATTGATATTATTAGTTTTGACAAATTAATGGTATTAAATGTGCAAGGTGAGTATGAATTATGTCCACATCCACCTATTACTAATGGTGCCTCATTCTTGAGTAAGAAAGCTTATTGAATCCATTCAGTGGAATCCCCTCTTGTTTCTGTGTTTGAAAATGCCTTCTTAGAAGCCTAAAAGAGATGGGCTTGTGTACCTATGGACACGTGTTTAACAATATAAATCTGTACTTCAGTCCAGGCTGAAAGGGGCTACGTGATTGAGTCAGTCAACAGAGGAAGATGCAACTGTGTGGTGACTTATACATCTTTCCAAATGTAATCCTAAGTATACTCCAACTGAGAAAATCCTATCTTTCAGAAAAACTCTGAGTCTCCCTGCCTGCCCTTCCCCCTTCCAATAAACTAATCTGGGCTAAGGCATACCCATTTCCTTGGTATTTTTAAAAAGAAAAAAAAAAAACAAACCCAGCCATATGCTTCTGTGTATCTTTTTCCATTTGAAACCATTTTTTCCCCTAACTGAAGTCTAGATGAAATGCATGCTGTTAGAGTCCTAGGTCAGCAAAACTAAACATGTCTGTGGTCGTAGATGATGATCGAGTGTGAATGAGCCTGAATGATTTTCTTAATTGATGCTTTTCATGATTAATTTAAGGAATCTATAATGTCAGTTACTGTGAACCTGCTCATTTTCTTAACCTGGACATTGTCACATGTAGTCCCTGT
Organism: Ailurus styani; assembly: GCA_002007465.1. Taxonomy (NCBI): domain Eukaryota; kingdom Metazoa; phylum Chordata; class Mammalia; order Carnivora; family Ailuridae; genus Ailurus; species Ailurus styani. Next base: position 790,989 of record LNAC01000145.1, on the reverse strand, counting down.
ATTAAAAACTCAGACTTTGGGCGCCTGGGTGGCTCAGTGGGTTAAAGCCTCTGCTTTCGGCTCAGGTCATGATCTCAGCGTCCTGGGATCGAGGCCCGCATCGGGCTCTCTGCTCAGCAGGGAGCCTGCTTCCTCCTCTCCCTGTCTCTCTGCCTGCCTCTCTGCCTACTTGT
>LNAC01000145.1:753402-790548 GCA_002007465.1 Ailurus styani | reverse complement strand
GCGGGCCTTGATCCCAGGACCCTGAGATCATGACCTGAGCCGAAGGCAGAGGCTTTAACCCACTGAGCCACCCAGGCGCCCCCATTACTCTTTGTAGTGATTAGTGACCCAGTGCTGGCCACAGAGATGTAAGCAGAATGAAGCTTTTGAACCCCAGTGTCAGACACAATACCTGGTACTCAATAAGTAATTATTGCACTAATGAGATATATTCAATCTATGTGTTCTCAATGGGTATTTAAAAAAATGTTCTTTTTTTTCTTAAATATTTTTTCATTTGAGAGAGAGAGAGAGAGAGAGAGAGAGAGAGAGAGAGAGATTGAGAGCTCGCACAAGCAGGGGGAGAGGGAGAGGGAGAAGCAGACTCTTCACTGAGCAGGGAGCCCGACGCAGGCCTTGATACCATGACCCTGAGATCATGACCTGAGCCAAAGGCATATACTTAACCATTTGAGCCACCCAGGTGCCCCAACAAAAATATTCTGTACATCCATACCTTTAGTAAGTCTTACAGACCTTCTCAGAAAACTGTACATACATGTACTCAAGTGACCATATCCTTCCCCTCCTGGACTCCTCTTGCACTTAAAATTTCTGCACCTCACTTAAAATTTCCACCATTTTCCACTTTATTAAAGCCTTTTGCAAACATTCTATAGAAGTGCTGTACCAAAGAAATATAGTGCAAACCACACACATAGTTTTAAATTCACTGGTAGCCACATTTGATAAGTCAAAAGAAACCAATGAAATTAATGTTAATGATATGTTTAACCCCAAATGTCCAGTATTGCAACACAAAATGAGTATAAAAAAGTAATGAGATATTTTACCTACTTTTTTTTTCATTTTAAGTCTTTGTCTCAGTATGTATTTTATACTGCAGCTCATCTCAATTCAGAATGGCTTTCTCTTTCCCAATCTAACTTCTCATCCTACTGACCTGGTTAATTTCACATCATGCTCAATGTTTTGAAATGTTTTCTACTCCAATTTATCAAATTTTCATTCATTTTAAATCTTTCAATTTGGTGAATATTTGTTGTTATTTAGTGCCTACTATAAAACACAAAATATTTCCTGCCTTTGAGCTGCTTACATGTCTGGTGAAGAGAGCTCTGCTCAGAGCTCAGGACTCCTTCTTTGCTGTTCCCACTGTATTTTATATGCACCTCCCTAATAGCAATTGTTAGGCTTCCTGCACCTACGGAAGGGCTAAGGAGACAGAAAACAATGTCTGCTTACAGAAGTGGTTTTGTCTGTGTATTAATGATAAGTAGGATTGTATATCATAGCTGTTTGAATTGGAAGAGACCTCAGAAAGTGCGATGCTTAATTTTATGTGACGACTTGGTCACAGGATCCCAGATACTTGGTCAAACATTATTTTAGGTGTTCCTGTGAGGGAGTTTTTGGATGAGATTAACATTTAAGTTGGGAGGCTGAGTAAACCAGATTCCTCTCCATAATGTGGGTGGGCCTCGTCTAATCAGTTGAAGGCCTGACTGTCACAAAAGGCTGATCCCCCTCTGAGTAAGGGAATTCATCCTGTCTGAACACTTTTGATAGAGACATCAGCTTTTTTTCTGCCTTCAGACTTGAACTAAAACATTAGCTCTTCCTGGGTCTCAAGCCTGAGGGCCTTCGAAATGGAGCCACACCATCTGCTCTCCAACTCGCTGACTCACCCTGCAGATCATGGGACTTGCCAGCCTCCATAATTATGTAAGCCAGTCCTTTATAATAAATTTCTTTGTGTGTACACACACACACACACACACACACACACACACACACACACACACACACACACCTACCTCCTATTGGTTCTTTTTCTCTGGGGAAACCTAATACAGAAAGTTTTTTATCCAACCTCTTCATTTTAATCAACTAAGGACCAGAGAGGTTAGTGACTTGCTCAAGGTCACACAGGAAGTTGGAAATGGATCAGGACCAGAAATAAGTCCTTGAATTCTTATGTTAGTGCTTTTGCACACTGTACCACAATGGTGTGCCTGTGTGTGCACGCACGCGTGTGCGCGCGCACACACACACACACACTTTTTTAAAAATGAAAATGTCCTACTTAAATGAGAATTTTGCTTTTGTACCTAATAGGAAAGGGTATTTGGAACTCAAGTAAATCATGATGAGAAGTCCATCAGGGTTACAGGGATAGAATTCATTAGCTGGGGGTACAAATAAGGTTGGTGGTAAAAAGTTTGAAGAGATGATAGCCATAGCTTTTCAGTAAGGATGGAAAAGGCTGCCCAGGGTTTTGGCTCTGCCAGCATATCTGGGTCGATGATTTCATGAATAAGCAAATGTGAGATTTGAGGTTTCTGTTCGGCACATTTTCTTGCTACAGTGCATTCCAAGCCAGCAGTATCAGAACCTTGAGAAGTCAGGGGTCATGCTCAGCTAGAGTGAGCTAAAGGTCCCAGAACATAGCTGCTGAAGCAGCCTTTCATTGCCAAGATGGAGTGAGAACAGCAATAACCAACATTTATTGAGTGCAATGGGCTGGGCATTCTTCTAAATCTTCTCTGGAGTTAGGTCATACAATCCAAAAGGAACTCTATGAGGAGCCGCTGTCATTAGCCCCTTTTTGCACATGGTGAAACTGAGGTAGTGAGAGGTTAGTAAGTGGTGGGTCCAGGATCCAGCTCAGGTATCCAGCTCCAGAGCCTGTGCCCTTAACATCATCCTACCCCTCACATGTAGATGCCTGAGCATTTCCTCAGGAAACTCATGAAGTAGTAGGTTCTATTCAAATATCTGCTGAGCAATCTCCCGACCTCCTAAGGCTGCTTCCTGAATGAGGGTGGGGAGATCTGCCTTAGTCCTAGCTCTGTCACTAATTAGCCACTGCCTTTGGCAAGTCACACAACCACTTCTAGGCCTCCATTTCTTCCTATACGAATTATGTTGCTAGGTGAATTCTGACAATCACATCTAGCTACGAAGTTCTAGGATCCTAATAGCTTTGAGATTATACTTTGAGACTATCATTATACAGATTCTTATTGCAATCTTTTTAGTTATATTCAGGAAATACTTGTAATAATATATAGATAACTTACTAATTTGGGAGTAAAAATCTTAGGAGGGCATATGACTTATCCTTTGAATGATATTTTAACACCATGCACCTTCTAGTATTTTCCAATGGGATCAGGAAAGAAAAAGGATTTCTGAAGGAATTTTTTTTTTTGGAGACAAGGCTGAGATGTGCATTAAGGTAAATGTTCTAAATATACATGGACAAGTCATGAGTGGGGAGATGCACAACGGTTTCATTCATAGAGAGTCCCTTGTACACACTTTGCATTAGTCATTGTCCAGTGAAAGAGCATGGTCTAGGCAGACTTGAGACAGGGATTCTAGCTCTAGGTCTGGCATGACCTACACCTGTGATCTTGGTTGTCTCCTTGCTTCCCCGATCTCAATATTTAAAGGGAGCTGTTTAGTTCAGCTAATTTCCTTGTGGGTCCAATGGTGAAGACATGGGCGGGGCCTCCCAGAGGGCTCGGTTCTGGGGCCATGCCCCTAGAGTGGACAACCTAAGGCAACTGTGCCCTTAACACCTAACGCCTGAAAGGAAGTCTCACTCTTGGCATCTCTCATAGGCTCCATTGGATATATGGTTAAAGGTGGGAATTTCAAAGTTGTAACAAAATAATGTTGAGAAAAGAACAGAAGGATGAGCGCCCCTTTCCTTCTCCCGGGCTCGGAGCATAGGCTCCAGAAGCTGCCCCACGTATCATACCCAGTAGATAGACTCTAAAGGAGCACCCTCCAAAGCTCATGTTTTCCTCAGAGTGTAATGGAAGGCTACTGTCTCTGTGACTAGTTATCTTAGAAGAAGGGCTCTCAGAAATAATTCTCAATTTTCGCTAAATCCTAGCAAAGCCCCTATTACAAGTGTATTTTGATTCACTTGGCCCTTTGGCGAGGAGGCCACTTTAGATTCCTTCTGGTCCTTTCCCAGAAATTCACCTTAATTTGGTTCGTTGCACTTCTACATAATCCGCCTCTGGGTGTGCCTCCTGAGGGAGGAGAGGTCTGGCCCCAGCTCTCCCACTCTGTTCTAGACCTGTGATCTAGGACAAGCCCCATTCCCTGTGATCTGTTCTAGTACTTCCCAGTAATGCTCTATCCCAACTCCTAAGCTAGTCTTACCATATTTTTCTAGCTGGAGAACTAGTCCGTTAACTGCTCTATGAAATGATTCCACAGGTAAAGGGACAACCGTTCCTGTTCGTGGCCTGTGTGTGTGTGTTTCACAAAACCTCTTCCAAACTTGAATTCTGCAATCCTTAAACACCTTTTTGGTTCTTCCCTGGAGACCCCTGAGTGTTCTTTTTGTACCAATGTATTTGGTACCATACTTACCAACCCTCAAGCAGGCACTAATCCCCCACAGTGATTAGCCCTAACCAATATTTAAGTGCTTAATTTTTTTCTAGTTCTGTTTGTTTTGCCCATGACTCTAATTCATGGGTAGGTTATAACAATGGCGACCACTTAAATTGCTAGAGACCTTATCTTGGGGAGAGAAAAAAAAAACACCTAAAAGGTCGTTTATTTGTGTCATTATTTTTGTTTTAAAATTCTGCCAGGATTTTCTCCCCACACCTTCCTTCATTCTAGGTATTTTAGGAATAACTAACAGTGAACTTGTCTGTGTAAAGCTGCCCTGAGCTATTCTTTAAGTTAATTATCACTTCTTTTGGTTCTGTGAATGGCTGTTCAATGACACTGTCAGCAAGTGGAATGAACCAAATTACTTTAATTATGGAGTAATTGCACAGAGTGATGGTAATTAAATCTTGATCAGTTTAAGTGAGTGAATTAATTGCTTTAACTTGGAATGCACACCACAGCAAGAGGAGTTGTTTTGTAGTTTAATTAACACCATCCACTAAAGTCTTATCGTATCTAAAATGTAGTCAATTAATGAGTTTGATATTATTCTCACCTTCACAAGAACCAGGACAGAATACATGCTGAGAAAGGTAGCGTATTAGGGAAATGAAAGAAAACTTAATATTCTTGTCACTTGTATAGATATATTGGTTGCAATCTCTACTTTGCCTGATGGAGAAATGTGCAAATAGAAATATTTCCATATAATTAGCTTCTGGCCCCATTTCATTTCAATATTCCCTGATCTGTGCAACAGTATACATTTCCAAATTTGTTAATGTTTTAAATTTCTATGGCCTGAATTTATCCATCACTTGCTTCCTTTTTGTTTGGAGGAGTCTTGGCCTCGTGAAGGTGCGCTTGGGGTCTTCATAGAATTTGATCGTTTATCAATCATCACTTAGTAGTTTTCTTTTTCCATGCTTCCTATTCCCCGGTGCTGGGAAAGGCTTTATGCCCAGATCTACATCAGCGATGCTCAGCCTAGACTGTGACTCAGACCTACAGAACTTTAAAAAATTACCAACACCAAGACCCTCTCCAGAATTTTGAGGGGGTGGGATCTAGGCATGAGTATGTTTTAAAAGCTCTTCTGGTGAGTCTAATGTGCATCACAGGTTGAGAACTGCTGCTTTATAAAGTCTACACATCCCACCCTATTAACTCTAAGAGAAAGAAGGTATTAGCATAAATTTCCCTATAGAGACCTTCTGGCTTGAGTGGTCAGGATCTGGATCCAATCCTCAGACCCTCTGCTGCCACATCTTAAGAGACAATTCCTCATAAATCTATTACCGCTGTACTCTAGAATAAATCAGATTGATAGGTCCTACTTTGCAAACTAGAGAAGCAAAGAAGCAAAGGAAATGAACATGATTTATTTGGCAGTCTTGGACATTGTCTTATTATGCTCCAAATAAGGAAAAGATGTATTGTTCTAAGTCCCAGGACTATTAATATGTGCACAGTTGGTTCCAGGGTCATTTCTTAAGTGTCACTGAGTCCTAATGATTAAATAGAATTAGCTGGGGGAATGGCATTTGTCAGCTTGGCCCTGATTTGAGTCATAAGTAAATTTCTCAAGGTCATACATTACCGAAGCCAGAACTTGAATCTGGTCTTCTCTCATTTCAGTGTCCACAGACATGAGCCTCTACTTCATAGGATCTGGCTCAGAGTTAATCCAAGACAATGGGAACTTGGCCCAAGAGAATGTATAGGTTTTTTGGACGTGTTCACACATGAGTTGCAGGTGAGTTGGATTCTGAAAGTAAGATGGTTTGCTATGGGCAGAAGGAGAAAAGGTCCTAAAAGCCAAGGTGCTAAAAGACACGTGTGTGGGAAACTGCATGTAGTCTTGTTCTGGCTACGGACACACCGTGGAGGGCGGAGGTATGTTAGAGTCAATGGCCCAAAACCATCAATAACCTCTCCTTGGCCAGAAAGGCAATTTTATTTAACTTGTAGCAAGAGAGAACCATCAGCAGAAGGTCCATGGAGTAGGTCAGTAATAGAGTTGGGAGGCGCTCATTACAGGATTCAGGATCTTGCTGGGTGGTTCTAAGGAGCATCTGAGAAAGTGCAGAGAGTGTTCTGAGCGCCATTAAGAGCAGGGGCGATTCGGGAATTGGGTGTTAAACCATTTTATCCAGGGGATAGAAAGATCGCACTGGGGCGAGCATCATCCACGGTGAGGTCTTCTGTATTAGCTGGGAGAGGGGGACAGTTAGCTGTTCTGTGGTCTGTGAGCTCTGCGAGCACAGTTAGTGTGCAGCTGCGCACATCATAGACTAGCTGCCAGGGATCCTTTTTCCTTTTCAAGGGTCCAGGCCCTTGACTGCCATTTAAGGAGCTAGGACTTAAATGTTGAAGAGTTTCACAAAGTAGAATGACATAACACAATTTCTCTTGGGGGGAGACCCCTCGGGTGGCTATGTGGAGGATGGTTTTGAAGGTGGCGAGACTGGATTCACGTGGGCCAATAGCAGCAGAGGGAAGAAAATGCCCCAGAAATGGAGATGGAGAGGAAGGGACAGCTAAGAGATGCCACGGGGCAGACAGGGGAAACTTGTGCGACATAACAATTCAAAAAGAAGTGATGATACCAAGCTTCGTGGACAAATCAAGCATGCCTCTTTATCTCCAGTGTTTCACTGGGGGAAACCATGAAATTATAAAGAGTTTCCTTTTCTTTGAAAACGAAAAGTCAGTGTTTACTATGTTCCTGCTGGGCGAATACAATTCCTTAGGCATGTGAAACTTGTCACTATAGTAGGCTTTTCTTACCCGGGATGCTAAGTTTGTAATATATCCATCCTGGTACAAGTCAGAGCAAATACACCAAACAAAGAGACTGCTGGTCCCAGGTTGTTTTTTGGGGGTGGGGTGGGGGTTTGGGGGAGATGGACTCTATCCATTGGTCTAAGGCCATGAGTCCTGAATCAGCTGCCAAGAGACTGAGCAGCAAATAGAAAGGATAGGGGTGGAAAAATAGGGTCAGATCACCTGGCTCGGACAGTCTCCACCCTCTCCTCATCCCATTCTGCCTCAATGGGCAAAAAAGAGTAAATGGGCTATTCAGGGAAAGCAAGAAATCAGTAGAACGTAGTAGAGCCCTGGAGATTAGGAGAACAAAAAGAAAAAAAAGAGAAAATTTTCTTTCGGGTAAGGCAGGAGATTGGCAGTCACTGAACATAAAGGAGAGACCATCTTATTTTTTAGGAACAGAGTGCTAATCATATTGTTGTCCTGCTTGTTTTTAATCCATAAAATTGTCATTTACTGTTATAAAAATAGATGCACAGAGAAGACTCTAGTGATAGAGGGGAAAATGAACCAAAGGATGAAATCTAGTTGTAGTAAATCATAAAGCATTACAATTATTACTGGCCATAAGTTAAAGGGGGAGAAAGGATAGGAAGAGACCCAAAAGTCTTTCCTTTTAGTCTTTATGTTTGTTTTTTGGAAGATTGCCACAAGTCACTTAATTTTAATCTGTAACAGCACATTTATATAAATGACTTTGCACAGAGTGCTTCTTAACATTCACTTCTACTCCATTTAACATAAATGTTTTGAGGAGCAGGCATTGGTTTGAGAGTAACATTTCACAAAACTCAGATGTCTTATTTCCCGGTACTTCTACAAGCCTATCCTGTGGATTAATCTTTTCTAAAACTGTTTTTTTTTAAAGCCAAATGAAACCCTCAGAAAGTGAGGATTCTATTAGTTCGTGACCTTATGTTTTAGTGGAGAAAAAGTGGCTTTGCAGCCCATAAAATGTATTAATGTGGGATAGAAATCTTTATCCTTCTACTCATACTAGGTCCAGTCAACAGGATGGATTAGGCCCTAACTAATCTGACATTAGTATTAAAACAAATATTTAAAAACACATGTATCCATTACTGGAACATTAGGTATGGGGGTTTATTTCTTGGTATTAAGATATATCCTGACCCCAAAAATATTTAGTATAGGTCATAACTATATGTGAAGTTGGGTTGGGAACATAGATTATGACTTACATCACTTTTTCTAGTAAAGATTGATGGCCTTTGAAGAACTGATTAGTGAGGCAGCAGATTAAAAAGATGGTAACTTGGGGCACCTGGGTGGCTCAGTGGATTAAGCCTCTGCCTTCGGCTCAGGTCGTGATCTCGGGGTCCTGGGATCGAGCCCTGCATTGGGCTCTCTGCTCAGCAGGGAGCCTGCTTCCTCCTCTCTCTCTGCCTGCCTCTCTGCCTACTTGTGATCTCTCTCTCCCTGTCAAATAAATAAAATCTTTAAAAAAGAAAAAAAGATGGTAACTTGGGGTGCCTGGGTGGTTCAGTCAGTTGAACACCCAGCTCTTGGTTTCAGCTCAGGTCATGGTCTCGTGGGTCACGAGATAGAGCCCTGTGATGGGCTCCATGCTCAACTGGGAGAGTCTTCTTGAAGGTTCTCTCCCCTGCCCCTCCCCCTCTCTAAAATAAATCTTTAAAAAATAAATCAAAAAATAAAAAGAAGACACCCTGTGACATATTTTGCTTCTCTGCCTTTGACTGTCCGCCTGCAGTGTTGAAGGACGTCTGCCATGAGCAAACAGCACATCAGTGTTCAGATCTTACAATGAAACTGTCCTGCCATTAGCACAAAAGGGACGTGAAAATCTTCAAAAACCACAAACAGTTCAATTATCAACAAATTGGAACTGGCATTACCTATAGCTACAGATGTGGTTAATTTAAATTATTTTCTGAAAATATAATTGTACATTTGCAAAATGTATCTCATTTCTATCCAATTGCCTAGGTTTTTCCAACACCTAATTATCACTCATTTATTTAACACATTTTATTTTGAGCTCCTGCTATTTGTTTTCACTCTGACAAAACCCATGGGGTATAGAGATGCATAGTATATTATTCCTGATCTCAAGGAACTTGAAATCTACACAAAGACTCATTAAAGGTTAAATGGTAGCATATTAAAATAACACAAAATCGGGCGCCTGGGTGGCTCAGTGGGTTAAAGCCTCTGCTTTCGGCTCAGGTCATGATCTCAGGGTCCTGGGATCGAGGCCCGCATCGGGCTCCCTGCTCAGCGGGGAGTCTGCTTCCCCCTCTCTCTCTCTCTGCCTGCCTCTCTGCCTCCTTGTGATCTCTCTCCCTCTGTGAAATAAATAAATAAAATCTTTAAAATAACACAAAATCAATGATCGAAGCCACGATATATTGCTTAAGTAGAATAGATCAAATAAGGGCTCTCTGCTTGTGGCTGGCAGGAAATCATTGTGCTAGAGTGGTCAGTTGAAGTTTTATGAGGAAATGGGTATTAACCTGGCTTGTGAAAGATGGATAGGGACTATAGAGTACTAAAACCCCCCAGTTCTTGGGCTAGGGGAGCCTGATTTGTAGTTTTTGCAATTTCCCAAAATATTCCTATGGCTGATTTAAAGCTACTGAGCTAACATGACCCCATGGATCATGAAATGGGAGACAGATGCTCACAACTGGGTCTTGTGAGCCTATGTAATGTGACTGCAACACCACTGAACAGGAGAGTTTTAAGTGGTGAAGATTCATTCAGTTCAGCAAGTGCTTTGAAGAAAGGGAGAGGATGGTGTGGTTATAGGTCCTCCTAGAGGCAAAATAGCATTTTGCTTTATCTTTTCCCCCTGTCAATCCCAAATTCAAGCTCAGTCCTAATCATAAATTTACATTCAGGACCTTTCCTATTAAAGGTGACATTAGTGATCTGGCACCAGCAGATGGTGCCTTGGAGATGCTGGCCCAGAGGTGGTGAAAGTCTTACCCTGATCTACATACCCCTTCTTTCTCAGCATCTCTCATGAGCAGGACGTGCATTTCCAAGACGATGGGCCCAGACTAGAGGCCCAGATTATAAGCACAGGCTGTGTTCCCAGAACAGATCAAAGTTACATACAAGCACAGAATTATGGAATTTAAAACTTGGTAGAACTCGGCCAATTTGCTCTCTCTCAGCTATACGTTTGAAGTGTTCAGTGGGGACCCCAAGTCCTGATCTCATCGTTCAAGAGATGTTAAAATGCCTCTGGTGATTCTGACTTTAATTCACCATGACTACTAAAACAGGAGCTTTGGAAACGAAAACAGTAGCAAATCTCCTGTGTGAGATCAGAGCTCTTAGGGAGACATTTTGTGCCAGCTTCCTTGGATACATGCGTGTATCCAAAAAAATTAACGTGACTTAAGTATTTCTAGCACTTTTCAAAGTGCAGATGTATGACTGGAGTGGGGGAAGAAAATGTAATTTGCCCATTCATTTATTTATCCATTCATTCATCCAACTATATAAAACTAAAAATAGACCTCATTCTCCTTGCTTCAACCCTTGCCTCCTTTCTTTTTTCCTTTTATTTTCTCTCCCCACCTCCTTTTTCTTCCTACCTCCCTTCCCATGAACCTTGATTAATGGACAATCTCCAACAAAAACCGCTTTTGGAAGAACTGTTCTGCCAGTTCCCGTGATGAGATTGATCCAGAGATCTCCAGAAGAGTCGTGGAAACCCAGAGCAGCCTCCAACTATTGGCCGCAAGGCAAATATTGCAGCAGTTAGAAATAAAGAAGTTGTAACCTGGGCCAGACCACAAGGTCCCACATCTCTCCCTTTTCGGTCAATAAGATCCCAGACTGCATCATCTTGGGAGAGTTAATGTGTCTTCAGATCCAGATTTGCATCAGCTGAATAAAGCCTTTAACCTCTGTTAGAAATACTTGAACTATTTCTTTTTCCCTGACCAAGAAATATTTATAAAGCGTTTCCTCTGGCCCCCGCACTTACCTTGTTGCTTTGGGAACATCTGTGAAAAGACCCCTGCCCTCCTGGGATCCACGTTCCAACTATCCACCAAACCACGGGCTGACTGATTTTGGATATGGAACAGCAGGCTTCTATAGGGGAGTCATAAAGATAAAGGCTAAAGTAGACCCACTGTCCATTCCCCAAATATTGTTTATGTCCATAATCCTCTCTCTGTTGTCCCATTTTCATTCTAAATCGGATAATGACCTTTTATCGAACACTGCACTTTCCAGAAAGGACTCCCAAAGTACCAGACTCTTAGGAACGGCATGAAGCGGGAGATTTAAAATATAAATCTTAATTTATTTGACAGAAGAAATGGAAGTTCAAACGCTTAAGACAAAAAGACTATTGATTTCTCTGAGGGTAGATAGAAAGCACCCAGCTCAGTGTTTTGTAAGAATTACTAAGGCAATAAAGGACTACTACCAAGATAGTCTTTTATTGTCTAGAATTCCTCATGCACTGTGATAATAAAAAGTGGACTCACTTTTAGTCGATTTTGTTGTTTTTAGACTCTCTTCAGATAGTGCACTGCCATTTTGCCCATACCCTGGGCTTGAACCACCCTGATCAGCCCCTACCCTTGGGGACACCACTGTTCTTCCTTCAAACATTTTCTTAGATTCATCTCATCCGTGCAGCCTTTTTACCAACCTATGTCAAGCTGACTCCTAATATCTGTTTCATCCATGATCTTCTCTGGCTGTTATAATCCATTTCTCTTAATTAGCCCTTATTTAAATGCAACCTGGAGTGTGTGAATTACTCCTTCCTGCATATCCTGTATCTTCTCATACTTAACATAATGAGGGCAGGACTGGGTCTGGCATCCATCACCCACCAAATGATAGGTGCACAGTAATTGTTTCTCAGCTGGTAGCAAAGAGGATGTGGACGGCTTTGGGCAAACCACCGTCCCCCTAAAGGCCTGGTTTGTGTCATCAGTGTCCCAGCTGGGCCAAATTGTGCTTCCCCCAGAGACTCGGCCCTCTCATGACCCAGCGCAGCCAGTCCACTCGGGGAAAGGCTATCAAGCCGGGCAGCTGACCTGGTAGTGACATTCCAGGAATAAAGGGCAGAAGACTGCGGAAGGGCAAGGTGGGGACTTATGCTGAAGTCAGAAAGAGAAAAGCAAGGTCAGGCAAACCTTAGTGAGACCTCGAGGCGCAAGCAATAACCTGGGTAACAGAATGCGTCTCCTGCAGGGTAGGACTCTGCCCAAGTTTGCCGTAATCCCCATGCGTCTCCAGACAATGGCAGGAGCTCCGTGAGAGAGCAGTGCGATGGGGAAAGAACAGCAGCGTCAGAAAAGAGCAGTGGTGACTGGCAAGCGTGCCACTTCCTCATTATAAAAACCCTCAATTTCAGGGGGGCCTGGGTGGCTCAGCCTGAGGTGAAGCATCTGCCTTCACTTTGGATCTTGATCCCGGGATTCTGGGATCGAGTCCTGCATCAGACTCTCTGCTCAGAGGGGAGTCTGCCTCTCCCTTTCTCTCTGCTGCTCTCTCTTTCTCTCTCTCTCTCTCTCTCAAATAAATGCTTAACAAAGCCCTAACGTTTATTGAAAACACACCTTGTTGCAAACACTAAGCTAAGGTACTTTATGTATATTATTTATTTACTCTTCATAATCTTTTGAGGTAGTTCGATCTCATGGATATGACGTGACAGAACCAGGATTTTGTTCAAGAACACCCGTGAGGCACTTCCCGGGAAACATCGGACACACTCGTGGGGCGAGCTCTCCAGGGGGTGAATACTGGGGTGAATTTTTCTGGTGGCTATTTTATTCATGGTACCCCATTTGATGTCGCTGTTGGTGAAACCCCAGAAAATGTGGGTGACAATAATAAAATAATCATACAGCTGAAGGAGAAGGTAGATAACCACCAATTACAGATAAACAAAGTAGTCCAGGCTCCAATATCCGGAGGGCTGGGCTGGGCTGGGCTGGGCTGGAGGCGGCCCTGTGCCGCGCTGATGTCCCCAGGGCAGATCACTAACTAGGAAAAAACCCATTAGCACCGAGGGCTGCCACCAGATTGCTGTCCCCACAGGAGCTCGAAGAGGAACAAGCCTTGGGGGTGTGCCTGGGAGGGACTCCAGACGCCTGTTCCCCCTCCTCTTTCCCTCCCCACGACCCCTGGGGGAGGCTAATTGCCCCCTGCCAGTTCCTAGGCCAGAAAGAGGTGACTGCTCCTTCCACTTAGACCTCAACCTGTGCTGAATGCTAGACCCACCGGGGGTTTTAAAAATGGCCGCACTTACTGGCTCAGAGATTGTTCTGTGGCTGAGGTGTGGCCTGGAGGGGCAGATCAGGGTTTTTCAAAGCTCCCCAGGTGATTTTAGTGTGCAGCTGTCTCTGTTGAAAACCCCTGGGTTAGGGCAAGCCCAGACGAAAGAGAGTTGATGGCACCTCATATTTATTGAGCCACTACTATTCCCAGGACCTGTGCTGGGTGCTTTATGTGGATCCTTCCTGATCCTTAAAATCAGCTTGCAGGTAGGTGCCTCTCATTCTGAGAGGTGAGTAAACTAAGCCTCACAGCTAAATCGAGGTCCCAGAGGCTCTATCCCATCCACCACCCCCAAACCCAATCGTTTCCTGCTGTGTGTCCTGGCAGGACAACACTGCCATTGCAGACTCTGAGAGGTGGAAAGAGACCAGAGATAATCTTCTCAAACACTCTTCATGGGAGATTATAAAGACACGAAGAGAGACCTCAGACACCTCTTCAGCCAGGGTCACATGATTGCCTTTGAGGCTGTGTCCTTCCTTGCAGCGGAGCTGACAGGACCTCTGAAAAATGTTTGCCTGTGTTCCCGTGAGTACTTCCCCTTTCTCTTTCTGATCATGGGGCCAGCCAGGTGCTAGGGGGTGTATCAGAGAGACAGAAGACGCAGTGCGGGGCTTTGGGAAATCTTTTGATGAGTCGAGCAATAACTATTAAGTGAAACCATTTTGGAATAGTAATCTGGGGCAAGGGGGATTATTTGAAAGGCAGAGAATTGCTCTAGCTACGGGTGGTCCTCTGGGGCACCTGGGGGCCTCAGTCAGGTAAGCGTCTGACTCTTGGTTTCGGCTCAGGTCATGATCTCAGTGAGTTGAGCCCCAGGTTGACTCCATGCTGGGTGCGGAGCCTGCTTAAGATTCTCTCTCTCCCTCTCCTTCTGCCCCTACCCCCAAATAAAGAAATAAATCTTAAAAAGATAATAATAATAATAATAATAATTTTAAAACAAATAAATAAATAAAGGCAGTCCTCAGACCAATGGCACAAACCACCTATGGGAGCATTTCAGAAATGCAGAGTCTCAGACCTAGTGATTCAGAATCTGCATCTTAAACCAACCCCAAGGGACACATTTATACAGTAATGTTTGGAAGCAGTGCTCATGAACAATACTGGCATTCCTTATGTCCATGTTGTTGCTTTAGAAACATCTGTTTTATTCTCTTTCTCCTACGACTTTCCCCTGTGCACATACTTTTTTTTTTTTTAAGTGCATCGTTGCAATCTCCCTGCCTTTCTTAAAGTACATGAAACCGAGATGAAGAGTGAACTGGGATCCTGTTCATAACGAAGTCTTTTGTCAGGTTTCCCTCCATGGCCCCAGGTGCCCTGGCACAGCTGCTGATATTTAGTGATGTTCTGCACCAGCAATTCTAGCACTTGGGAAGTGAAATTCATTTTTCTCTCTCTGGCTTATGAAAGCCTGGAGCAAAGGAGGTGGAGAAAGGGGAGCTCGGAGGAAATCAGTATTGCGAGTATCAGGTGTAGCAGCGAGGTCAGACAATTTTCATCTTAGGTCCTGGCGTTTTATTGAGGCCTGGGCAATCTATCCCTTTAAATGCAGATGGGAGAATTTCTTTAATAAGGCCACAGACAAAGGTTTGTAGTTCTAAGGGGCTCGACATCTGACTCACAAGTCCTTATATTGAGTTACACCCTCAACAGGGATTGTGTTCTGCTCTGTTTAATTACTCTCGGAAATGATCAGTGAGGTCCTCTCAAGCATGGTTTTCAGGCACTTGTAATATTAATTGTTCTATTTAATAAGCAAACCGCAGCCCCATTTAACCTTTCATGGATGTATGATTTTCATCCAGTCAAGTAATAGAGGGAATCACTTCCTTAGGTCCTAGATCGCCTCTTTTACAAACCTGCTCTCCTCGTCTTAGCATTAAGAATAAAGAC
Organism: Ailurus styani; assembly: GCA_002007465.1. NCBI lineage: Eukaryota > Metazoa > Chordata > Mammalia > Carnivora > Ailuridae > Ailurus > Ailurus styani. The sequence goes on along the minus strand of LNAC01000145.1, from coordinate 775,089 downwards.
CTACCTTCGCTACGGGACGGATTCAAAAACAAAATCTACCCAAAGAGTGGAATGAATTTTGGATATTGGGAAACTTTGGAGTTTCCGGATTGCGGGTGACTTTGAAACAAATTGTATTATCCCTGCAAAGTTGCAGAATGATGCTATATAATATTTGCATTTGAGAAAATTAATCATGATCCTAAGTCATGGGTCAGAAATATAATTAAACTGATTAGTGTCATAGGATAAAAATAAAAAGCAAGGCCTGTGACAGCTTCCTGCAACCCCCACCCCCCCAGCTCCCCAGAAAGGCTCTTAAAGGAACATTTAAAACACAAGCTTTTGTTCCCTCAATCTATGGTGCTCAGGTCAGGTGGACCCTGCGGCGTGGCTGAAATATTTCAAACAGTCACTCACAAATGTGTCATTTGACCTGCTGTTCTTCCAAAGAGGTATGAAAAATGTGTTTCTTGCTGAGATAACTTGAAATCAAATAAACATAATCTCTTTAATTCTTTCTAAATAGTTCCATATTTTAAGTCTAAACACAATAGAACACAAAGCTTCTAGCTTTAAAAAATAAGTTTATTTTTTTCCATGTGTGTTGTTGGATATTTTTTTTTCTTCTGGTTTGTGTTAGTTAGATTTTAAGAGTATGATTTACACTTCAAACCGAACGAATATATTTCCTTCGGTTTGGAGATACGTACACAAAAGATGGCAACATTTTTACTTGGTTAAATGTATATGTGTGCTTTCACAGGAGTGCTATCTTTAAGCAAAGATAGACATTCTTATTTATATTAACCATCACTTGTTAAATCAGAGGAAAGTCTAAACCGAGGCTTGCAACAAAACTGAACCATAGTTCCTTATGCAAAATTGGTTCTGGTCCATTGTTTTTATTTATATGCAATAATGGCACTCACTCAAGTTTGTAATAACACTGTCATGGCTGAAGGGAGTTTGTTTTAGGTATTATATCTATTATCTGCTTCCTCTTCCTTCTTTAAACAGAATCTCCAAGGAGAAAGTCTGTATGTGGCATGGATTTAAGAAGAAACGAAAAATCAAAAGCTTCCCTAAAACCTCCCTGGGTAGAATGTTATTTTAGATTGTTTCGAGATTTTTAATATTCTTGTTTGTTTGCCCTTGGCATTGAACATTGAATAACACAGAACTTGCCTTATCCTTAGTGGAGAATTATAAGGCTTGGAGTCCTCATATAATGTTCTGTTCATTTCCTTTGCTACCTTCAGGCAACCCTACCTAACCTTTTGCCCAAACAAGGAATATTTCTCTAGAGCTCCCCGTCCACGGATAATAGATTGAGCAGTTTGGAAGTGTCTACTTTGCTTCACCACCACTAGAGTGCGCTCTAGTGCCATAAGATTCAGAAGGTTTGCTTCAGCTGGTTAGCAAGGTAAATGGTCGAAATGCCTAGAAAAATTTTTTCCATCTAATTGCGTAAGTGTCCCTTGAAGTGTCTTGGTTCGACTGGATTATGTTCATGGATTTGATTAAGGTAGAACTGAAGACTTTACCTTCAATATTAACACATGACAGTATTAGGCAGAGTTCATTTTTGGATTTGAATTAGCTCCACTTAGCTCCAGTGGGGTGGCAAGAAACAGTATTTCCCCCTCCATCCACAAGCTGTCGGTAGTCCTTGTCGCCAGTCCCAGGCAGAAGCCCCTGGCAACCTTGGGCACAGGGCAGTGATGACAGCACAGTCTCCGCGGGTGTCCACGCGGGAGGCTGGTCATGCTGGAGGCCTGCACGTGCTCTTCCATGTGCTTCTAGCACCTGTTAGCGCGCCTCCCCGTCCTTCAGCACCCTGATTTGCTTTACTTCTCTCCCCATCAGGCCACCAGGGAAAGCAGATCAGTGAGATTTTCTTCAGGCACTGTGGCCCCTCAGTTCCCAGTGACCCACAGTCCTTTCAGTAACTTCAGACCCAATGTCACCTCCTTCTCCTGGGGTCAGCCACGGTTGCTCCCCCAGGGTCTTCAAGGTCCTTGTAGCTGGGACCACTTGTCTCCCTGAGCTGAGACATCTAAGTCTCTCTGCACAGGCTTCAGGGACCATCACCTCTGCCCAGAAAGTAGCCCAAGACCACTTTCACAGATGTCCCCGGGTCTGCCTGGACAGATGGAGGTTCAGCCCAGGTCCAGCTCTGGAGGCCACCCTCTCAGGACCGCAGCCCAAGGAGCCATGTGAAGGGCCCCAGTGTACCCGGCTTCCTTTGCCCCTGGATGGGCCTGGATGGATCCCTAGCACCTGTGTGGGACTTTGTGCTCCCCTCTCCGTATGAACCCAAGTTAGGTCGGGAACAGACAGCAGCCCAATGCCCTTTTGAACATGGCAGTGCTGTGCGTCTCTTCAACAGGGACACAAGGGGGTAGCTTGGGAGGTTTCAGGGACACCTCCTCCTCCTGTGCACAGTAATGTCCACCTAGCCCCTTTCGAAGCCACTCTAAATAAAAGTGGAATCTAAATAAAAATAGTGTACTTGCTACATAAGTACAACTTACATACTTGGCTCACATGGCTCGGCTTCCAACCAGAAGCCCCATGCGTGGGGATGACCAGGAGCCTTCTTCCTTCTCATGGGGTCATGAGTCGGTCCTGCAGACACCCCTCCCAGAAACCCCGGGCAGCCAGTCCCTCCTGGACTCAGCCTCCTGTGGCACATGAGCGCCCTGTGTCCCGCTGCTGATTCTATCAGGACTAGGAGCCCCCCAGATGATACTTTGGGATATACTCCATAGGCTTCCAAGAACATTCATAGAAATACTGCTTGTGACACCGAAGCCTCCAAGCCGACCCTGACTCTTCTCTTGCTCTCTTGAAGTTCCCTCAGCCTCCGTGTTGGTATGACTTGCCAACTAGACAATCTTCGATCAGAAAAAAACAACAGAAACCCAGACATCTACTTCTTGCTCGGGCAGTGGCATGATCCTGTGTATGAGAAGAGCCTGTGCCCTTTCCCCAAATTCTTGCTTGTCAGTTGTGCGATTGAGGGAGTTTGCTCAACTTCCTAGGTCTCAGTTTCCTTTTTTATAAAGGAGAGGGGCCATGGGAACGAGGCTTAGTGTGGTATACTACTACCCCCAATATGAAAATCGGTGCTACGGCCTCAGGCAGAGAATGGGGCAAGCTGGGTGCGGAACTGATCAGCTCATCTGTGCACGGTTCACTGGATCACATTTGTCCAAGCTGCCTTTCAGAAGGAAGTCACCTGTTATTCCTTCTTGGGTTTCTCTTACTTACTGAATAAGCTGTTATTTCAAAGCAACGAAGGTTTGCCAGACTTGAAAAGAGAAAGAGAATTCTGAGAGTGGCACAAAAATAAATATTTGCCTACCACAACATGGCATTTGCACTACCGATCATGCCATAATATGTTGGCTTTTAAAAATCACTGCGATTACTTAACTGCAATTTATTAAATGTGCCATGGGAGAAGCTGGAGGTATAAAAGTGAAAAACCAAAACCAAAACCATGGTGGTTCCAGTTTCTGAGCTTCTCTCATGCCACCTGGGGATAGACCCACACACCAAGGAACTGTAGAAAGAGACTGTTGAATAGAATTTATTGTGCATAATTATAGTTACTGTTTATGATGACGAACACTAGTTGATAATCTCCCACCAATACACATGCACTTATATTTAAGAGTATTTCCCTCTAAAGCATTTTACCCTTGCAGCATCATGGCAGGAATAGAATATCACGGAAGAAGAACACTGGACTATAAAGCCGAGTTCCAGTTCTGCCATCAGCCAGCTGTGTGGCTCACGTATCAGCCAAATGAGGAGTTGTGACTTTGGATCAGTGAGCCCCAGAGCACGCTCATCAGCGGGATCATCCGGGGGAGCTTTGAAAACACGCGGCTATCCCGGCTCTACCTGGAACTGCTAATGAGAATCTTCAGGGGTGGACTCAGGAATCCACACTTTTAAAAAGTCCTACCACATGTTTCTGATGGTCCGTGGGTTTAAAGAACCCCTCGTTAGGACGCTGGCCACGTTTGGCCTTTCTTTAACCCTCCTCTTTTCTCACCCTGCTTAAAAAGGTGTCTCTCAGTTTCACCTGGTTTCTGCCATTACGGTCCTCCTCCCTGCTCTGGGACTTCATGACATATTCCTTTGCATCTGTGGCCTTAAACACACACCTCTGCTCCTCCTGTGTCCCCGGGCCCTTCCTCCACTGGGAGCGCCACGCTGCCCTCACTGCTTGGGTTCCTATCCCTGCGGCTGACCAATCCCCATGGGTGAATCCACCTATCAGGATGAGCCCAGGCCCCTCTCTCAGCCCCACCCACCCCTCACACGTCCACAAACCCAAGCTCCGGGGCCAACCCTAGCCCAAGGCAAGGGCGCTTCAAAAATTAACTCAAGGATTCAGTGTCCAATCAAGGGGTACAGACAAGATAGTTGCCCGTTGTGGTTAAAGTGGAGGCCTTGGGATGAAACGTAGGGGTCTGAACACTTGCTCCACCACTTACTGGTTGCGGGACGTGGGCAAGTCACCTAACTTCTCCATAACCCCCTTTCCTCGTCTGTAAAATGGGAATAGGGATGGTTTCTAGCTCACAGGTTGCTGGGAATGTAAAATGAGATCACGTATCACAGCTAATGTCTTTTGAGAGTTCGTGATGTAGCAGGCCGTGCTGTGAGCATTGTAAATCCGTCAGTACATTCCGCTGGTGGGGGGCAGTCTCAGACCCGGGCAGGGAAGCTCGAAACCCACACTCTCAGCCACTGCTCTGTTATTCACGTAATGTACTTGCTGAAGTGCCTAGCATGTGATAAGAATTGAATAAATATTTAAGAAAATCCAGGGTCTGGGCTCTTGCTTTGTACGCTGTGACTCTTCCTTTATCTTATAGTTCAATTTCAGCCAGACTCTGCATTATTTTTTAATTCGAGACGCCATCTTCCCGCCTTGTCTACTTACCCAGTTCCCCCAGGACTCGGTCACCTCCTAAGAGCTTTCTCTTAAAAGGCTTTCCTTCCTGACCTCTGTGTCTTTAACCCCACGTGGTCTCTCCACTCTTCTGCCATTACTATGAGAAGGACATGACTGTGCTAGCCTGATGGAAGGTGGGAGACACACAGAAGGGACTTATGCCGCACAGGTGCTCCCAGCCAAGGCCATTCTAGACCAGTTAGCAGCCAGCAGATCCTCAGACCTGTGAGCAAACTCAGCCAAGATCAGCAGTCACCATGCTGACTTCCCCATGGCAAATCTAAACCTTTATTGCTATATGCCGCTGAGGTTGTGTAGTGTTTTCTTACACAGCATCATTGATGCAATAGATGGCAGGTGCATAATTGTTAAGCAATATCACATGGATGCCCAACAAAAGCCAAAATGTGGGGAATCCTACAGGATAAATAATCCAGTTTCTTCTCTTGTCCTGTAGAATTCCCCACATTCTGATGGGAGAAATGTTATGGATTAAAGGAGACTTAAGAAACAAATGAGTCGAAGGCAATATCTGATCTTAGATGAACCTCATTCAAATAAATCTGCTATTAGAAAACATTTATGAGACAACCAGGGAAATTTAACACTAATAGGATAGTTGATAATATTAGGAAGTTATTGTTAAATTTTAGGTGTTATGATAATACAGTTTTTTAAAAAAAATATTTTATTTATCTATTTGACAGAGAGAGACACAGCAAGAGAGGGAACACAAGCAGGGGGAGTGGGAGAGGGAGAAGCAGGCTTCCCGCTGAGCAGGGAGCCCGATGTGGAGCTCAGTCCCAGGAGCCTGGGATCATAACCTGAGCTGAAGGCAGCCGTTTAACAACTGAGCCACCCAGAAGCCCCTATAGTTGTCTTTTTTTAAAAAAGAAACCACATCTCTGAGAAACACATACTGAAACATTTATGGATGAAATTATGTAATGTCTGGAATTTTCCTTAAAATAATCCAGTGAGGCAAAAAGTAGGGGAGAGTTATTGGTGAACAAGATTAGCCATATATTGGTAAGCACTGAAGCTGGGTGATAGGTACTATAGATTCATTATACTATTCTCCATAGTTCTGTGTATGTTTGAAAATTTCCATTATAGGGGCACCTGGGTGGCACAGTGGATTAGGTGTCTGACTCTCGGTTTTTGCCTGGATCTTGATCTAGGGTTGTAGGACTGAGCCCCATGTCAGGTTCCATACTCAGCGTGGAGTCTGTTTGAGATTCTCTCCCTCCCTCTCCCTCCACCCCTCCCACTTGTGCTCTCTCTCAAATAAATAAGTCAATCTTTAAAAAAAAAAATTCCATTATAAAAAGTATGGAAAAAAGGAAAGAAAGAAGGGAGGGAGGGAACAAGAAAGGTAGAGAAGAAAATGAACAACTGTTAGGGATGAGTGATGAGTCACAAAATAAGATCAGAACTAAAGACTTGCCACCAGTGTCACTTATGGTAGAACCCCCAGCTAAGCTATTAAGACGTAATTCAAAGCTGTGGATCCTTCACATGTTAAAGGGGAAGCAACTATGATATGGTCTTAGAATACATGTGAGGAAAAACAACAGAATACGGATGCAAACAATAATCTCAAGATCAATGAGGGTCTAACAGAGTCAACAGATCTAAGAAATGGCAGAATCCACATCCAAGGAAAGAAATACAAGAGAGCAAGTCTCAGGACATTAAGAAGGAAATAGCAAGCGTAAAACAAAACCTGGAAGTTATGAGAAAAAAATCTGATAATTATGAAATAGGAGTAGGACAATAAAGAATAAGAATTAGAAATCATGAAGTGATTAGATGTACTATTACAAATTCATTAGATGAGCTTGCTAGTAGCCTATTTATAACTGAAGAAATATTTAGTAAATTGGAAGGAAGAATTAAGTAAATCTCTCAAAATGTAGCTCAGAGAGATAAGTAATAGAGAATATAAAAGATTTTTATTTATTTATTTATTTGACAGAGAGAGAGAGATCACAAGTAGGCAGAGAGGCAGGCAGAGGGAGAGGGAAGCAGGCTCCCTGCTGAGCAGAGAGCCCAAAATGGGGCTCAATCCCAGGACCCTGAGATCATGACCTGAGCTGATGGCAGAGGCTTTAACACACTGAGCCACCCAGGAACCCCAAGAAATGGAGAATATAAAAAAGATATAGAAACAAGGAGAAATCTGGGTGCCTGGGTGGCTCAGTGGGTTAAAGCCTCTGCTTTCAGCTCAGGTCATGATCTCAGGGTCCTGGGATCGAGGCCCGCATCAGGCTCTCTGCTCAGCAGGGAGCCTGCTTCCTCCTCTCCCTGTCTCTCTGCCTGTCTCTCTCTGCCTACTTGTAATCTCTCTCTCTGTGTCAAATAAATAAATAAAATCTATATAAAAAAAAAAAGAAACAAGGAGAAATCCAACTGGAGTTCCAGAAGAAAAGGAAAGATTATATAATAAAGAAGCAATCTTTGAAAATATAATAGTGAATAATTTTCCAAAACCGAAAGAACAAGTGAGTACCAAAAAGAATTAGAAAGTTCTATGTAGAAAGTTCTATATCCAGATACATCACAGAAAATTAAAAAATAATAAAGGTGGAAAAAACAAATCCCAAAACCTGTCAAGGAAAAAAAGGCAAAATAGGTAAAAGAATGACAATTACATTGGTGGATTTCTCAACAGTAGATGACAGGAAAAAAAAATTGAGTAATAAAAGTGCTGAGGAGAAAATGATATATCTAAAATTCTATACCCAGCTAAATCATCATTCAGATTCAGGATGAAACAAAAGAAAAGCATAGATCTACGGAGATTCAGAAACTACTAAAATATGTATTAAAAAAAAAAGATGAACCCAGAAGGAAATGGTATAAAGAAGAAATAATATGAAAAAAAGTTTTGGTAAATTCCCTCCTGAGAAAACACTTTATTTTTTTAAAAGATGTTATTTACTTGTCAGAGAGAGAGAGGGAGAAAGAGAGAGAGCCAGTACACAAGCAAGGAGCTGATGTGGGACTCGATCCAAGGGCCCTGGGATCATGACCTGAGTCATGCAGGTGTTCTGAAAGTGCTTTATTTAAATATAAATACTGTAATGTGTTTGATTACATTTTTCCCTGTCTCCACTACCATTACTGCTTAGGACCAAAGTCAGCTCTCACCTAGATTACTAGCTTGGTTACTGATAACCACTTTCCCTGCCTCTAGTCTTGATTGTCTTTCTTCTCCATTCTGTAGCCAGAGTGAACTTTCTATAGCATAAATCATAAAACCCTTTGACAGTTTCCTAAGGTTTTTAGGAAAGAGGTCTTAGAATTACATGTGTGAGCAGATAAAATATGATACCAGCTTGAGTTTGGGTTTTGTTGCTCTAAATATTCCTCCTCCATCCCAGGAAGTTAGATCTCTGTGTTCACTTGGCTCTGTGTTGGAGAACTAAAAAGAGAGGTTACCAGTAAGAAGAAAACTCCAGGTTCAGATTTAACGTGTGACATTTGGGCCCATGAATGTTGGCTTGTCCCAGAGAGGGACAGGAAGGGCAGAAGAGCTGAAGATTTAAGACACAGAAGCAGCCAAACTAGAGGGGTGAGAGAGCCTGCCAGAGATAAGATATCAGATTCTTGAAGGTTTCCAAGCAGGTAGAGACCCAGGTTCACTTGTTAGCAACACTTGAGACTAAGCACTGATGGAGAATGCTGAAGTCAGGTAAAGGGTACAAGGATGGGACAACATACACACGGAGATATCCCTTTCCTATCCAAGGGGGATATTTCTGCAGACCCAAAGTTGGCATTGGCGTTGATGACATCTGCCTTCAAGGGAGAATATGGCCTCGGACAGTGGGCACACCAGTAGAGGACACCATACAGATTAGGCCCAGAATGTTGTGGCTATATAAGCCTCAAGCCTCAAGACTCTCATATGACCTAGAAAAAGTGGAAAGGAGCCCCAGTAATGACTGACAACCAAGTGGGATAGAGACTCAAAATAGATTAAGTTTGATTTATTGAAATGAGTCAATGTACCCTTATGATATAAATTAAAATTCCTCTCTGCCCCACTTGGGCTAACATCTCTGCATGATATAGCCCCTCACCCCCACCCCCCAACCTACCTAGCCTCACCCTTTACAGCCTACCCCATGCTCTGCACTCTAGGCCCACAGATCCGGTTGCTTGAGTACACCATGTCCCCTTCGACTCCAGGTATTCGCACACACTCCATTCACTCCTTTCCCCAGGAAGCCCTTATCTGGCAAACTCCAAACTCTTTCTCCACTTCAGGTCTCAGCTTCTTTAAAGCCACCCATGTGATCTTATAAAGTCCTGCATGTCCCCAGTACAGCCCTCATCACACAGGGTTGTAATGGCCAGATTACTTATCGTCTTTCACAATAAGGTCTGTAAACTCCAGGAGGAGAGAAATAATGCCTGCCATACTTGTAATTGTTTACCAATGCACAAAGCCTGGGACACAGCAGATAGAATCCCAGTTGCTAGTTTTGAGGTGAATAATAATAATTTTGTTAAGTAATATATAATTACTATTAATATAATAAAAATGTTGTTATAAATATTTGTTGGAGTCTTTACTCTGTGCCAGGCTGGCTACTGAACACTTACCCTAGATTATTTTTTTTAATTCTCATAATACTCCCATTTTATAAATGGGAAAAATAAGGTAAGAGAAAATAAGCAACTTGCCCAGCCAGTAAGTGATCGTGGTGGGATTGACCTCAGGCAGTCTAACACCAAAGCCCATGGCGTTAACCATTGCCTTCTAAGTCCTGAGAGGAGCATGGACCCTGGTAGGCCAGGTACCACATGATCCTGGACTCCAGCAAGACTACCATTCTGCTGAGAGCCCCATCTCACTGTTCATGACTGCTTCCAGCAACCCGTGCCTGCTGCCTGCTCACTCCATGCCCCCACCTCTACCACTCTTCCAACCTTCCTTCATTTCTACAAACATGTATGCTTATGTACTACCCTCGTGTCTAGGATGTTGCTGTCTAGGGTGAAAGCCTACTAAACCCATCTTCTTTCATGCACACAGGGGAGGAAGTTCTCATTTGTCCCTCAGCATATCTGAATCCAAATGATAATATGTGATGAATGGCGCCTCAACTGACTCCACTCATTTACAGTCAGCTTATTGCAAATCCTGAGCCCAATCTCGTGATTCAATCAAACGATTGAATTACTCAACATGGTGTATTCCCACAAGAAAACAAAGCCCTTTTACTGGGTTTGTGGAAAAGTAGAACACTAGGAATGGCATTAACTGTCCAGTCGCCATATTCCTTCTCCTGATGCCTGATAGAAGTCTCATGTGTTCTTTATCTCGGTTTATCTTTGGCTTCACTTGGACTTGCTGTTACTATCCTTCCCAGGTGAGGATTCAACTCTCAGCATCCTCATCTTTCCCATCTGAGAGAGACAAGCGGTAGAGATCGATCTTGGCCATCATCTAACAGGATGTAAGGCCAACCCCAGAATCCATGGGGCTCAGATTCCACAACTCTCCCCTCTCCCAACTGTACTTAAGCTCTCATCTTTATTAGAGCTCCCATCCTTCAGAGAAAAGCCAGTTTCCTACTGGGCTCTGTTAACTGAGAAGTAAACAGCTTCTCCCTCACTTGCCCTATTTCATTTCTAAGGTCCAAACAGAAGAAAGATGATCCTTCTTATCTCACTTAAGTAGGCAAATTTAACAAGACACTCTTCTGATGGGTGGTGAAACACTAAGCTGTCTTTTGACTCTCAAAACACTCTGAGCCAAGGTTTCCTTCTTCTAAACCTCAACTACTACTGTACTGCTATTTTCTAACAGGAAAGAAAAGTATCAGTCTCAGAAAATCATTAATATATAGTCTGACACCTATTTTACATTTTTTTCTCCCTAACTTCCAAGATTAGATCATCACAAGCAAACTGACCATTTTAAAGGCAACATCCCCAACTTCAGTGTTTAGTGTGCCTGAATGACTAATCATAGAAGGTCAAGGAGAAGTAAAGAGCAGGGTCACAGCCTGACTGGCCAATAGGGTCTTGGGTTATTGTTCCACCATCCAAGGACTCGATAGCCTACACTCAGAGAGACCATTGCATAGACTATGATAGGTAGACTTTATTTATTTATTTAAGTTTTTATTCAAATTCCAGTTAAACATACAGTATAATGTTAGTTTCAGGTGTACAGTTTAGTAATTCAACACTTACATACAATACCGGGCGTTCATCACAACAAGCACACATCCCAATCCCCATTCCCTATTTAACCCATCCCCCAACCACCACCTCCTCTCGGGTCACCATCAGTTTGTTCTCTATAGCTCAGAGTCTGTTTTATGGTTTCTCTCTCTCTTTTTTTTCCCTATGATCATTTGTTTTGTTTCTTAAATTCCACATATGTGGAATTTGTCTTTTTAATATGTGGTATTTGTCTTTCTCTGATTCACTTGTTTTGCTTAGCATAATACTCTCTAGCTCCATCCACATCGTTGCAAATGGCAAGATTTCATTCTTTTTTGTGGCTGAGTTACATTCCATTGTTTATATGTACCGCATCTTCTTTATCCATTCATCAGCTGATGGACATTTGGGCTCTTTCCATCATTTGGCTATTGTAGACAATGTTGCTATAAACATTGGGGTGCATGTATCCCTTCAAATTAGTATTTTTGTATCCTTTGGGTAAATACCTAGCAGTCAATTGCTGGGTTATAGAGTAGTTCTATTTTTAACTTTTTTAAAAAAGGATTTTTTAAATTTATTTATTTTAGAAAGAGAGAGAGAGAAAGAGAGCGGGGGAGGAGCAGAGGGAGAAAGATAAGCAGATTCTGAGCTGAGCGTGAAGCTGGATGCAGGGCTCGATCCCATGACCCTGCGATCATGACCTGAACCAAAATCAAGAGTCAGATGCCTAACCAACTACACCACTGAGGTGCCCTTATTTTTTACTTTTTGAGGAATCTCACAGTGTTTTCCAGAGTGGCTGTACCAGTTTACATTCCCACCCAGAGTGTAAGAGGGTGGGAATTTCTCCACATCCTTACCAACACCTGTGCTATTAATATTAGCTATTCTGACAGGTGTGAGGTGGTATCTCATTGTAGTTTTAATTGTATGTGGAACTATTACTTGTATGCATATAAAAAATATTTAATTCATTTTATCAACTATGTTGAATTCATCAAGATGTTATATATCTATACTTCAGTAATTTTTCTTTAGATGTTGGAAGCATCAGTGCTGGAATCTGGAGAGAAGGAAAATATATTAAGCTGCGAGTCAGGTACCAGACCATTATTCCTGCGACACGGAGCTTGTAAACCCCGTCACGTGGAAACTCCTTTATTGTACCAACTAAATGCCTTTAATGGCCTTGGGTATGCTAGTCTGGGCAACCTGACATGCTGTACAGAAAAAGGGGGAAGAACTTGGAGTTTGCAGAGGCATCTTTGGGAGAGAGGGTCAAGGATGAGGAGGAGAGCAAGTAGGAAGCTGAGGTGATGGCTATTGATGGAATACTTCTTTCCATTCTCCTAGAACCAACTCATTTGGAATGAGTGGATTTCCAAGGAAACTGGAAAAAGGGCTGAGTTTGGGCTGATTCAGCATGAGAGAAGAGCTGGAGGCACAGGAGGACATGGGGGCAAGATTTCCCACCCTGAAATACTAGGAAGGGGTCTGCACTTCCACTGACCATGGAATTGGTTGTTTATCCAGGTTAGATGGAAGTCTCCAGGGAGCAAGGATCTTCCCAGATCACATCTAGGCTGCAAATGAATCCTTTGTTTCTTTCATATATTTTCATTTCTTATAAATTCACTTTGAAATGGAAGTAGAAAAGTGTAAGTTTTACTTGCCCTATTTTAAAATCACATCCTTGAGTGTTTCTTCCAAATGTTAGGTAATAGTAATGATAGCAAATATTTACTGTGGCTCACAATGAACCAAGTTTTGTTCTTTTACTATTTTATTTATTATTCAGGCCAAACTTATGATGGTACTATTGTCATCCTCATTTTTTATTATTTTATTTTATTTGTCATTCTCATTTTTTAATCTGAGGGCCATAAAAGTTAAGAAACTTATTAAAATTCACAAGGATAATTAGGAGAGCCAGGATTTAACACAAGCTGCTCCTTGAACTATTACAAAAATTCTTAATATCACGCATGTGCTGTAATTACTTTCTAAATTACCTGTATAGTTATATGTCTTTTAAATTTGTTTTGTCATTTGATTTATATCTTCTTAAGTCTGGTTTAGGAAAGATCTTCCTTAGAGTGGATAGTTTAGATATAATCTCTTCTGAAAACAATTGGCAAAGTTAGATATCCTCTCTACAAGATTTCCACTGCCAATCATTGAATACTGTTGAGTACTTATTATGTAGGTACTATGATAGGCACTGGGATAAATCCACAGTTTTAGTATTCAATATCCATATTCAATCTGATAGGTACATATTAATATCATCTTTACATCTTTTACAACCGAATGTAAAAAACTTCATTATTTGACTCTGAATTAAAACAAAGATTTAAACAACTCTAGTTGAATTATTCAGGTATAAGTCCACCAGATTTTGAAACAGTAATATTTGTTATGAGACTCTTCTGTGTTGGGGCCAGACATTTCTTTTCTTAAAAGTGTATTGTGTTAATGGTTTGACTTTTCCAGCCATCCTGCGTCAAATGTGTTTTCTTTGGTCAGGCAGAAAAACAAAATAATATTTGCCCCATATATTTTCTTAATTTTTGTATCAAGGGTCTTGTTGGATGGAATGTTAAAGATGGCCGTAATTTCTTTCCTATCCCCTTTTATAGGTAGAGCCTAACTCTCCTTTCCTTGAATCTGGGCTGGTCTTAGTAACGTGTCTAACCAACGGAATACAGCAAAAGCGACATTCTGGGTCTTCTGAGGCCAAGACATTACACTACACAGAATGAAACAAAAACCCCTGAAGCTTCCATCCTGGCCTCTCATAATTCTAGGAAACTGGAGCAGCAATAAGGTCAAGCACCCTGAGACTAGTGCAGCGATGCTGGAGAAGCCACATGTGACTACTCAAAGCAAGAGTTTCAGCTGAGCCTAGTATTCCGTCCATCCCTACCCAGGCATCAGACATGTAAGGAAAGCAGCTTGGACCTCGCAGACCATCTACCTGCTGAATACCATCAAGTGACCCCGGTCGGTCATGCCACAGAGAACAGGAGAAACTTATAGCTGAGCCCTGTCCACGTTTCTGACTCATGAAATTTTGAAATATAATAAGTGGTTTTGTTACATGCCACTAAGTTTTAGGGTAGTTTTGCTTTTGCTTTTTCATTAATTTTTTTTAAAGATTTTATTTATTTATTTGACAGAGAGAGACACAGCGAAGAGGGAACACAAGCAGGGGGAGTGGGAGAGGGAGAACAGGCTTCTGGTGGAGCAGGGAGTCTGATGCGGATCCCAGGACCCTGGTATCATGACCTGAGCCAAAGGCAGATGCTTAAAGCCTGAGCCACTCAGGCACCCCTGCTTTGGGTTTTTTTTTTTTTCTTTAAGATTTATTTATTTATTTGAGAGAGAGAGAAAGAGAGAGAGCGCACTTGTAGATGTGAATGGGGGAGAGGGAGACGGAGAAGATCTTAACCAGACTCCCCACCAAGTGTGGAGGCCACAAGGGAGAAAGGGTTTCGATTGATGACCCTGAGATCACGACCTGAACAGAAACCAAGAGTTGGATGCTCAACTGACTGAGCCACCCAGGTGTCCCTAGGGTAGTTTTTAACACAAAAGCAAATAACTGGAACAAAGATTTTCAAAATACTTCATAAACAATTAATTTCTCTAACATGGATACAATTATATTTGCAAATCGAAGAATGGGTAAATGAGAGAATTTTCAAAATATAATTTGAACAGGAACAGCATGAGGGCAGACATGTATATGGTTCCTATATTTCAGGCTCTTCATACACATATAAGCTACAATTCAAAACAGCTGTGGGTTTGGCTTTTTTTCATTCTCATTTTTTCTCATTCTCATTTTACAAATGTTTTCTTACTCTTTATCAAAGTAATACAATGCACATGGCAAAGTGTATACTAGTACAGGACAACTTACAACAAAAGCAGTACCTTCCACCCTGCTTCTCCCCTTCCCCTCGTCTCCTTCTTCAGAGTCAACCACTTTCAGCCTTTTCTGGCTTTGGTCCTTCCCATGACTACTCCCTCAATAACAGACCTCCAAAGCTACCTGTTGATTTATTAGCTTAAGACACTATCTCCTGATGAATGAGGAGGACAGACAGACAGACAGAATGAGGATGTGGTTCATCACTATGATCCTTGCCTCCACTTCTAATTTTGAGAGTTGTCAGGGTCCCTTGTCTAATTGTTGCTTTTGTGCCTTTAAATAATCTTCCTTTTTTATGTGCTATCTTAGAGTTTTGTTTAAAGAAATTGGTTCATTGAAACTTTGAAGACTAACTGATAGACATCACACTATAAAACCAAGTATTTTTTTTTTGCCCAAGGTCTAGAGTGTAATACACAAAATTTATGTTTGAAAGTAAATTGGTTTCAGGAGCGAGTTTAGTATGCCATTACAGTAGATCACCAGAAGGGATTCTGAAAGGAAATTTACTTTCATGTTGAAATCTATTTTCCTTGAGTATAAAACACTTCCCTATAATCCCTTATATTACATCGAACTAAAAAGATGCAGGGACAATCATGAGTTATCACATGCCAACTCAAGGTAATATTCTGCTTAGCATTCATTACAAAACTGTCTACTAGGTAACTGCTCCACAGTCTCCCTTCCTTCCCATTTCTTCATGGTGAGACGTATCCCATATAGCTAGGAGAGTGCATAAAACATTTATAAATAGTTTAAAGGATAATTATAAAGAAAATACCCAAGCAGCCACTGCAAAGGTCAAGCACAGAAGCACGGACAGCACAGTAAAGCCCACAGGTACCCCTCCCCATCACAGCCCCCACCAACCTCCAAGGTAACTACCATTATCCCAACATTGGTGGCGATTTTTTATTTTCTTTATAGCTTAAAACTTTATGGATAGATCTCCAAACAATTTAGCTTAGTTTCACTATCTTTTAACTTTAAATAACTAGAATCATTCTATCTGAACTATTTTATAACTGTTTCTTTTGCTTGGTATTTTTTATGAGAGGCATCCAGACTTTTCCAGGGTAGTTAAATGCAGTTTGTTCTTTCTCTTTGTTGTGTAGCATGTTACTGTATGTCTGTACCAGGATTTATTTCTCTGTTCCACTGTCGGGGGTGCTTGGGGTTGTTCCTATTTTGGGGCTCTTACGAACAACAATGCTATGAACATTTTTTGTGACTGTCTCTGGCTTCTCTAGGAATTGCTAGGATCCAGGCTCTGCATATCTTGGTCTTTCCTAGAAAAACGTGTGCTTTCCAAAGTGGCTGTACCAATTTACACTCCTGCTAGCATTTCCATTATTCTACACACTTGCTGACATTAAATATTGTTGGACTTTTATTTTTGCTAAGCTGGTTTGTGTACAGTACCCCACAGGGGCTTTATTTTGCATTTCTCTGATGACTAATGAAGTTGAACACATTTTCATACTTTCACTGACAACTCTAGGTCAAATTATATAGATATCTTATAGATTTTTGATACCTGTAGCCAAATTGCCCTCTAATATGTTTTACCAAATTACTTCATCACTAACACTCCATAGATTTTAAATATCTTCAACAATTGGAAAGATCAAAAAATGACTTTTTTTGGTATTTGTTTCAAATTCTTTTGTTTACTAGTACATTTGAGTGTTTAAAATTATTTTTCCAAGGCCCTGTACAGGGACATTTATGTCTTTTGGGGCTGTCCTATTGTAGACGGTTTGTTGGATGGTATTCCAGGTATCTGATTTCTAATCTAAAGTCCCAAAACTAAAATTTCACAGGTATGAGTAAGATTAAGACACATCTGACTTTATTTTAAGTGGGGCTTAATGGTAATAATGCCTTCTAAATGACCATTTTTAGGGCAGATTTCAGTGCATTAATGTCTGTGAAGTTGCTGCAAATGTTCAGAAAGAATAAAACAAAGGGGAGTGACTCCTGCTTCCAGAAAGATAGAGTAGACCCACTTTTCTCTATTCCTCCTGCTAAGTACAACTAAAAATTGTACATAAGACAATAATAAGAAGGCTAAAGGTGGCGAGAAGAAGGCAGACCAGATAGGAGCCTCAGAAGTTGAAGAACAACATGCTAGTAAGTTCCCTGGGTTTTCTTTTTCCCTCATAGATCCTGGATTGGATAGTAGAGAAGCTGACAACCCAGAGATGCTGATGGCCACAGACCAAAAAACCCCCAACAGAAGCATGGTCTTTCTGGTCAAAGGACAGGGAAAGCGTCAGCACAGATACATTAAGAAAATAACATCTCTACTAGAGTCAAAAAGCAAAGAAAAAACTGTGGCACCATCTCCTACCCAGCAAAGGCTTAGTAGGGACCTAAACTTTCATCCTCTCTGGGTGCCCCCAAATACCCACCAAGGTGATGTTGGAGAAGGTGGAGGAAGGAGCCAGAACTTTCATCCTGGATGGGTAGTAATGAGGCCCCTCTTCTCCACGGTATCAGTGGAGTCCACGTGGGGAGCTTAGACTTCTACCCCCACCCCCGCCCCCCACTCTCCCTCTCTCTGATGGAGCCTAATGGAGAGTCAGGATTTTCACCAGTAGCCCCCAAAAGGAGGTCACTTCTCTCCCCTGCCTCCTCCTCACTGTGGTGTCAGCAGAAGCCACAGGGAAACAGAATAAGATGCTCCTACCCGCCACCCCCAACATCCACCCAGCTAGGGGTAATCGATGGAAGCCTAGTAGAGAATGGAATGCCCATGTCTGCCCAACTGTATTGAGGAGCCACTCCCTTGGGTGTCTATAGAGGCTAGGTGCTGGCCAAAGGTGCCAGGAAGACTTTGCTTTCCTTGGGGACCTAAAAAGGTAATGATCTTATTTACCTTTTGTTTTGCTTTCAAGAGTCCTAGAGCCACATCTGGTATATCATAGGCCTACACATTCATGCATTTACTTTCCTTCAATCTGGTACTCTATTTCTGATGTTCTTCAGTTTTTCAATCAAACACTAATCTAGGTGCTTTTGTGAAGGTATTTTGATTAAAGTCTGTGACCAGTTGACTTTAAGACAGGGAGATTATCCTAAATAATCTGGGTAGACATGATTCAATCAGTAGAAAGGCCTTCAGAGCAGAGCGGAGGATTCTCTGATGAAGAAGAAGTTCCACCTGTGGATAGCAGCTTCATCCCATGCCCAAGACTTCCAGCCTACCCTTCCTGATGGCCTGCCCTAGGGATTTCATGCTTGCCTAGCCAGCCTCCACAAACACAAGAGACAATTTCTTGCAGTAAGTTTTATAGCACCCATATATCTCCTTTTGTTCCTCTGGCTGAATCCTAAGTGGTACTCATATTTTTCTAATTTATAGTATGTATTACAGTAGCTGTCTCTATCCCACTGTGGAATGAACCAGAGCATGTATAATAGATATATGTTCCTTATATATTTCATTAGTCTCCCCAAGGGTCAAGTTCAATTGTCATGCATTCCATTAATTTCCCTCCTAAAATAATATTTTCTATCTTCATCCTTCCTCTTCTTTCTTCCTTGGTTCCATCCCCTCCAGCCTCCTGTACATCTTTACTTCATTACTGTCTCTCTCCAAATATTTTCTTGGATTACAAAAAACTCATCTGACACTTCAAACCCTATGAATTCCCATACTACTTCTCTCTTTCCCTTCACTGACACACTTCTTATAAATGTATTCTATTTTCTCTTCTTCCAGTACCTCATTTCCTAGCCACTAACGCCTGGTTTCCATATCTACTACTCTACTGAAACTCACCCCTTTAAGGTTCAAATACTTCCAACTCACCAAATCTAACTACAGCAGCACCTGCTAGTTGCATTCCTACATCCATTCTCCCCTTCTTCCTTGGTAATAGAATCCTGAAAAGCCATCTAGCCTCAAAGGTAAATTTCCCAACTGCCCTTGCCCCTAGAAGTGGCCTGTTACTCAACTGTGACCAATGAGATGCAGCATAGTTATGGAATGGCATTTCTATCACCCTCTTTAAAAGGATGGGACATTCCCATTGCTTCCCATTCTTTCTCTTTCTTTCTCAAATACAGATGAAATGTCTGGAGCACTAGCATCCATCAAGGGCCAAGAGATGGCCTTGAGGACATAAGTTGAGTAGGATGGGGCAGAGAGATATAAGGAGCTCAGTTTCTTCCTTAAGGACATGAGAGAGTTGCCAAATCAATGTTGGACTGACTGCTTTCAGACCTCTACATAAGAAAATAAATGCTTGCATGTTGAAGACACTGAAACAGAGTCTCTGTTATCAGCAGCTAAATGCAAAACCTAATGGATACACCAGTGGTCTCTCATTGTGTATGTATCCATCCATTACACCAATATTTGTTAAGTACTATTTTGTGCCAGTCACCATTTTAGGCATGGCATATGGCGTTAAGTAAGACAGGCGAAGTCGGCCAGGTTTGAAATGCTGTTTAGATATATAAATAGGGAAAATCACACTGCAGTTATTTTCTTTTAAAAGCAGTCACTTAAGGAAAGGATGGCAGTGTGTAGTTTTCGAATTTATTAGACAACATTTGCTACTTAAAATTTCAATAAAATTATTTTGGGAAAGGAGAAGAAAGAGAAAATATAAGTCTACAAGTGAGCCCCGGTGCACTCTAGTATTTGGAGGTCTGACAGAAGTGAAGCTAGGGCAGAAGCCAAAGCAGTGTCGTCTCAGGGAAGCCTGGAGGAGACAGCGCTCCAGGTGGGAGCTAAGCGACAAGCACGCATTGGAGAGGCAGAGCCGGGACAGAAAACGGGCCCTAGTCCATCCTCAAAGGAGATTAACTGTGAGGCTAACGAAGCTTAAGTTTCATGGCCATCACTAGCACAGACTCCTTCCAAAGCCCGTACCTAATTTTGTATCTGCAGTTTTGTATTCTTTTGCTCAGATGATTCTCCAAATTGTACACTCAAGCCCCACAAAACCTCGATCTGGCCCTCTTCACCATCCTTCACCCCTCCGTGACAACCTGACCACAGAGCCTTCTTGGGACACATTACCCTCTGCCACTGTGCTCTCCTCCTCGCCTGCCATTCCCCAAACGAAGATAGGGGCTAATACTTGACCTTACCCTTGTTCTCAATACACTGTGCCTCGGTGAACTTATTTATCCTTCTCATCCCTGCAGGACAATCCCCAAATTCCTACTTTTAACACTGATCTCTACTACCCCTGCATGGACAAAGAATTATGCCCTTTTGAGAATAATTTGCCATGATAAAAATGTATCTTTTTATAAAGCTCAGGAGCAAAAGATGAAACGGACATGCTTGGCTCAGTCAGCATGAATCACTGGCATGCTCTTTCAGAAAAGAAATAGAAAGCAGCCTGTGTTAGCACGATGGAAGTAGGGTTTTTTATAAACCTAATCTACAAAGTGGCATCCATCACTCATGCCTCATGCTACTGATAGCTCTGGCCCCCACACGGGGGAGAGGATTACATAAAGCAACGAATACCCACAGTCCAGGGATCATTGGGAGTTATTTTAAAAGCTGCCTACCACACAGCCCCGGACCTCCAAGAATCCCCAATATGGCCGAGAAAGTATTATGTAAGTACCCGAGAAAGACAAAGGCCTTGGGGGCGCAACTGCCAGTCTCTGTAGGTGTATATTACTCTATGGTTGAGACACTGCGTTCCCGTCAGAGTACTTGCGACACGTTTTAGATTGTCACTAATCTTTGATGTATCTGGAGATGCAATCCACAGAGGATGCCTCCCCTCCCACTTCAGAGTAATTCCTAAAATAATGTAAAACGTGAACTTAAAAATCTTACTGAGAGCCGTGCCGTGTGGTTGTCCCATAGTCCCTGTCCTTTCTGGCCTTGCGGCTAACCGTGTCCAGCGTACAGCGTCTCCGTTTCATTTGTCATGCTGTGGCAAAGCTCCACCGTAATATCCCTGTTCATTAAAGAAGGAGACAACTTGAGCAGGATATGAATTATTGACATTAACCCAGACACTCAAGTTTCTCAACTCATCGGTTGAGTTTCCCTTGTGGGATAAGGAAAAAAAAAATTGACCAACAAGCGTCTTTTCACCTGTCTGGAAGCAACTCGGGGATGTAATAATTCGCACACGGGCTCGTCATGAATCGTAGTAAACAAGCGATGGAGGCGCCGTATCCGCCAGCTTCGCGCACACCGCGCGCCCACTTTGCGCGGCTTTTGCACGGTGCAGCCTGGGGCTCGCGAGCGCGGCCCCCTCGTGCAGTTCCACCCCACACCAGCGGGGGCAGAGGCGGCCCTGGCGCACCCCGGTTTGCGACCCCGCTCTGTCTGTCAGACCCGACCAAGTCAGTGGGGGGGGGGCGCCGAACAGACGGCAACCCCGGGCCCGGGCTTCCTTTCTTAAAAGAAGGCTCTAGCCCGTGGTGGGCGAGTGTAGAGCCCATGAGAACCCCAGGGGGGCCGCCGCGCGGCGCGCTCCCCGCGAAGCCCCAGCCGGCTCGTGCCAGGCGGGCCGCGTCCTCTCCCCGCGCCCGGCGGAGGAAGGTGCGGTCCGGGGAGGGGGCCGAGCCCCGACCCGGAAGCCGCCGCGCCGGCTCTCCTGTTCGGCCCAGG
>LNAC01000145.1:718538-753175 GCA_002007465.1 Ailurus styani | reverse complement strand
CCCGCCCCTGTCCCTGGTCGGTCGGCTCGCGCCCCCCGCCCCGCCCGCCCGCGCCCCGGGCCGGTTCTGCGAGCCAGGACCAACTTCTGTGTCCATGCCTGTAGCGGGCGGGGGGCGTTCCCCGGCTGTGGAGGAGGGACTGGCTGCGTCCGCCTGGTGGGACTTAGCGACCTCTGCCCCTGGCCGGGGCATTTTTCGGGCCCCGAGTTCTCGCTGTCCGTTCCCTGTTAGCCCGCAGATGTTACTCACTGAGTCCTCATTGCGTCCCAGACAGGAGGAGTCACAGTGGCGGTGACCACGTATCGTGGGGCGTGTCCTCGGGCGGGGAGAGACCGCGCGCACTGCCGCCTAGGCGGCGGCGGAGCGCCGGAGGGACGTGTGGGGTAGCCGCGGCGTGGGGCCGAGCGCCTCCTTCAGAATGGCCCGTCGGGGAAGGCCTCCGGGCGGGCTCTTTACTTGACACCGCCTGTTGAAAAGGAACCGGCCACGCGGGACGTTTGAGGGGGAACACTTAACGAGTGGAAGCCAGCTGTGGCTTAGAGCAAGCTGCTTCTGTTAGGAAAGGGCGGACCACGGCAATCACAACAGCGCTTGTTGGCCTGTTTGTTATAGGATTGTTACACGTTTGGGATGAGGAACAAGAGCCAGGTTCCGTTTTTGGTTTTGTCTTGCTGCCAGGTTAAGTGACCATCCGGTAATGCCAGTAGTGCTGGAACTTCTCGAGGCGAATCTATAGATGGAAAAAAATGGAGTGTACTAGTTATGTCTTGCTTCATCACAAGATGACCCCAGAGTGAGTGGCCGAAAACAGCAGTTGTGTACTGTCTCGGCTTTCCTGTGCATCAGGAATCTGGGTGCAGGTTAGCGAGGTGCCTTTCCTCGGGACAGGGTCGCTGTCGTGGGGTGGGCGGGAGCTGCGGTCTTCTCAGCGCTCATCTTGGCAGAGGATTCGCTTCTCACCTCAATCCGGTTCTTGGCCACGGGGGTCCCTCGGGAGGCCGACTCTTGTGAAGAGAGAGTGATGGCACCTTCGCCTGCCACGTCTGTCATTTCCTGACCCTAGTCGTGGAAGTGATTGATAGACCAGTGCCCCGTTTTATTCTTGACAGTCTGTAAATCCAGCCCACGCGCATGGGGGAGGGGTTATATAGTGAGAACACCAGGAGTTGGGGATCACTGGGGGCCATCTTCCCGGCCCACCTTCCACCTGGAGGATCCTTGATGTTCCTTTTACAAATCATTGTCTTTATTCTTTCAAGTCCTATTGAACAAATAGGAAATGCGTTTCATTAGTTTAGTCGGGAATGGAGTTACTATGTTTCCAAGTAACATTTCTACATTAAATAGTAGAAGTAACAGTAGTTGTGAGAGTTTTGACAATGGAGAGCATTACTTAAAGATTGAGTAGTTCTGTACCTTAAAAAAAAAAATAAAAGAGAAAGAAAAAAAACATTGACAGTTACTTACCATGGTTCTTTGAGCCTGAAGTTTTGGGTGGGAGGAATAAAAATAATGAACACTTACTGAGCACTTACTATATGCCAGGCACTATTCCACGTGCTTTACATGGATTGTCGTTTTAATCCAGTTACTGTCCCTATTAGGTAGGTACTGTCAGTATCTTCCTTTTACAACTGACAAAACTAAAGCTGAGCTGTGTCCAGAATCACACAGCTAAAAAACAGGGGCAGTCGAGGAAAGAACTCAGATTGACTTTAGAACATACTCTCTTAACCTCTGCTCTAAGTTCTTTGTTAAATCTGTCATCACGTATATAGTGTTATTTAAAATCTATGTTTGGTGTCTTTATTAATACTGTTTTTTTCCCCAGTAGAATAAAGTTATCCATTTGACATTGAGTTACCAAACTTTTTAGGTGTTCTGATTTGTTTAGTTTGATGCTAAATAGTGGTTACTTCTAATATTTTGGTGTTCATTGTTGGGAACGGTAAATAAACTTTACCAAGTATTGCCTGTAAAATTTGTATAATCGTATCTTTGATAATCTTGTTTATATGTTGAAGGTACTGTCCTTGAATGTTGTTTATGAAATACATTTTTATCAATAAACAGTATACATCTCAAAACCAATATAAAGTATGTATTTTTCTTCTTGATAAGTCTTAAATTGTGCTCTACAAATCTATTACTTTGGGTAGCCCTGCCAAAATTATTTTTTGCATTGTTTGATACACAATTGGTTTACGGGCGGGAATACTCATGATCCTTTGGAGGAGAGTGTGGGAATCTCGCCTTCACATTGTTATTCTTGGGAAAAATAAAGTAGCTTGTTTATGTGTTTATATATTTTAAGGATACTGTCTTTAACAGACTTGATAGATGAGAATATAATTGTGTAATTAATATTTTAAAAAGTACAACACAGAGGGAGCTGGTTTTTGTAAAGGTTAAGCATCCACTAACAATTCTGAGCTTGCCACCCACTTGCATCTCAGACAGAAAAGCTGTAATTCTCAAACTTGAATGTACCTCAGAATTGTCTGGAAAACTTGAGCCCCAGTGCCAGAGGGTCTTAATATGGGTAGGTTTGGTCAAGGAATCTTCATTTTTAAAGAGCATCCCGGTAATTCTGGTGCAGGTTGCAATAAGACTTAAATTTGAGGAAGCCCTAGGGTAAAGGGTTGGGAGTAACTGAGTATCCAGGGGCTCTTTTTTCCCTCCTAGTCACATTCTCTTTTCTCTTTATCATATTCAATTTTAAGAAGAATGTTTCCCTTTAGCTTTTTTCAAGGATACATTTATAGACTTTGAATAGTAGCTATCTTTCCTATTTAGATCTTAGTTTAACATTTGATAAGAGTAGGTGATGGAAGTTTGTCGCATTCCTGATTTTTATACGTACAGAACTTCAGTAAAGAATAATAGCATTATGATTTTTTAATGATAGAAGTTAGAGAAAGTAGGCTATTTTTCTTAATGTTAAGTGCAATTCTAAATACATTTTACATGGAGGAGAATAAACGGTGACTTTGAATATTTGAACTTAACTGTGGTTCATCATACCTACAGAAATACCAAAAAGCTGATTAAAACAGTTTGGGACTGGAGACAAGCTAATCCATTCTGGATAAAATGTCTTTGACAGTACTTTCAAAAGGAAATTAGTTTAAATATTTTTAGATCATAAACTATTTCTTTAAAAAATCTATAAGATACCAAAAGTGCCTTTGGTTTCCAAAGTGCTCTTGAATATCTCCAGAAAACTTAAAAGGATTCCTTGAGTTATCTGACTGACTTAGATAAGCAATATCTGTCTTTGGGTGCCGTTACGGGGCTTCCATGACACAAGCAGTCACTCACCCTAAGATAGGGGTGTCTGAGTAGCAAGGATGACAATGTGATTTGTCTTACTGCCAACCTCTGTATGCAGAACTTGAATTAGTTTCTTTGTGGGACCAGAGGAGGAAGAGGTGTTGGTGTCTCTACAGACCCCTGAAATGGATAGGATAATATTTTCAACTCAGTAGAAAAGTCGGAAATGAAAGCAACTAACTAGAATATAAGGCAATCTAAGTGAGTGCGCCTGGGTGGCTCAGCGGGTTAAAGCCTCTGGCTTCGGCTCAGGTCACGATCTTAGGGTCCTGGGATCAAGGCCCACATCCGGCTCCATGCTCGGCAAGGAGCCTGCTTCCTCCCTCTATGCCTGCCTTTTAGCCTTCTTGTGCTCTCTCTCTCTCTCTGTCAAATGAATAAATAAAATCTTTAAAAAAAAATAAGTGAGTGCTAAATAGAGAGGTTAGAGCAGGTTCTATGAAGGAGGAAAAGTGATTAATTCTGGTGGGGGAGGCTGGAGAGGGGTGTGGATAAGGAAGGGTGTCACCAAGGAGGTAGCAATTGATCTAGGCCTTGAAGGATTTAGGAGAGACTACAGGGTGAGAAAATGAGTGATAAGAGGTGCAAAAGAAACATTCCAGAGGAACAGTGGGTAATCAGATTTGACTGAGGCAAGCATAGGTTTCATTGATCTATGCCTTGTAAAAGGACCTTGAAGCCTTTAGAGGGCTAGCATGTCGTGCTGAGGAATCTGAACTTCATTTAGGAAGCAGAGAGCAGCCATTGAGAAATTTTGGATTAATGATACAATCCAACCTGTTTCGGGGAGGTGGCGTGGCAAGAGGTGATTTCAGTATGAAGATGAAGTAGAAAACTGGCCAAAGCTCTTGCTGTTGTCCAGGCCAGAGGGTAAAGATCTACATCATGGCTGGAACAGTAGAAATTAAAGGAGCACTGATATCCATCGAAGGATAGAAAATGGACATTAATACATTTCCTAATAGATGCTAGTAACTTTCATAAACCCATCAATACTGATTTCTTACCTTGTCCTGTGTTACAGTGTATAGGAATGAGTTATAAATAGTCCCTGTGCTCTGCATACTTAAAACATTAACAAATAGACATTGAATTACTGCATCGTAATTTTAGACATAATCACTGATGGTGAGGAATTACAAGGACTATGTAAATATAATGATTTAGTGCTTTGCAAAAATGTATCACGGTAGTCAGAGCTTACCAGAATAACCTGGAGCTAATAAGTACTCAGCAATTACTTAAGGATATCCAACATAATTAATGTAGACAAGTTATTCAAATGACAGTTTAGGGCAGAATGGTACATGTTATGGAGTGTCCAAGCCTCAGAGGTCTGCACATTTTACATTATCATACAGTTGCATCTTTGTAGACATTTTGATACTAAATTCTCAAGTAACATTACAGCATGTTACACTAACATTCTATGAGAGTTTTTATATAGTTGCCAGTGTGCACAACTTTTAGGAAGGAAAATAAGCACTTTTTAAAAACCAGAATTCACCTGTTTCCACTGACCAGTTACTAAAAACTATCAAAGATCATTTGTTCAGTAAGACCTAAGGGAGAAAATATCCTTAGACTATTTCATGCTGTTAAATCTTTACAGATTTACAGTTTTATCCAGTCAAATTAATGCAAAACCCCAGTGCAAGCATTTGGATTTTGAAAACTTTGGAGGAGTGTCATTTTCTAATAGTAATTATTGGTTTTACATTATTTTTTCACAGGGGAACTGATCACAGCCGCACATGAGCTTGGAGTAAGTATTAGTTTTATTGTTTAATCAATGCTCTCATTAACAGTTTTAGGAATTAAGAAAGTTTAATTAAGCATGGAGTAAAGTAGATTAATTTATTTTCAAACCCCAGTTTTTAGTAACTTATAAGTACAGTATGTGACAATTTACTTTAAGTTTTAAATCCAATTAAACTAAATTATAAAGCAAAGCCTTTACTATATATACAGTAGCTGGCTTATTATCACCCCAAATTTTGTATAAGCTATGGAGAATAAAATAAATCGGGTTAACAGTTTTAATAAGTTTATTATTTAATAAACTTTATTATGGTGCATGATCCCTTTAGGCAAGACCTTAGGACTGTCAGCATGGTGGTAATCCGATAGCAGTGTGGTCTTTCAGCTTTCTAACCAATACGAAATTTCAGAACCTGCTTTTTTTCAATAGCCTTTTAAATGACCCTAATGTACTGTGAACCCAGAGAACAAACTGCTTAAGAACTGACAATGAAATATGTCACCCTTTCTCTAGGTGACACACCATGTGATAGACACTGCCAAATCCACTAAAGAAAATATTTATTTGTATTGGCACAAAAGGATTACAATAGAAAACCACTATTCAAACATGTAGTCGTCGCCTCTTAATCTTTATACTTGCCCGAGCAAAGGGCTACTTTGCAATTAAAGCCAGTGTGACTCTTGTGGAGGTGAAAACCTTCTAACTCGCTGATTTTTCCATAGGTTGCCCATCCTCCTGGCTATCCTTTGTTCACACTGGTGGCCAAACTCGCAATTACACTCTTTCCTTTTGGTTCAGTTGCCTACCGCGTCAATCTTCTATGTGGCTTCTTTGGAGCAGTAGCTGCGTCGTTACTTTTTTTCACCGTTTTCAGGTAAAGTAGTTGATGAGTTAAAAATTAATCTTGGCTAATTGGAGATGGAGCGTTCTGATGGTCTAGGTACATACGTTAAATGAAACCCCCAAAACAAAACTCTTTCATTGCTTGAATGGTTTTCCTAGTCACTACTGTGATTTCACTTTCTTAATTTCCAGTAATTTCATACACACTTGACCCCTTAGATGATTACACAGTTAGTTGTGCTTCCTACAATGGAGTTGAGGTGTCACCAGTTCATTATCACAATTCTGGGTTAGGCAGAACTAATAAGGTTTGTCATTTTATGAAGATGCAGATGGGCCAGTTTAATTCAACAATATGAAGTTCATCTTTTGGTAAATGGTAAATATCATTTAATTACTCACAGTGTTGCTGATGGGCAGCTGCTTATCAGGTACAGAGCTAATACCTAATTATGTTGTAATCTAAATATACATCTTATGTACTCTTTGAAATGGGGCTGTTAACTAAGGAAATCAGTTTAGGATATGGTTTTGGTGAGGTTTCACTTTGTTCCATTATAGCTGTAAGGAAGGTAGGCAAATTAGACCTCACTTACTTCATTGATGGAAGATTTTCTTAGTTTGGAAGGCTACCTTGCTTTTTAAAAAATGGGTCATTAGTTTAGGACGTTGGTAAATTTCTTTGTCTTTGTTTTGCCTGTCTCCTTCATTCTTAACCAGTCTAACCTGTGCCTAAGGAGATTATAGTAAAAAATGCTTGTTATGCTTTCTGCAAA
The DNA here is from genome assembly GCA_002007465.1 of Ailurus styani. Classification (NCBI taxonomy): domain Eukaryota; kingdom Metazoa; phylum Chordata; class Mammalia; order Carnivora; family Ailuridae; genus Ailurus; species Ailurus styani. The sequence continues at coordinate 746,458 of LNAC01000145.1, read as the reverse complement.
GGGAGAACCAAATTAAAACACTTCTTTCAAAAACTACTGCAGTTTTTATTAAAAAAACAAATTTTTGTATGTAAATATAAGTTGAATAGACAATTCCTTATGCCATTTTGGGAAACTACTGTTTTTATTTGCATTAGTCATAAAATTGCCCTTTGACTAAATTCTTTCTAAATCTCCTTTTTAGTTATTTATAGAAAGGTAAAAGTTAATGTAATTGTAATCTTAAAGCTTACTTTTGAATTTATTTGTGGAAAGCTTTTAGATTCAAAGGTTGTAACTATTGATCATTTACTACATTTGTATCTATATTATTTAATTCATCTTTATTTCAGTCTTACAGGTTTTCAGTGATAGCCAGTCTTTCAGTATGAAATGATGAAAATAACATCTCTGCTTGGATTGATTAGTATTATGAATACTTTCTTTTGCTAAGTGATTAGAATAATCTTCTTTAGAATTGTTTCTCCTGAGTCTTATAATTAATAATCTGTCATTATTTCTGTGGAGAGAAAAATTGATCTTTAAAAGTTTTAAATATCTAGGTTGAAATGTAGAAGTACTTGTCTTGTATTGAATGTATGAATTGATAATCTTCACAAAATATTTAAGACAAGGGCATTTCAAGAAAATTAATACGTGTATTTATTTTGGTAGTTCATCTGTAATTTATTTTATTTTATTTTTTATTTTTTTATCTGTATTTTAGAAGATCATTTCTGTAACATATTTCAATGCTATGGGGCTATCAAAAGCTCTTATGCAAATAAAGTGATTTATTTTCTAAAACTTTTCCATGCTTTTCAATATATTAATTGATGATACCATTCCACATGAAAACCGCTGTAAAAATCATACATAAAAATCTTTATCTTTACAGAATCCAAATAGCTTTGGACAATAATTTTCCTTTGGGTTGTCTACATTATCATGCTTGATTATAATGGATTTTAGAGTAACACACTTAACCTGTGACCCCTTTTTTTTAAATAGTCTTAATGGTAAATTTGTATATTTGCTGGCATAGGCTTTAAATCAAAAACCCTTAATATGACTAAACTGGATATATGAGTGGTTTTAAGAATGTTTTAGTAGTATTGTGCTTGGGAAAGTTGCTTTCTTTCAGAAAAGGGATCTCACAATATTATCTCTTACATACATTTTAATATGAAAATACTTCATTATTTTGAATACAAATAATTGACAAGGTACACGTCCTCTGGGAACAACCTAGTTCAAGTGGCAAATCTGTTTTGTCAAACAATAGACACCCTTCAGGAAAGAGCAAGCCATCTCTATGGTAATAGGACTAACAGTAGCCTATTGATTGAGTGGAAGAAGACATTATACAATGTCAGCTGGCTTGTTACAATTTCATTTGTTGTATGACCTGAACTTAACCTTTAAAACCTTTCTTCTGTGAATATAAACCCAACAGCAGGACACAGTTCCTGTGCAGCCATTACAGTGACAGCTTTTTCCAGTCCAGTGTATAGTAAATGTGTTCCTTTACAGGTTGCCTCCTTTATCAGAATTTGTTGAGGAGACATTTTACTACTTTATTCATTGACAGGCCAAATCATCGTTCCATTTTGTTGTGGAATATTGGAGGGCTTTGATTCAGGAAACAGTTTGATTCTTTTTCTCCCCCATCACTTCAGAGAACATTACTGTACACGTAGGATTAGCGCTGACTGGTGTGCAGTAAATTAATTCTTTTAACAGGTTTAGGCTTTTTTCAGGTAATTGTTCACATGGCATTCGCTATATTTAGCTCTTGGGGTGGACATAAAGACCTCTGTACCTTTTAAACAAAGATTGTATTTTAAAAGCAAATTTCTGTTTAAATGTTTTGATGTAAAAAGCTCCATTTTTTTTCAGTAAACATGACTTAGATTGAAAGAACAATTTATTCGTTGTTTCCAATTACTATGTAATTTTTGCCTTCCTTGCATCTTTCTCTTGCTTTTAAGAGGCGTAAGATGTCATTAACACTGCATTTTTTGTCAGTCTTTCCTAATGGTTGACAAGAACTCATGTATATTCGCTTCGCCCTAATGTAGAAAGCATAGGAGTAAAACAGCACTTTGAAAGCCGTATGCGTCACTGTACTTTATTGAATTAAAAATAGTCAGACTGTGGCATTTATTTATGTATTGTCCCCTTCAGGGGTATTTTTCAGCATTCACAATGTGAAGGGAGTTTAATCTAATACGTTTCACTTATATGAAATAGTATTCATTTTATTAACGTGTACATCTGTGTTCTTAGGACTACATAACAGGGATTTGTACGAACTGGGATTTTCTCTTTCAAGGCCATTGAAGTAAATGATTTTTTAAGTTTGATGGTGCAATATCTTAAGTGTCATTTTGAAATTCACAAATCTTATTAATACAGAATTTAAAAAGTTACAGGTCAGATAAGTCACTGATATGAACGTGATTTAGCGTTGCTTAGTACTTGAATTTCAAACTTATTTTCTAAGCAACCTCAGACTGAGTCCTGTATACTTAATAAGTAAGGAAGGAACACTGAAATTACTGTCTCAGAACATCAACATGCTTCCATTTCTTATGCTCTGGTATCACTAAAAGAGAATGGAGTATGGTGATAGCATTGTATAAAAATTCTTTACCTCAGGGAGGATTTAAATTGCTTATGATCTCAGATGAGGGCATGTCTTGTATCGTTTATTTTGGTAGGTCCAAGGCAGGAGATCTATTCTCAACAGTCTTGAGAGTCAGCATATCCTTTGCAAACTATTGTGGGCCAAATGGAAGTAAGAAAGAATTCATTCAACAATGTTTGTTGAGGACTCTTGTGAATCAAAAGTAAAACTATTTTAGTTTTTATAATCAAAATTCAGTGTTTACTTAAAGAAATTAAGACAAAGTCATGGACCATTGAATAAAGAGTTTTTCAAGTATTTTTTTCTAGAAGCCACCGTTTTAGGAAACTTGCATTAAAAAACTTTCTGACACTGTTAACATTGTACGAAGAAATCAGATCTCTTAATGTCAACCAGGTTACCTAGAGTATATGAATGTTAATGATAATTGAAGGTATATTGAAACTGCTCACTACAAAGAACCGACAACCAATTTCAGTGATATTTAAATATCTTCTGCAGATCATTTTGTGCCAGTATTTTACTTACGGGGTATTTTATTTTTTATAAGTTAAATAATTCTAAACATTACGCTGCTGCTAAAAATTAATTTGATTAAACTTTTGGAAGAGGAATACGTAATTCAGAGCACTGTGTCTGTGATTCTTCGAGCTCCAGCTAAGATTCCATTCAATAAAGAATAGGAAATTAAAATGCCATACCTTAGAGAATGTAGAATCTCCTGCTTAAAAGACATTTGGATTTTCCGGCTCAAAGAGTATTTTAGATTATTGCCATAGAGAATAATGTCAAGCCCTTCCTAATTTCAGAGGTAACTATGCATAAGTAACAAATAGTCACCAAGTTTTTGTAGTTGAAGAAGAATGGAAAGTACTGGAGCATTAATTTCCATTCAGGAGAATATCTGTCTTGATCCCTGGTTAATTGATCATATATTTCTCTCATACTTGTATTAAAATTGCATTGACTCAGACTGGTTAAGCATATTAAGAGCTTGGTTCATTTGCATTTTCTTCTAAGTAGAGGGACATATTAGGCTCAAATAGCAGCACTTCATTCTGAAGGGGGGAAAAAAGCAGGGCAAAAACTCTTTTTTAAGACTGTAGAGTCTTTTCTGACAGCTAGTCAGAGTTAGAATTAGTTCAAGGAAATGTTAATAATGCACTGCCTGGCCTAATCCCTTTGATATCACCAGGTATCCTCCTGTTCATGGGTTAATTGCTTTAAAAGCGAAGGCAATATTCTGAGCGGTGGGCCGCTTCACCTTTTCACAGCTGTTACCATTGAGTGACAACTAAATCCCATGTGTAAGATGAGGAAGAGCTCAATCTCCAATTGGGAGAAAATTTATGTAAACCACAATCCCTTCAGAATGTGCGGAAGTCATAGACTTTCTTGATTTACTCTGCTTTTCCCAGAAAGCTCTATTGTTCACTTTCCTAAGTCCCATCAACCCTTTGTAGCAGAATATCACAGCGGCAGCAGATAGCTTGAAATATATAAATGCTATCATGGCTCTGATTAATAGCAGTGCTTATGAGTCAAGTCTGATAACAGTGCAGCTCTCCACTCAATTTCAGATACTGCTAATGGAATCTGTCTTCTCCAATTGTAATATGAGAAGGCCTAATTTGCCATGGAGCTTGGAGCTGTCACCAGTAGGGGATTGTGGGGTCAGATGGGAGCTGCCAGGTTTTTGCCCTGCAGCTTGTATCTCTCACTTTGAATAGAGCAGCCCCCTGCCTGCCAGTTAGCTGATAGGCCGCTATGGGGTTTATGCCACTATATACAATAGGAAAGGGCTACGTAGGCTGACTTTATAATTGTGAAGCTAGCTCATATTTCCACAGCTACTGTGCTGCATAATTTCTAATAAGTGGTTTTAACAAATGTCAGATTATGAAAAGTTTCCTCAATTACAAAAACTTATAAAACATTCAAATTGCTAAATCTGTTTCCTGCCGAGATTTTGCCACTGGAACTAGGCATCAGTCATTACGGCTATAATAATAAATGCGTCCATTTCTTAAAACTACAAATAAAAGCCTAGATCATAACTCACATAGATGTGCTGCTTTTCGAAGCCATAAAAAACAGCGGTCTTAAGGAACTGAAGTATTAGGATATGGTTCATAACTTTACATGATAAGACTACTTAATATTAAATTTCTGTTGTTTATCGAGTTGGTTAGTGTTGCTCATGAAAACAGTTCCATACCCTCATTCTGTTCATCTTAGTTATTTGGATCTTTTAAGTTTACATTTAGTAAACTTTAGTACACTTAAATTTAAGTACGTTTAGTATCTTAATGTTTTAAAAAGTGTGTAGCACCTTCTAAGTTTTCAGTGAAAAGGGACTTAGTGTGATGACAAGCCAGGGCCGGGGCCTCCGAGAACAATGTGCTGGGATATACTTTTTAACCATTCAGGTTAGCTGCTGAATACAAAATAACACTATCAAGCTTGAGGAACAAGGTAATTTGAGGTCTTCTGTGTTTTTAAACATTTCGAACAAGATAGGAAGATTTGTAATTTGGGAGTTACTTTAAACCAGGCTGTGCTTTCAGAAGAAGTTGCCTCCCGTCAGTACAAGTTATTTGGCATACCATGAGAACTTAGTAAAAAAAGAAGTGTATGATGATGATTTCTAGAAAGCCCAGTGTTTTTTCTTTTAGATAATTAGGTAGAAGCTGATGAGATATAATAAAAGGAATTGTTCTAAACCTTTATGATTTATTGGTTAGTGCATAAATCTGAATTTTAATGGGAATTGTGTGATTATATCTTATTTTCAGATGCTATTCATAATCTCACTGCCTCCATGTCAGTTGTGGATTTTTGGTTTTTTTGGTTGGTTGGTTGGTTTGTGGGGGTTTTTTTTGTTTTTTGTTTTTTGGGTTTTTTTTGGTGACTACAGTTTTTTCCCCAGTGTTATTTAGTGGTTTAAAATCAGGAATAATACTTTGTCCTCCTAGTGTACCGATAGTTGGTATTTATGTAACTGAAAATTCAGGCCAGAACCAGTTTTCCTTTTGATTGAATCTCATGAAATAGAACAAACCTTGGAAGGATTTTACCTGGAGTGAAAGTAAATTTTTATAAAATGTGGGAAAAGGGATTATTTGCAAGTTTATTAAAGATGGAAGTGTTTTACGTTTTTTTAGGTGCAGTGGTGGTGGCTTCCACGATGTAACTTTAATATACCATGCCCTAAATGATTGACTTATGTTAATTAGACCCAAGCTTTAAAATGAACAGGAAAGTTTAGGTTCTACTGCTTTCTAAATGGCCACTGGCTGTAATTTGCCCACAGAGTATCTGGAACATATTAGATGTTCGATGTGTTTTTGCTGCCATTGGGTTGAGTGAACTACCATGGAAAGAGAGGCTTGGCAGTAGCTAGCTTCCCAGTTTGACCTTTTTCCAGGTACACAGAAGATATGAATATATGGGTGTTGACTATGTGATTGAGCCAGAAGGTAACATTTATATATGTTCATAAACAAGACCCAGAAAGATAAGAACTCAGGAGGATGGGGGTGGTAGATCTGCTGTTCGTTGTGTCCTGCTTTACCTTACTTCTCTGTAATCCATTACATTTTTTTTAGTCATCACTATGAGTTGACACTAATAGTAATTCATTTAATAATCAGTCTCAGAGGCTGCATTGTGGTCTGCCTACTCGATCCTCTGGCCTTCAAGCAGGAGTTTGCAGCGTAGAAGGAAGGTGGTGTACCCTGCATGTTGGGTCCTTTGCATGCAAGGAACACTGAAGACAAACACATTCATGAATTTTATGAGGCACGTCAAATGTGTGTTCTGAAAGAATTTCAGGTTTCTGTTATTTGCCTTTTGATTGAGGGTTAGACAAGCATGTGACTACACATGAAAATCAAATACCACGTAGTGGAAAGAAAAATATACCTTATCATCAATAGCAAACCTGTGTCAATGGTGTAAATTGTAACCTCCTGATTTATCCATTGTGTCAACAGATGAAGAGTATTCCATCAGTGAGAAAACTCCTGCACAATCAGTACCTTTCCTAGGAATCTTATCTAGGTTTCATGGATTTTGTGGACCAAAAAGAAGGCAGTTATGTATTAACCATAGAATTCTGAGCTTCACATTTGTTAGGATGATCATAATCCTTACCCCATATTCCTTAACTCAGTGGAGAATTTTTGTTATTTGTGTTATCTGGGTGAAATTTTAAATACTTGACCCCCCTTCCCATACTATCTGTCATACTCTTGGTGTATCTCTCTTTATTGACTAACCACTGCTTTACTAAAATGTGAACTACATGGTGTCAGTGTTAACCCAAGCAAAAAGCAATTAGGAAGATTTATTTACTGCAGATATACTGGAAAATATGTTACGTGTCACATAAAAACATGTTTATTTACATAAAACATACTTCAGTGACTTTTAGATTATTTGATGCTATGAATCTGTATCGTTGCTTTGTGCCATTAGTATGAGCCCTTAAAGTCAGCATGCCTTTTTCACAGTGTAAAAACTTGATTTTGATTTTTAGTACTAACATGTAACTATCCTTTACAATGTAGTGGTTGTGTTATTAAAATTATCACAGTAATGATGGTGTAAGTATGCAATCATTTCTTCATGTAGCCTCATAAGATGTTCTCTTCTGTAAGTCAGGTTAGATTCTAAACATATGTATTTCCGTCAAAGTAATGTCTTTTTTGATCTCCTTCTATGAGGCTTTACGAGAATCAAATTGAGAATGGGAAATATTTTTTCTTATATTGTATCTAATTCATCATAAGTTGTCGCTAAAATGGAAAATAGTTGAGACTATTTTGCAATTTATTCTTGAGTTCTGATGAAAAGACTTCTTATTTACAACCTCATTTGACTTTCTCTTCTCTTTCCTTTTTATTGAAGTAGTTTCATCAATGTCAGTAGAAAAATGTGTATCTTTTAATTTAGTGAGCTCATTTTAAGATGCTACCTTATCACATTAAGTAAAGATAATTAAATTCACTACTTAGTTGCTTTATAAAAAAATAATAAGCATGTTTATTCAAAAGAATAAAGTGAAAATGAAAAGTAGGACTCTGATTGCCAACTGAAAACACAGTGGTGTTTTTGGTTATGTCATTTTCATCTGGAAAAAAAAACAACCATCAGACTGAGTCTATGAGTAGATGACAATTGTTTTGCCTTATTATGGAGCTACTTATATTTTTAGTCCTTCTGTAGATCTGACTTTATGGATGATACCAAACCGTTCATTTTGTGGTCTCAGAACAATTTCATTCAGAACTCATGCTTTAAGAATAATGTCAGATTGGATATTCCTTCCATATGTTTTTAAAAGAAATATTACTTAGCCAGAAATTTAGACTACCAATTCATTTAACAGTGTTGCATGCAGACAGGTATATGAATAGTGTTTCCTTCTACTTACATAATTTAACTCTGCATCCCCTCCCTGCCCCCCAAAATTATAAATATCTGTTATAGCCTTTTCAAGGAAAAAAAATTGTGGCATGTGTTCTGGTTAGAATTATTCCCCAAAAGCGATTACAGCTTACTTGTGTACTCATTCACTCTGCAGAGGACACCCTTCATTGAGAGGGATCCTATTCGGCCAGTCTCATAAACTAACAAAGACCCTAGCAATCAGAACAGACAATGGATTCATTGGAGGCTCTAGGTATTCTGTGAATTCATACAAAAAAATTTTTTAAAGATACATTTAAACAGATAATAAAAGGATTTATTCAGTCATCTTGTTTGCCTAACAAGTTTAAAAATTAGATTTGCCTTCAGCCATATTCATCCATGTGATTTTTATAGCATCACTTAGGTAAATCTTCTGCACATTTAACGTCTTCTATCTCAGACTTGCAGTAACTTATTGATTTGGGTGGTTCATTGATATATTTGGCTCAGTAAGATGTAAGATGAAAAATTTGAGGTGTTTTTTTTTGAAATTTCAGAAAAACATGAGAAAATGTAAAGGACTTTATTTACACGTCAGTATACGAAAGGCAATATGAGTAACTGTAAACCTGTATTTTCTCATTTCCTTTGAAATGTTTTATAGACAGGGAATAAAGTAATATAAAAATTATTTTTTTTTTAAGATTTTATTTATTCATTTGACACAGAGAGAGAGATCACAAGTAGGCAGAGAGGCAGGCAGAGAGAGAGGAGAGAGGAGGAAGCAGGCTCCCTGCTGAGCAGAGAGCCTGATGTGGGCCTCGATCCCAGGACCCTGGGATCATGACCTGAGCCAAAGGCAGCGGCTTTAACCCACTGAGCCACCCAGGCGCCCCTATAAAAATTATTTTAAATAAATTATGATTTCTATTCTCTTGCCAAAAGAATATTTAAACACTTGAATTAAAGTATGGGGTGGAGGGGAGCCTGGGTGGCAAAGTTGGTTAAGCCTCCAACTCTTGGCCGCTCAGATCATGATCTCTGTGGTAAGATCGAGTCCTACCCTCTGGCTTCACAACCAGCCAGGAGTCTCCTTGAGACGTTCCCTCTCCTGCCCCCCTCTACACCCTCTCTCTTTCTCTCTTTCTCTCACATCTTAAAAAAAAAAAAAGTATGGGGTGGAAAAATGATTATTCCTTAGTTTGTATAAGATCCATCCATGTGGACATCACTTTATTTTTTAAAAAATTAATGTAACAAAAATTAATAAAAATTAATATAACAAAATTGAAATGAATCCTTTAATTTTTCCTTCAATTTCATTTGTTACTAAGATAAGACACTACTTTTATAATAGTAAAGCACAGCACCAATAAAGGACATGGTTGTTAAAATTTATCCCAATACCAAACCATCTTTTCTTTCAATTTTTTTGCAATTAAAAAAATAAAGAATAAATTCTAAATAGTGGTATAAGTAACTTTATAATAAAGCATTACTTGGAAATGCTTGGATTTTGGTCAAGATAATTAGAAACCTTTGTTATTTGAAGAGCATTAAAAACAGAAGATAGAATATGTATGAAATATATAGGTGGAAAACATTTAGTTTCCAGAAAATCAAAAGGCATTTGTAGGGACACACACACACATAAATATGTAAAGTGAAATAGACTTATTTTTAAAATGCACAAATATGCTGAAATGGCTATATCAGTAGCCCAAAAATAGTTCTGTTGGTTTTTAATTCATTATTTAGAGAATTTTAAGTTCCTAAATCTGATTTCCTTACTGCTGAGGTTACAGTTAAAAATTGCTATTCCTCAGGCTTGCAAAGTTTTAGAAATATAGAAAAACCTGTCTATTCAGTACCCATTTAATACATTTAATAGAATCCAGAGAAGGGGAAAACACCCTGGTCTTAGTGAAAACACTTTAGGAGAAACTTTTTATGGGGCTCCCAAGTGGCTCGGTCAGTTAAGCATCTGCCTTTGGCTCAGGTCATGATCCTGGAATCCTGGGATTGAGCCCCACATTGACTCCTCGTTCAGCAGGGAGTCTGCTTCTCCCTCTGCCCCACTCCTGCTCATGTGCACAAGTGCTCTCCCTCTCTCGGTCTCTCATAAGTAAATAAAATCTTAAAAAAAAAAACAAAAAAAAACTTCTCAGAAAGGTATACCTATGCTGAGTTGGAAACAATCAGTGGGAGTTAACCCACATAAAGGCAAAACAGCATTCCTCATCTGCAAAAAAACACAGAGATGGAAGAGAAACAGCTTATAAGTACAGAACTTACAACTCGTTTAGTGTTGCTAGAACACAAACTATGAGATGGGTTATGTCAAAAAATGAAGCTGCAGGTATGCTGAGACCAAATCATAAAAGGTCTTGTCTATTGTAATGAGAAGCTTGTAATACGCTTTTTTTTTAAGATTTTATTTATTTGAGAGAAAGAGTGTGTGGGGGAGGGGGAGGGGGAGGGAGGGAAAATCGGAAGCAGACTGTGCACTGAGCACAGAACCCTACATGGGGCTCGATCCCACAACCGCAAGATCGTGACCTGAGCTGAAACCAAGAGTTGGAAGCTTAACCGACTGATCACCCAGGCGTCCCTGTATTATGTTTTCTAATCAAAGAAGAGTCATTATGGGGTGGGAGGTAGAAAGGTACAAGATGAAATACGTTTTAGGTCCTTCACTCTGGAGGCAATGGTGGGCCTAGGGCTGGAGGCAGACCACATACAAAGCTGTTGAATTGGTGTGAGCCTAACAGCTGAAGTAGGGCAGTGACAGTATGCATGGAGAGGAGGATGAGTTTTTAAAATGTTTATGAAGTAAAACTGGTGGGATGTGGTATGTTCGATGGGGAGATGGGGACAGGAGCTTTGACGATGACTCTTAGGTTTCTTATCTTGGGTCACTAAACTAGGTGGATAATGACAATCACTGAGACAGAATATGGCAACAGGAATCATTTAGGGAAGAGGATGAGAAATTAACTTTGCATGTGTTGATATTAACCCTAGAGTTGGAGTGGCTTTGTGGTGAGGTGTAAAGGAGTCCGTTGGAGATCTAGGAAGCTAAGACAGAGTCTCGCCATGATCCTGAACTGTCTTCGTGAAGTCATCTTTGACTTCACCTGCTCTTTAGTCATTTACCTCTGTCTCATTAGGGTGAAACGAAGCAAACTCAGGTAATATAATATGCCTTGCACAGTATAATGAGACTGTCTACCTACAGAGTCAGTGAATGAACTGAAGACCTCCAGAGTCTTCAGAAAGTCCTCATGGGTTGGGGCACCTGGGTGGCTCAGTTGGTTAACGAACAAAGTCGTCGGACTTTGGCCCAGGTTGTGATCTCATGGTCTTGGTATCAAGCCCCATGTTGGGCTCCTTGTTCAGCTGGGAGTCTGCTTCTCCCTCTCCTTCTGCCCCTCCCCTCTGCTCCTGCTCTCTCTGTCTCTCGCAAATAAATAAATCTTAAAAAAAAGAAAGAAAGTCCTCATGCTTACCACTGCTGAGGTCATCCTTCGCTTGCCAGCAGACAAGACTCAGCTCTCGTGTGCTGATGTGGGCCCTCACCTCTCCTTGTTAGCATGCCTTTGGTGTCATGCACCTGGGCCACACACCTGTCTTGCTACGAGCACTCACCCTGCAGACTTACTAGTGTATGCTGTACTGCTTGTCTTTTGGGACAAATATGTAGTTTTAAAGAAAATCTTACAATTTGGAAAACAGCTTTATTAAACTCTTTTCCATCACAGGCTGCCCTCAACACAGAGTCTTTAACTGGTCTGTTCCATCCTTTAACGGTTCCAGACCCTTCCCCAACCCACTTTCCACTACCTGCCATGACTTTAGCTTTTGGGTCACTCATTTCCTCAATGGCTCTGCACTTATCTTCCATTTGACTGAGACCTAGAACCCTTTGCTCATCCTTTTTATTGCCTTCATCAGCCCCTTACTGCTTTGCTTGCTTCCCCTTCCAGCCTACTCCCCATGGCTTTTTTCAAACTCCCTTCCCTCTTGTCCTTCTGTCCTACCTGCGTAGTGAAGCCGCTAACCCTGGCTCTCCCCAGCCTTTCCCGGCCAGCTCTGGCTGCTTCAGACCTTCCACAGCCATGCTGACAGATCCCGCCCCTCCACAGCCTCAGCTCCACTAGTTGATACATGTTACATGGTCCGTAAATGTTAACTGATTCTGAATCTTAGCATAAAGCAAACTCAAAGGCAGTATGTTAAAATACATATGTTTCAGTGGACATGCACAGTTTAGCAAAGGCTGCTGAAATCAATGAAATTCATATACAACCTTAGCTTATATACAGCACTACAAAAACCCCACATTGAATAAGGAAGATGATGAAGCCTCCGAAATGTTTTCTATACTACTTATCTTATATATGGATGCACACAAAACCTTATGTTCTTGGACATACTGCCCTCTCTTCTGTTTTTCACAAACCTGTGATCTCTTCAGCATTTATTTTCAGAATTTGCGTACACAGTAGCAAAGGAATAACAAAGAGGGGAAGGCAGTGTGTTTTAGCCAGGGCTGTTGGGTACAAGCAATGGACTCTGTGTTTAGCAGGAAAGAAATGTAGGGAAAGGAAGTTGAGAAGAACTCTGCAATACAGAGGACAATCTAATTTTTTAAGTGGGCGGTGGATCTGAATAAACTCCAAGAAAGACCTACAGATAGCCAATAAACACTTGAAAAGATGCTCGATATTGGCCACAAACAATATGTGTGTGTTACTTTGTTTTTAACCACTTAAGAATAAGCTGCTTGCTTGCTGTTCTTTTACCCTTAAATGCTTCAAGGTATGTTTCATAAAAACAAACACATTTTCTTACATATCCCCAGTGCAGTTCTCAAAGTCCGAAATTATCACTGATACAACATTGTTATCTATGGAGGTGATTCAGATTTTGCCAATTGTACCAATAATATCCTATTTAGCAGAAGAAAATTCAAGATGATGCCTTTTATTCTATTGCCGTTTCCCTCTAGCGTCTTTCATACGGACTCATGGTCTTTTGCTTTCTGTTTTTGTCTTTCAAGACCTTGACATTTTCTTTGATCTGTATCAGCCAGTTATTTTGTAGAATGTTCTTCAATTTGAGTTTGTAGGTTCAGGTAATACATTTTGGCAAGAATACCATAGAAATGATGCTCTGTTCTTTTCATTGAAATAGAGCAGGAAATATATGAAGTCTGTCCCATTACTGGTCTTTAACTTTGACCATGTGGTTAAGATTGTGTCTGCCAAGTTTGCCCCAGTAAAGTTAATATTTTCCCTCTGTAATTAATCTATTTATAGGGAGATACCTTTAGACTACGTACACATTTCTGTAAAACTTTAACTCACTAATACTGGTATCCATTATTACCATAATGGCTGCCTAATTCCATCATTTCTTCTACAGTTATTAATTGTTGACTTTCTGTGGACTTTCTCTCCCCCTATTTGTTTATTTATATCACTGTAGATTCATAGAGTATTTATTCATCGGGTTATAATCTATTACTATAATTACTGTTCAAATTATCCCTGACTTGACCCCTTTAAGCTGACTTCACGTCCTTTTGTCATGTCCTCTTTTGAACCCTTTCTTACCCTCTGGCACAAGATGTTTCAGATTCGTTTTGTACTTGACCTGCCCCAGACCTGGAATCAGCCATTTTTCCTAGGAAACTAATTTATGTCTTAAGTAGAGGAAAGAATCTTGTATCTTATAATGACTTTCCAAAGTTATATTGCCAGATGAAACATAGAAATTCCTTTAAAAATGTTACTCATCCTTTAAGATTAATTCATTCTCTCATTCACGAAGCTTCCTTTCTGTGCTTGGGCGAAAGACTTCCAATATAAATGAAGCTTAACTCCAGTTCACATTTTAAAAACAAAGTTGAAGTAATTATTAGAGGCAACTACATGCTACATGTGTTCCAAGATGATCTAGAAACCTGGGATTGAAAAGACATTTGAGAAAAGAGTAGAGTTTGACTAAGTAGAAGGAATCTGAGAAGACATTTGGTTCATGGGTACAGCATGAGCAAAGGTATGGCACTTGGAATTGGCATGTCTTATCAGGGAATTTTGAGGAACCTAACTGGGTGATGGAGATGATAATATTGGTGATTAGTGGCTAGGTACCATTTATTGGGAGCTTCAAGTCCAGCCTGACTCACTTAGAATATTTCCTACAGGCAGTGAAGAGTCCTTAAATTGGGGGGCTAGGTAGTCGTAAAGAGTATGTTTTAAGAAGTTTAATGTGATGTTATATTGCACAATGGTTTGGAAAACAGAAGGCCAGTTAGGAAGCTTAATTGAGTCTAAGGTAGTAGGAATACAAGTTGAAAGGAATTTGGAAAGTAATTTAGAGGGAAGAAATGCCCTCAGCGTGATGAATCAGGGTCACTGGGAGAATGGGGAACTCTGAAAGAAATAAGAAACTGGTGATTTGTATAAGGGAAAGAAAACAAATATATTGCAAAGAGGAAATCCAAAACAAGTTCGGTGATATCAAAATTTTATTTTAACTTTTTTTTTCTATGATGCTTGATTAAAAACCATAGAATGACTCCATAACTTTTTATCCAAGACAATATAGTTTAGTTTAAAAGTGATGATTTAGGGCCACATATTATCATTAACTATTGGACATGGTAAATACTTGCTGAATCGTAACACTTGTTAAGAGATATTTGGTAATAGATATTTCATCATTTTAGATTTATGGCAAAATAGGAGGTTGTTTTGCTTTGATATGCTCTATCCATCACATTACTAGTCTCAAATCAAATCTTGGAATTGAGATCCAGATTCCCGATTGATCTGAAATGTCTGGCTCTCACTGGCGTTGGGGTTGAGAAATTTGTTTCCAAGTGTGACCTTTGATTCTTTTTGTGTTATTAAAGTTCACATTCCCATCCCTGTCTTGAAAGAAATACATCATTTTCAACTTCAGCTTTGTGTAAAGAAGAAATCACTAGAAACTAAGGACTTAGCTTGCAAGATCTTAAAATCACCAGATATCACGACAAAGACATCTTTGCCATATGTTGGGAGATAGACTTCAGTGCGGTCATGTGGAAAGTGCCTGGGCCCCAGCATTCCATGGGAAGTGAGAATGAGTGTTCCCGAATAGATATTTTGCCATTAATTAATTCTTACAGTTCAACATAGTTCTGTCTCAACCAGACCATCTTTCTAATTTGTGGATAACAGGTTTGTTATCTCTCTAGCTACTGTCTCTCCAGGCTTTCTGGACTGGCTTCAATCCTAGAGGTTCCATCTGAGAACTAAACCTCATTCAGTCCGTAGGAGACCAAGCAGGTTTGCTCGTTCGTTTGTTAATAAGTTAATATGTGGACTTCCTAATTAAAATCTCTTGGAAGAAATTATTCTATGAAGTCATGTATTAACCATATAATGTGTTGGAATAGTGCTGGGTGACTGTCATAATTTCTCCTGCTACAGTTTTTAAAAAGGAAAAGAAAGTCGGTTCTTTTTGTTGGGAAAGAAGATTTCGTGTTATCTGTATTTGCAGGCTTTCTGGCTCACATGCTGGAGGAATTCTTGCTGCGGGGGTGTTTTCGTTTTCTCGTCTAACATGGCAGTGGTCCATTGCAG
This sequence comes from Ailurus styani, assembly GCA_002007465.1. NCBI lineage: Eukaryota > Metazoa > Chordata > Mammalia > Carnivora > Ailuridae > Ailurus > Ailurus styani. The sequence goes on along the minus strand of LNAC01000145.1, from coordinate 730,777 downwards.
CCGAGGTTTTTAGCTTAAACAATCTGTTTGTGGGACTGCTTATGGCTCTTACTGTACATTTTGAGGAGGCGGCAACTGCAAAAGAAAGATCAAAGGTAACCTATTTTGATCAAAGTGAAATCACTTTTTGTTTTAATTTTTAGACAGATACTGTATTTCTTTTTAACTTTGGGTGCTGTTTATCTGTCCTGATTACCGTCAAGGTAATCTGGGTGCACTGAGAGAGAATATATTCTGAGTTCTTTTACTCTGAACCATGATAGCCTTTATAAAGCATGGGGCTTTTTTTGTTTTTTTTCTCCCAGAGTTCAAAAGTTTTTTGGAGAATGGGAGGATTGAAATCCCCTCCGAGTCCTATGGGAAAGATAGGCTCGTGGGTTAATTCCACCTTCATGCATGTGCACGTGCGCACGTGTGTGTATGTGGGTGTGTGTTGTGTGATCGTAAGATGACCATTGTGGTACATTGACTTACTCTCTAATTGCAAAAAAAGACCAAATTTGTAGGTTTTTTTTTTAACTAAGAGTATCAAATGTATAAACGAAGTAGTTCAGAAGAGGTTCCAGTGAATTATAAGGCAAACATTAATATCGAGATCATTTGAAATGTGAAGGAAACCTGTCTTCTAAGAGCTTATAGTCTATACATTGGGAGGTACCAAACCATCTTAGTAGAGGCGGCCTTTTGTTAAAGAATATACAAACAGAAGAACACCATGGTTCATCAATGGTTCCCATAAACAGATCTGTGCTGCTATTGGAGTTCATTTTTTGTCTAAAGTAAACTTTTTTCTGATTATGAAAATTGCACATGTTCAAAGAGAGCAAAAACAGCATCTGTAACCTGGTTTTTAAATTAAAAGTCTTCTGTTTTATGTAATTTAATAGGAGAAAAAGTAAAATGGAAAGAATGCCTGAGTTTTAGTTATAGACTTTAATAAGAATTACACAATATCCTATTACTGGTAGGACTTTCCTAGTTTTCATGCAGGACTTTCTAAAACTTACTTTGAAGGCAGTCATATCAGGTCAAACTGCAATGATATGTTGAGAATGGACAATATTACAAAAAAACAAATAATGGTGCTAAGTATCAGTGTCTGGAAGCGAGACTGTGTCTCAAAGGTTGACTTTAGCCCAACCTATGGTACAAATACTTGGTTCTCATATAAAGAATAACTTTTTACTATTGTGCTTGCTTAAGAGTTTAAGGTAAATTTTTAACTCAGATTTTTTTTTTTTCAGATAGCTAAAATTGGTGCTTTCTGCTGTGGCCTTAGCTTATGTAATCAGCATACAATAGTACTCTATGTTTTGTGCATAATACCGTGGATTCTCTTTCGACTTTTAAAAGAGAAGGTAGGTTTGTGGATGTTTTTAATGAAAATTCATAATATTTTGTTAAGGCCCGATATAACATTTATGGCATAAAACATGGGGCTTTCATTTTTTTTTAAGTTTTATATAAAGTATAAATGACCCGAGGCTCTAACAACATTGAGTGAAAAAAAAAAGAGGATTTACAAAAATTATGCAGTATTGATTGTAGTGACAGCTGGTCTGATTCATAATTCTCTTACTGATGCTAAGCATCACCTTGATAATAATAGGCTAAAAGGAGTGAAAATGAAGTAACAGATATTCTTGATTGTTTTATCGTATGTCCTGAAACAAAGGATAGTGTATGAATGATAGTTTATTCATTTATCCAGCTTTTTGTTGAGGGCCTGCTCTGTGCCCAATGCCTATCTAGGTGCTAGAGATTCAGCTCTCCTGACAAAACAGACATCATCACTGTTATCATGAACCAAGTAATAAAATCTCTGGAAAATCACAGCCCTGTTTTCTCAGAACAGATTTCTCTAGAATAAAAAAATGATTTATTATGGTTTTCCCTTTCCCTCAAAGGAAAAATGATTATTGATTGAAATGGCGGTGTAAAGCAATGTAAGAAAATACTATACTGTGTAAGGCATTGTGAGATGGACTGACAAAGGCAGGGAGCTGAGTTAGACATGAGGTTTTGGAAAGACAGAAGCCCTTTATTCTGTCAGTCTTCTTCCTAGAAGTTAAAACAATCTAAATTCAAAGCCAGTACTGGAGTCATTTTACTTAATATTTGTTTGTTAATTATATCTCAGCTACATGTATTTATTTATCATTTCATTGTTTGCTACTGTGGTCAGAATTATATTAGAAAATACAGGTTCAGTAAAATTATTATACAGAAATAAGGAAATTATGATAAAACTTCAGGTAATTGTATTACTGTACTCGAATATATTTTGTTTTTAGCTTCTGGCAACAAAGCATAAAGGATAACATGGAGGTTATGAAATTCTTATTGTGTGTTTAAAAAAAATGGAAATAACAATTGACAGGGAATATCAACTTTTTCTTGGAATTGAATTCTGTTAAGTCAGTCACGTCCAACCTTATATGAGGAATACTAAACAGCATAACAGGTCGTGTCTAACAGTGGTTTTATAGACTATACAGAAGGTTCTTTATCTGGTCTTTTATTATATAAACCCTTGATTTTAAATAATGGAGGTATAACTTAAAAAATATAATTCGGTGAAGACTTTCCCATAGATTACACACCCAAAGAGGCCCAAATATTTTTCTTGTGGATTGATGGATGGATAGATGGGGATGCATTAACATCCTGCTATCAGTTAATCTTAGCCAGGCTTCTTCTTCTTTTTTTTTTTTTTTAAATCCAGTCTTCATTTCTTTCTCTTTTTTTTTCTCCCAGCTTATTGACATACAGTTGACATATAATGTTGTGTAAGTTTTGTGGGTAGATGGTAAAATGATTGCCACAATGAGGTTAGTTAACACATCTGTCTCACATAGGTACAGTGGTGTGTATCAAGAACTTCTAAGATCTACTCTCTTAGCATCTTTCAAATATCTGGTACAGTACTTTAGTCCCCATACTGTACATTACATTCCCCAGAACTTATTCATATTGTAACTTTGAAGTTTGTGCACTTTGATCACCTTTCACCCATTTCCCTCACTCCCTACTCCCTGCCTCTAGTGAGCACCAATCCACTCTCTGTTTCTGGGAGTTCAGTTTTTTTCAGTTCCACTGTAGGGTAAGGTCATACAGTATTTGTCTTTCTCTATCTGACTCATTTCATTTAGCATAATACCCTCAAGTTTTATCCACGTTGTTGCAAATGGCAGGATTTTCTTCTTTTTGAGACTGAATGATACTCCATAGTATGTATGTATGTATATCTGTTTTCTCTGTCTCCTCTTAGGAGTTTTATGGTTTCAGGTCTTACAATCAAGTCTAATCCATTTTGAGTTAATTTTTGTATGTGGTTTAAGATAGTGGTTCATTTTCATTCTTTTGCATGTGACTGTCCAGTTTTCCTAATACCATTTATTGGCCTTTCCCCCTTGAATATTTTTTGCCTCTTTGCCTTAAATCGATTAACCATAAATGCATGGGTTTATTTCTGGGCTCTCTGTTGTGTTCCATTGATTTACGTATCTGTTTTTATGCCAGTGCCATACTGTTTTGAATACTATAGCTTTGTAGGATAGTTTGAAATCAGGAAGCATGATGTCTGCAGCTTTGTTACTCTTTTTCAAAATTGCTTGGGCTATTTGGGATCTTTTGTGGTTTTATACAAATGGATTGGTTGTTCTGTCTCTAAAATGACAGTGGAATTTTGTTAGAGCTTGCACTCAATCTATAGATTGCTTTGGCTGTTTAACAATACTAATTCTTGGGCGCCTGGGTGGCTCAGTGGGTTAAAGCCGCTGCCTTCGGCTCAGGTCATGACCCCAGGGTCCTGGGATCGAGGCCCACATCGGGCTCTCTGCTCAGCAGGGATCCTGCTTCCTCCTCTCTCCTCTCTCTCTGCCTGCCTCTCTGCCTACTTGTAATCTCTCTCTCTGTGTCAAATGAATAAATTTAAAAAAAAAAAAAAAAACAAAACAAAACAAAAAAAAACAATACTAATTCTTCCAGGCCATGAGCATGGAATATTTTTCCATTTATTTGTGTCTTCTTCAGTTTCTGTAATCAGTGTCTTATAGTGTTCAGTGTACAGGTCTTTCACCTCCTTGGTTAAATGTATTTGAAACTATTTTATTCTTTCTGATGTAAACAGAATTGGTTTAATTTCTCTCTGATAGTTCATTGTTAGTGTATAAAAAGGTAACAGATTTTTTTATATTGATTTTGTACCCTGCAACTTTACTGGATTCAGTTAGTAGTTCCAAGAGTTTTTTTGGTGGAGTCTTTAGGGTTTTCATTATATAAAATCATGTCATTTACAAATAGTGACTATTTCACTTCTTCCTTTCTAGTTGTATGCTTTTTATATTTTTTTCTGCCTAATTGCTCTGGCTAGGACTTCCAGTACTATGGTGAGTAAGTGAATGGGCATCTTTGTCTTATGCCTGATCTTAGAGGAGAAGCAGCTTTTAGCTTCTCACTGTTGAGTATGATGTTAGCTGTGGGCTTATCATATATGGCCTTTGAGTGGCCACATACCTACTCTGTGAGAGGTTTTATCATGAAAGAATTTTGTAAATGCTTTTTCTGCATTTATTGAGACAATCATATGATTTTTATCCTTCATTCTGTTAATATGTATCATGTTGATTGATTTGCTGATGTTGAACCATCCTTGCATCCCTGGACTCAACTCCACTTAATCATGGTGTATGATCCGTTTAATTTATTGTCAAATTCATTTCAATAATATTTTTTGAGGATTTTTGCATTTATGTTCATCGGGAATGTCTAATATGGCCTGTAATTTTTTTAAATTTTTATCTGTTTGTTTGTTTGTTTGTTTGGTGTCCTTGTCTGGTTTTGATATCAGGGTAATGGTGGATTCATAAAACATGGCTGGAAGCATTCCCTGCTTTTCAGTTTTTTGAAAGAGTATAAGGAGGATGGATATTAAATCTTTAAATGTTTGGTGGAATTCACTAGTGAGGCTCTCTGGTCCAGGACTTTTGTTGGGAGTTTTTAAGTTACTGATTCCATCTGCTTACTAGTAATCAATCTATTCAGATTTTCCATTTCTTCATGATTCAGTCTTGGAAGATTGTATGTTTTTAGGAATTTATCCATTTCTTCTAGACTGTTCAGTTGGTTGGTGTATATTTGTTCACAGTAGTCTCCTATGATCCTTTGGATTTCTTTGCTATCAGTTGTAACTTCTTCTCTTTAATTTCCGATTTTATTTATTTGAGCTCTCTCTCTTTTTTCTTACTCTAGCTGAAGGTCTGTCAATTTTGTTAATCTTTTCAATGAACCAGCTCTTTGTTTCATTGGTCTTTTCTATTGTCTTTTTAGTCTCAACTTCATTTCTTTTCACTCTGATCTTTATTATTTCCTTTTTTCTACTAATTTGGGGCTTCATCTGTTCCCATTTTTCTGGTTCCTTTAGGTGTAAAATTAGATTGTTAATTTGAGATTTTTCTTCCTGTCTCTATGAACTTGCCTCTTAGAACAGCTTTTGCTGTATCCCGTAGATTTGGTGTGTTGTATTTATTTTTTTTTTCTTTTTCTTTTTTTGGTGTGTTATATTTCCATTTTCATTTGTCTCAAGGTATTTTTTCAGTTTCTTTTTTGACGTCTTCATTGACCCATTGGTTGTTCAGTAGTATCTTGTTTCATCTTCACTTGTTTGTGATTTTTTCAGTTTTCCTCTTATAATTGATTTCTAGTTTCATATTGTGTTTAGAAAAGATGCTTGATATAATTTCGGTCTTTAATTTATTGAGACATGTTTTGTGGCCTAACATATGCTCTATCCTGGAGAATGTTCCATATGCACCTGAGAAGAAAGTGTGTTCTGCTGTTTTTGGATGGAATTTCTATATATGTATCCATTATTCCACCTAATTTATTATTTAAGGTTGATATTTTCTTATTATTTTCTGTCTGGCTGATCTATCCATTGATATCAGTGAGGTATTAAAGTCTCCTTGTATTATTTTTATTCCTGTCATTTTCTCCCTTTAGGTCTGTTGGTATTAGCTTTATGTATTTAGGTGTTTCTCCATTGGGTACATAAATATTGACAAATGTTATATCTTTTGCTGGATTGACCTCTTTATCATTATGTAATGTTTGTCTTTGTCTGTTATTACAGTCTTTGTTTTAAATCTATTTTGTCTGATGTCACAATAGTTACGTGTGCTTTCCTTTGGTTTCCATTTGCTTGAAACATCTTTTTCCATCCTTCATTTTCAGTGTGTTCTTATATCTGAAGTGAGTCTTGCAGGCAGCAGGTAGATGGGTCTTGTTTCTTTATCCATTCAGCCACTCTCTGCCTTTTGATTAGCGAATTTAGCCCATTTACATTAAAGAAATTGATGGGTATGTATTTATTGCCATTAATTGCTTTTCATTTGTTTTATAATTCCTCTCTGTTCTTCTCTTGGTTTCTTACCTTGTTTGATTATTTTCTGTAGTGTTATACTTAGATTCCGTTCTCATTATCTTTTTTCTGTCTACTGTGGGTTTTGCTTTGTGGTTATCACGAGGCTTATATATAACAGCCTGTATATATAACAAGCTATTTTAAATTGATAACAAGTTATGTCTGAATGCATTCTAAAACTATATTTTTATTCCTCTTGGCCTGTGGTTTATTGATGTCATATTTTACATCTTTTTATTTTGTGTATCCCCAAACTAATTACTGTATCTGTACTTACTTTTACTACTTTTATCTTTTAACTTTCCTACTGGCTTTCTAAGTGATTAAAGAACTACTATATATTTACCTTTACCAGTGATATTTTAAAAATATTTTTTCTTTTTACTAATTAATGCCCTTTCCTTTTAGATTAAAGAAATTCCTTTAACATTTCTTATTAGGCTAGTTTAGTGTCAGTGAACTCCTTTAGTTTTCGTTTATCTGGAAAGCTCGTTATCTCTCTGAGCGGTAGAGTATTCTTCTTTGGGAGTTTTTTCCTTTCAGCACTTTGGATATATTATGCCATTCTCTTCTGACCTGCAGAGTTTCTGCTGATAGCCTCATGGGGATTTCCTTTTATGTAACAAGTTGTTTTTTCTCTTGCTTTTAAAGTGTCTCTTTATCCTTAACTTTTGACATTTTAATTATGTATTTTGGAGTGGGTCTCTTTGGGTTCATCTTCTTTGGAATTCTGGGCTTCTTGGATCTGGTTGTCTGTTTCCTTACCCAGGTAAGGGAAGTTTTTGGCAACTGTTTCTTCAAATAAGCTTTCTGCCCCCTTCTCCTCTTTTTGGGACTCCTATAATACATGTTATTGTGCTTGATATTGTCCCATAAATTTCTTAAGCTATCTTCAGTTTTTAATTTTTTTCTTTTTGTTGCTTAGTTTGGATGGGTGTCATTGCCCTGTGTTTTAGCTCATTTGATTCTATCTGCTTCATCTAGTCTGCTGTTGAAATCCTATAGTGTATTTTTCAGTTCAGTTATTGTATTGTTCAGTTCTGTGACTTCTGTTTGGTACTGTCTTATATTTTCCGTGTCTTCATTGAACTTCTCGCTGAGTTCATCCTTTCCTCTCCCAAGTGTGGTGAGCATCTTTCTGACCATTACTTTTATCTCTTTGTCAGGCAAGTTACTTATCTCTGTTTCATTAAGATTTTTTCCCAGGGCTTTATCTTGTTCTTTCATTTGAAATAAACTCCTGTGTCTCCTCATTTTTTATGATTCTCTGTGGTTATTTCTATGTATTAGGCAAAATAGCTGTCTCTCCCAATCTTGTAGGAGTGGCCCAGTGTAGGAGGTGAACCTCCCTGTTTAACTTTGCTCTAGCTCTTGACCATCTCTCAAACCTCTGTGATTGTCTAAGCAGCCTGAGTTTCTCTTGGTAGGTTCCAGTTATATTGTGTCAAGACCTGTGAGGGTTCCAGAGGGAGGGATTTCAGTCAGCACCTAGTTTCAGGCTGATTGGAAAATAGCCCCTCAGACAGCATCTTTAAGTTATGAGAATATATACAGTCATGGGAGCAGTCTTAGACCTTGCTAGCCTCCAGACCAAGTGATCTGGAAGTTCTCTCCTTAGGGATTGTTGCAAATTCAGGGTTCCAGATGAGTGTACGAGCTTCTTTCTGAGAGGTGCCAACAAGCCATGGTTAGACCAGGTGAGAGTTCAAAGATGGTATCCTTCAGCCTGTGTTCAATGAGAGCACTTCTGTAGCCTTTAGATGTGTGGTAAACCTGAAACCTACCCCTCAGGCTGAAGTTTTTCATAGAAAGACCAGGGGTGGTTTTAGTCTGTTGTCAGTGCAGTCCCTTGGGGATGGTAGCCTGCCCAGAACTGTCTAACCAGTTGTCTTAGACCCATAGGACACAAAAATGCAATTCCCCTTGGCCACCAGATCTAGGCACTTCAGGGGTATCCCCTGTGTAGGCTCTGCACCCTGGTTGACTTTGGTGGAGCTATGGTGGAGTGGTATGTGAGATCAGGCATTTGCCTGGCTGGCTTTGGCAGAGCTACAATGGAGTGGCACGCAGGAGTGGGCACACTCACTGGCACTAGCAAGATAGAGGAAGAATGCCAGAAATGGCACCCTCCAGCATCTCTGTCCCCAGAGAGAGTTCTACCAGACTTCTGCCCTTAAAACAGATATTTTAAGATTAGCAAATGAATCTTCACTTATGGTCTAGCACTTTCCAGACTGCTGCTTCTGTATCAGGTTCTGAGGCGAGTGAATCTGTCTGTGAGTCCTTAAGAGCAGAATCTCTGTCCCTTACAGCCCTATAATTTTCTTGAACATATGACCTATTGACTTTCAAAACCAGACATTTGGTGGGGGATCTTCTCTCTGGTGCAGGACCCAAAGGTTGGGGTCCCTTATGTGGGGTCACAAACCCCTTGCTCTTCAGGGAGAAGTCCTGTATTTATGAGACCCCTCCTGACTGTGGATTGCAGCACTGGGGTGGGGTTTCGGTGAGACCATGTCTCTGCTTCTTCCACACATTTTCTTTCTTTCTTTTTTTTTTTAAGATTTTATTTATTTGACACAGAGAGAGAGAGAGATCACAAGTAGGCTGAGAGGCAGGCAGAGAGAGAGGAGGAAGGAAGCTCCCTGCCGAGTAGGGAGCCCGATGTGGGGCTCGATCCCAGGACCCTGAGATCATGACCTGAGCCGAAGGTAGAGGCTTTAACCCACTGAGCCACCCAGGTGCCCCAGTCTTCCACACATTTTCATGTGGCCCTTTTAATCTTGGTTATGGAGGCCCTTGTTCAGATAGTTTCCAGGTCTTTGTAGATTTTTGTGTCTGTGGGAGGGAGTTCAGAATCTTCCTACCCTGCCATCTTGAACTCTTGATTATAATAGCTTCATAGTGTACTTTGAAATTAGGAAGTGTGATATCTCCAGCCTCATTCCTCTTTTGCAAGATTATTTTGGCTATTTGGGGTCTTTTTTGGTTCCATACAAATTTTAGGATTTGTTGTTCTGTTTCTGTTAGAAATGCCATTGGAGGCTTGATAGGGATTTCCTTGAATCTATAGATAGCTTTGTGTAATATGGACACTTAAAAATATTAATTCTTCCAATTTGTGAACAAGGGGTATCTTTCCATTTATTTATATCTTCTTCATTTTCTTTCATCAGTGCCTTGTAGTTTCCAGTGTATGGATTTTTCACCTCCTTGGTTAAATTTATTGTTAGGTATTTTATTGTTTTTAATGTTATTGTAAATGAGATCATTTTCTTTCTTTTTTTCAGACAGTTTATAGTTTGTTAGTGTGTAAAAACACAACTAATTTTGGTATTAATTTTGTATCCTGCAACTTCACTGAATTCATTTATTAGTCTAACAGGTTTTTGGTAGAGTCTAGGATTTTCTCTATATAAGATCATGTCATCTCCAAATAGAGACAGTTTTACTTCTTTTCTGATTTGGATGCCTTTTATTTCTTTTTCTGGCCTAAATACTCTGCCAAGGATTTCCAGGACTGCGTTGAACAGGAATTGGTTAAGAGTGGGCACCCTTGTCTTATTCCTGATGTTGGAGGGAAAGTTTTCAGTGTTTCACCATTGAGTATGATGTTAGCTATGGACTTGTCACATGTGGACTTTATGATGTTAAAGTATGCCCCAGATCAAGTAAATCAGAATTAGTTTAGGGTGCAGTCAGTTCCCAACTCAGCTCTGCAGATGGGCGGAAGGGCTGACTGGGATCTCTGCTTGGGAAGCAGGAACACAGTCCTCCAGATCTGAGCACTGGTTACTGAAGGCCCAGCTCCCATTCTGTCCACGTGATCCCCAGAGGTTGAGCCCAGCAGACTCCTTCCCAGCATGGTCGTCATGAGGTGAGAACCGAATGAGCCTCTTGGGAAGTGTCCTGCCATACGGGGGGAGCTGGATGTCTGCCTTGAAGTCTCTTTTCCCACTGGAAAAACTGTTGCCCCAGGGGAGCCCTGTCAGTGCCACGCTGGGATGGGAGGAGTGATGCAGTGATGTCTTGTCTGTAGATGGTTGCTGGCTGGTCTTTCTGGGAGGAAGACTGAAGTCAGGAATGATCTGTGTTGCCGTCCTGATGGCCTTACTCCTAGACAGGCTTCTGATATCAGAGAAGGTGCATTCAGATAATAGAGAGGTGCAACTGACTGACTGACAGGAACTTAAAAAGTAAATATTTTGTGTTAGTTAATTGAAAGGAGAGGGGATGCCTGAGTGGCTGGGTCAGTTAAGTGGCTGTCTTCGGCTCAGGTCATGATCCCGGGGTCCTGGGATCGAGCCCCACATTGGGCTCCCTTCTGATCAGGGAGCCTGCTTCTCCCTCTCCCTCTGCTACTCCCCCTGCTTGTGCTCTCTCTCTGTCAAATGCATAAAATCTTAAAAAGAAAGGAAGGAAGGAAAGGAAGAAAGGGAAGGAAGGAAGGGAAGGAAGGAAGGAAGAGAGAGAGAGAAAGAGAGAAAGAGAGAGAGAGAGAGAAAGAGAAAGGAAGGAAGGAAGGAAGAAAGAAAGAAAGAAAGAAAGAAAGAGAGAGAGGGAAAGAGGGAGGGAGGGAAGGAAGGAAGAAAGAAAGAGAAAGAGAGAAAGAAAGAGGGAAAGAGGGAGGGAAGGAAGGAAGGAAGGACGGACGGACGGAAGGATGATATGCTTTGTATAGAACATGCAGGACTCAGAGTGGATAAGGTAGGAGCCTGGTCTAAGGGCCTGTTTATTCTGTACTTAGGTCAGCTACTGATGAATAATGAAATGTGGGCAAGTATAACTCTTCAAAGGGCATTTCATTTTCACTAGTTTAATAGCAGAGGCTAAAAAATAACACCTACCAATGAAGTGACAGGGTAGATGGATCTCACTGGTCAGATGACTTGAGGCAGAGTTAAGAAGTCCTGAGTCAGTTGGTTGCAACCCTGGCTACTCAGGTGATCTGGGAAGCTTTTAAAAACTTTTTAGTGTGTGTATGTGTGTACATACATGTATATGCATATGTATATACATATATTTTTGTACATGTATGTATGTTTATGCTGACCCCACTCCAAAATAATTCTGATTTAATTGGTCTGGGGTGAGGCCCAAGCACTGATATTTTTAAAAAGCTCTGCAGGTGATTCTCATGTATGTACAGCTCAGACTCAGAGACACTCTACTGCACTTTCTGGAAAAGCTCTCTTGTATTGTCTCCCTGTTGATTTCTCACACAAAAGGAAAATTCTCTGGCAATTGCTTTGTGACACTCTAAATTGAACTTTAGAATATGCAGAAACTGTCAAAATATGAACATTTGCTTTATTTAAAAGTACTTTTAAGAAGAGCAAAGGCTGGGACGCCTGGGTGGCTGAGTTGGTTAAGCAGCTGCCTTTGGCTCAGGTCATGATCCCAGGGTGCTGGGATCGAGTCCCGCATCTGACTCCTTGCTTGGCAGGGAGCCTGCTTCTCCCTCTGCCTCTGCCTGCCACTCTGCCTGCTTGTGCTCTCTCTCTCTGACAAATAAATAAATAAAAATCTTTAAAAAAAAAAAAAAAAAAGAAGAGCAAAGGCATGTTGCTCGATTAGTTATTTCTTATACTCTTTTCATGCCATTATTTTTATGCATCTCATTACCACTTTAGAAATATCAAATGAAATCAGTACTATAGTAAAAAACACTCCATTTTCAATTAAGAGTGTTTATTTGAAAATGCTAATATAAGTCAACTGCTTGGGCGCCTGGGTGGCTCAGTGGGTTAAAGCCTCTGCTTTCGGCTCAGGTCATGATCTCAGGGTCCTGGGATCGAGGCCCGCATCGGGCTCC
>LNAC01000145.1:662037-718445 GCA_002007465.1 Ailurus styani | reverse complement strand
AATAAGTCAACTGCTTGTTCTCCTTCTGGTGAATGTGAACCTTGGTTCTTGTATTCATTGTCACATATGAATTTTCCCATTTTTATAAAGGAAAAGTTGACAATTTCCAATTATGATATTTGTAAGAGACCCCCTTTCCCAATTACTAAAGCAACCACTATTTGAATCTTTTAGGATACCAGAATTTTTGTGGATGTAATTTTTATAAGACTTTGTCAGTTTTGTCCTTTATTTTAGAAGAGTGCAGATGAGGGGGTGTCTGGATGACTCAGGCGGTTAAGCATCCAGCTCTTGAGTTCAGCTCAGGTCATGATCTCAGGGTCATATGAGTGAGCCCCGTTTCAGGCTCCACACTCAGTGGGGAGTCTACTTGTCCCTTTCCCTCTTCCCCTCCCTCCCTCCTCTCTCTCCCTCTCTCTCTCTGAAATAAATAAATCTTTAAAAAAAGAAAATAGGGGCGCCTGGGTGGCTCAGTGGGTTAAGCCTCTGCCTTCGGCTCAGGTCATGATCTCAGGGTCCTGGGATCGAGGCCCGCATCGGGCTCTCTGCTCAGCAGGGAGCCTGCTTCCTCCTCTCCCTCTGCCTGCCTCTCTGCCTACTTGTGATCTCTCTCTCTCTCTCTCTCTCTCTCTCTCTGTTAAATCTTTAAAAAAAGAAAAGAAATGCACAGATGAGAAATACATTCTTTTATGAGGCAACATTGTTATGCACAACAAATTTCCATCGGTACTCCTTCCTGTATGTACACTGAGGAAAAAGAGCATTTGGTTGAACTGGGAGGTTATTTAAAAGCTAGCTTCATTTGTGACAAATATTTCCATGAAACATCCAAAACCCTTGTGGAAAGAATCATATTGTCTGCGTAATCATAATAGAGAATACAGTTGAAGTCTGCCTCTGGTGATGGTGATGAAGGGAGTTGTATTGGAACAATATTTGGGGTATGTTCAAAATCAGCCAAACAATCACTTGCAAGCATGTTGTCCCAGCTATGTAATGCTGCATGTATGACATGGTTTTAAATATAAACATGATACTCTGGAGTCTTCCCTAATACTATTTGTTTCACTCCAATTTCACCTGCCATGCAAAGGAGTTCAGGCTGATGCAGTTTTCTAGTAATCCACAGTACTCAGAAGGTTTAACATAGTATTCTGTGGTGACTAAACAGAAATTGAGAGATCAGCTCTGAGTAAACATTTTGATGTTTTCCTTGATGTGTTCTTGAAGTTCCAGGGTGAATGGACTAAAAATAAACATGGTTACATAACACTCTATGCTTTGCTGCAGGAACTCTCCCTGGGCTCTCTGTTGAAGTTGAGTCTATACTTCTCTGCTGGTTTATTGCCTTACGTCTACCTTCCTGTCTCATCCTACCTCAATCAAGCTCGTTGGACCTGGGGAGACCAGACAACGTTGCTAGGATTTTTGACGCATTTTCTCAGGGAAGAATATGGAACATTCAGTCTGGTAAATTTATATTTAAAGCCCTTTTTAAGGAAGTAAGTGATGAAACTCACTGTTCTGCCTAGGCCTTGACTGAAAAAAAAAAAACAAGCCAAAAAACAATAATGCCTATCAATGACAGTACGTAGAATTTTCATTTCCGTTATTTGTGTAACAAACTTGCTCCTTGGAATATGGCCTTTAATGTACATTAGGAAAAACTTGGACTCACTTAACCTGACATCATAATGTTGTATATCCTGAATATGCTTTTCAGGATAACAAACATTAAAAAGACTCTGCTGCCAGCATTTGAAACATTTCATTCTTCTTAGCATTGGGTATCACTTTGGTCCCTTGGTCTGTGATTTAGAATATTTGGAAAAGATTAGAAGGAAAAAGAAAAAAGTCTCAAAATTTTTAATCTACCTTGACCAAAACACTTTATTTTTTCATATTTGACAATAATGTTCATCATAGTATTTAGCGTAATACCTTTGTGTAAGTACTTTGTAAGATATAGTTTCACTAGAAGTGTTTTTTTTTTAAAGTTTCAAAGGCCTTGCTTTCCCTGGAACATAAATTAGGGAAAAAACACTGAATGTGGTTTGGGTAAAGTTATCTGAAAAATAAAAGGACACTTTTTTTTTTTTACTTTGATAAAGACATCGGATTTTTCACTCGTGGTTTGTGGTTTTTGTCTTATGCAAGAAGGCAAATCTCTGAAGACTATATATTATATGACACCGTTAATAAAAAATTCTAAACCATGCAAAAACTAAACAATCTATTGCCAAGAATACATAAGGAAGAAGTAGAACTATATATTTTTAGAAAGTAGGGGAGTAATTAATAGAAAGTTCAAGGTAATAGTTATCACTGGGGGCGGCGAGAAAAGCAAGGCCTGTGAATTGCTTTGTGAGATACTTCATGGTATTCATGCCGTTCTGGTTCTTAAATGAATGGTGGCTCTATAGATTTTTTAAAACTCTTTATCCCTTAAATACACATTATATGTGTTGTTTGTGTGGATAATAAAATAACTTAATGAAAGGATAATTATTAATTACTTTTTGACTTAGAGAGTTCGATACTTTACATTTATACTCTGGCTTACTTACATTGGTTATTCCATTACAATATTGCTTGAGGGCCATTCCAGATTTGAAATTTGTATAATTCACACATAATTGTGAAATTATAGACTAACATGTGATAATGAGCTCCAATTAAAGTGCCTTAAAGACACTCTATAACAAAAGTGTCAAGTCTGTTAATTCATCAGTGTATTAAATCGTTCCTGCTGGAAATAGTTTAACTGATTTTTAGCCCATCATTATTTCTGCAGTTCTTCCTCAAGGATGTCTGCGTTTAGTTTCCACTGACTTCTCTTCAAAAACTCAGCAAGGCTCTGAAGCAAAGACTGAATGAAGAGAGATGTTGCATTGTCTACATGAAACATGTATATTCTAAATCCAGATAGTTAAAATGCAGTAGCTTAACACAGCTGCGCTTGGAGGCTTACGCAAATAAACTTCTCTCTTTTATGTTTAGGCCAAATCGGAAACAGGATCCAGTATGTCTAAAATTTTGCTGTGAGTATGAAATATTTGAAACTGGTTTTAAGTGAATTCTCTGTTAGTTCCTAGATGAAGTGATTTTGGGGGCTTCTGGGCTTGTCTCTTTGTGAAGCAGTGTGTCTGAGAAGTGACTCTAGCAGGTACGGTCACTAGTTGTGTGGACTGTCGAACGATCTAGCATTTCCTTCCATAAGAGAAAGCTGAAAGTGAGCGACAAATACAACAGTGAGTGGTAGACTGTCAAAACTAGAATGTTTCTACTTCCATGTGGATACGAAATGACCCAATGCAGTGTTGCTTTAGACATCATTTATCCTTTGTTCTGGTTTCGTCTCTTTTTTTCAGAGACATTTCATAAAATTGTATATAGCAATTTGATTGTTTTCTTTTTAGGATTGAGCTATGTTCTTAAATTCTTTAGAGTTTCATTTATTTAATATGTCTTAAGACTTTTTCTTTAGGGTGTCCTTAAGCTCTATTTTTGATTTAAATATTTCTAACATCCAACCTTTTTAGAGCCGGTTAAGCAAATATATTTCATCTGTATTACCTACTAGGGTTCTTTGAAAAATGGGTTGATAATTGCTTTAAAACCTACACAGATTAAGACAACTTGAAAAATATCTATACCAATCCTGTACTATTTTTATAATATTTTCAATATAAAGTTATGGAAGAGTAGTGTTCTATAATGCTAAAGTGATCTCCTAACTGATTATTAACTTGGGATTCCCAGAACTATTTGAAAACCATTTTTAAAATATGGGGAGAATATTTCAACCCTGTATATGAGGCAATTTATAGGTTCTCACAGTTTCTGTCCTGTTAACTTGCTAGCTTGTTTGCTTCCTTCCATCCTTCCTCCTTTTCTTTTTAAATGTCCTTTTCCCCTGCTCCCAAAATGTGATACATAATCATTATAGAAAGTTTAGAAAACCCAGCTAAGCGAAAATAAGAAAATTAAAATTACTGTAATCCAATGTATAGAGATAACCACTGCTGTTAACCCTTTAGCATTTTTGTCTGTATCCTTTCAATATTTTTTATATTTTTGTTTTTAAAAATAAGATCATAATGTGCATACTGTTTTATTAGCCCACTGGTTTTCATTTTTACTGTATCTTGAAGACATTTTCCTGCCACCAGTTGTTTTTATGTAACTTTTTGTTGGTTCTCACAACTGATTTTAAATTTTTTTTTTATGTCCAACTGAAACTTTTATGGCTCCTTTTTCTTATTGGTTGGGCAAAAGGTAGCAGGAAGCTCAGTTACAAAAACAGTTTTACCAATGTCTATAGACTTTTATTGTATCCTGCTTTGCTCCAGCTCCGAAGACTCACGCCTGCTCTTTTCAACCTATCTTATAGGGTTGTGATCTCATTTGAGATTGACAGTATATTTTGCCTTAACAAATCCCACATGAACTCCAGAGAACTCTCAAGAGTAATGCTAGACTATCCATCCAACTTTTATTAGTTGCACGTAAAACTCATCTATTGGGGGCCATAAAAACCTCCTTTATATTGAAGTAATAGCAGTTAGGTGATATGCCTAGAAAAAGGACTTGACAAAGGTGATGACCACTCAAACCCACACTATTTGTTAAAACCAAATCAGAATGTAGAATGGAGGCATAATCCTATGCCTCCTCTCTGACTGAGTGAGAAAATTTCTAGTCTTTAATTGTTTCAGGTGGACAGGAGTGTTGAGAAAAGCAACTCATAATTAACTTACTAGAAAATCCTTCAAAATGATGGGACCTAATCATCTCTCCTTTTCCAGTCAAGCAAATTAAATTCTTTCCCCATGCATATCTCTAAATTGCAATCCTGTACAAGGAAATTATTGAATCTAACCCTAGGCAGTGACCATGTTTTAGAGCTTACATTTAAGCAACAGATCTCCAAGAATTAATTTTGAGACTGACTTCATTCCTTTTGAAGAATGGTATGAAATGGGCCTCATGCTGGAATCAATTTTTCAAGTGTGTTTGAAAATGAGTAAGAATATCTTCTCATAGTAGATGAGTCTCCATTAGTAAAATACACATTGTGTGGTTTCCATAATTATGGCATCACATTTTCTCCAGTAAAATTGCCAGCAGGGAGAAGAAAGTTCTTCAAGATGGTGTATAGAGTCATTTCTTTTTTGAAAATTGGAGACTGCTAGAGCTATTTCAGAACTCAGATAACACTTGGGAAATGCTTATTAGTTAATGGAAAAATTCAGTTTAATTATAGGAAAAAAATACATTTCTCAGAGATGGCTTAAACATTTTGAACCAAATAATACAGAAAACAAGGAATTTTTTTTTTTTGAGAGAAAGAGAGCAAGAGCGCATGCCCACACACAGTGGGGAGGAGGGGCAGAGGGAGAGGGAGAGAGAGAGAATCTCAAGCAGGCTCCATTCCCAGCATGGAACCTGACACAGGGCTCGATCTCACAACCCTGAGATCATGATCTGAGCCAAAATCAAGAGTTGGACACTAGATTGACTGAGCCACCCAGGTGCCACTAGACAGCAAGGAAGCCTTTTAAGGAAGAAGAATAATTGGAGATCATCTCTCTTGTCTTTTTTTTTTTTTTTAATGATTGGATCTCCAGAAAATTATTTTGCATTAATTTTGTTTTTTCTTTCTTTCTTTCTTTCTTTCTTTCTTTCTTTCTTTCTTTCTTTCTTTCTTTCAAGGGGGAGAGGTGGGATGGAGGGGCAGAGGGGGGGGAGAGAGAGAATCCCAAGCAGGCACAATCCCACAACCCCGATATCATGACCTAAGCTGAAATCAAGAGATGAATGCCCAACCAGCTAAGCCACCCAGGCACCCCGCATTAATTTTTTTTTCAGTTGCTAAATCACAAGAGGCCGTATCTACACTGCTGACAGAAGTTCAAAAACTCACTTCACATGACTTCTTACCAAACCAACTGGGGGATGCAGATTGGTTTATATTATCAATACAGCAAACCAGTATTATAAATACAAAAGAATTACTTTCTCTGATCCTATCCCAAATAATATAAATTGGTAACCAAATATTACAATTAGAAAACATCTTAGAACAGTTTAACTCTTTCTTTTTATCCCAGTTTAACTCTCTCTTAGAACAGTTTAACTCTCTCTTTTTATCCCAAATTTAAAAGAAGACAAAATAATTTAACATCTGCCTCCAGCTCTTAAAACTGTTCAGTGGATAATCAGATGTATTTTACAAAGAATGTTGTATTTGGAACTAACCAAGTTTGTTTTCTACCCATAATAAATTAGATTGTCTTTTACAGTTCTCAAGTGACAAGTATGAGGACCCAACTCTCACTCAACATTCAAGCCCTCGCAGTTTGGGCAAATATATGTTTAGCAAGAAAGTGAGTAATATAATTTATTTTCCTGTTCTTTTTCCCATACCTTCATTAATTCATATTTTAATATGCCCTTGAAGAACATTGCCAATATTATTTTATATTCCAAATAAATGACTCTAATCACTTCTGTTACAGCAAATATATATTGCTTTCTTCTTAGTTTTTTTCTTCTGATAATAAATTAATGATTTTGGAAGATCGAGAGTAGATTAAAATCTAAGTAAGCAAGTCATTTGATATCTTAAACTTCTGGTTTGGTCCCCTACTGTGCCCATAGCTACTCATTGTTGTTGTATTGCAAAATAAGTAAACAACTATTTGAATTCCTCTGAAGAAGAAAGTAACCTGTGATGATAAAAAAAACCTAAAAAATAATAGCACTCTTAACCTCCATTATTTTTGTCCATTTACTTTCTAACATGTTTTATGTAAATTTATATATGTACGCACATTTATAGTTCTGTTTCCTTGACACTTAACATTATGTTGTGAGCATTTGCCCTTATCATAAAAACACTCAAGGTCATTTAAATGTCTGTATAAAATTCCATTCTCTGACCTAGGAGAATTAACTTAAGTGTTTTTCTATTTGGGAATCTTCAGAGTGCTTCCACTTCTATTATAAGTAATATTAAAGCATTTTTATGGATTAATCTTTATCCACATTTCTGGTTATGCTTAAAGATTTATGCCTACATGTCAAATACTGAGTCAACGAGTGTGATTTTTTTTTAAGATTTTATTTATTTATTTGAGAGAACGAGAGAGAGCACAAGCAGGGGGTGGGGGGAGGAACAAAGGGAGAGAGAGAAGCAGACTCCTCGCTGAGTGGCGAGTCCTATGCAGGGCTCGATCCCAGGACCCTGAGATCATGTCCTGAACCAAAGGCAGTTGCTTAACTGGCTGAGCCACCCAGGAGCCCCGACTGTGATTATTATCAAATTAATTTTTCTTGGGTGCCTGGGTGGCCCAGTGGCTTAAAGCCTCTGCCTTCGGCTCAGGTCATGATCTCAGTGTCCTGGGATTGAGGCCCGCGTCGGGCTCCCTGCTCAGCGGGGAGCCTGCTTCCTCCTCTCTCTCTGCCCGCCTCTCTGCCTACTTGTAATCTCTCTCTCTGTGTCAAATAAATAAATAAAATCTTTAAAAAAGATTAATTTTTCTTGAGGATTATACTCACATACGTGCTCATTCTGTTGCATCCTCACCAATATTGAGATTTGCTGTTTTACGATCCTTGTTATTTTGAGGCATGAAATTATTCTTTTGTTTTGCATATGTTTAATTACATCTTTTTTTTTTTACTAACATATAATGTATTATTTGTTTCAGGGGTACAGGTCTGTTTAATTACATCTTAAATTTAACAGGATTGGTCATTTGCATTTCTTCTCCGAATTTTAACTTTGTATCTCTTGCTGCATAGTTCCAAGTGAAGTTGTCTGTAATATGTAGTACAGTTTGTAGTTGATTCCTATATTTCAGTTATTTATTACAGCTCAGATTTTTTTTAACTGAGATCTTTCTTTGTCCCTAGTTAAATATGGAGAGTTTTGTAGATCTAATTTTTTTCCTGTAGTTTGAAACTATGTAATATTATTATTGATATTCATGCACATAAATAATTTTGGACATATTTAATTTTTTTATAGGGACAGACAGAATCCATCGTTGGTATGGCTTTTTAGTGGAATGCTTTGCATTTATTCAATGTTCTTTGCTTGGAGGGCGAATTTAGATATTTCAAAACCACTTTTCATGGGTGTGGTAAGTTTCACTTAAATATACCCTTTGTCCAGAAAGTTGGTGAAGAGTGTACAAATTTGTCCTTATGAATCTTGTAGAAGAGCAGCTGCTCTCAAAAACAGCTCACTTTTTTAGATAGAAAGTTAAATTCTTGAACCAATAAGACTGAGGCCTTTTTTTAGGGAGGAAAAAAATGCAACATTTAGTTAACACAGTAGTTAGGTAGAAAAATAAATGTAACGTAGTTTTAAGTTAGTTATTTTATGTGTGTGCTTACAGATATAAGTACTCCTGAAGATCTCCTGGAATTTTTTTTAAAAACAGCAAAGAAAGGTTGTAGCTGGGGGCTCTTAACCACACACCCCCATGGTTTTTTCCTCAGCAGTCTCAGGCCTGTGCAAGAGCCACCACGTTTCTGTTTTCCCCTGGCTGCCATTTCTGAGATTAGAGTATTTGTTCTCTTTGTAGTAGAAACTATAAATGGAGACAGCTCCTTTTCACTGGCTAGAGCCAACTCTTTTCTATGTGTGTGTTCAAGAGGCCTAGTAAATAATACCCTTCTTGATCACCTGAGTTCTGAGTCAATTGAGAAACGAGATAAACCAGGACAGCTACAAGTGAATCCCTTTTATACTGAAAACGCTGGGATTGGAGAAGGTAGTTTGTATCTGTGGGCAAGGGGGCTTCCTCATACTGCATCCTGGAATGGACGGACTTACCCCTCACCCTAGTCACAGGCAGTGGTGCCTCACCCCACACCTGCCCCACGGGGACAGGGTCTGCCCTGGACACGGGCATCCTGTGAGCCCATCACTTCCCAGAGGAAGAGTGGGCCAAGGGCAGGGCCGTGCAGGGCCACTCCCAGCTCGCAGACTCCCCTTCAGCTCAGTGCCTACAGTCTCACAGGAAGAAGTGAGGGCTCTTCTACTAGGGGCGCTTCCCCACTTGGGAGGAGACCTCAGGAGTAAAGCAAAAGAAGCCTTTCTCCATCTCCTCCACCTCTCAAGTGGCAGGAGTTCAAGGGGCACGCCATAGAATTGAAAAGAACGTGTGGATCCAAAAAAGGGAGACTCATGTGTCCAACTGGAAAGGAGAAATACTTGACAATCGGGAAATAAAGCGACATGAAGTTGGACTGGGGAAGTCCGTGAACGAGACCCGAGTGACCGCGGGCATAAGCAGCTGGGTGTACACAGTGTGTATTTGTTAAACAGACAAGTACCTGATTGATGCATAAAGCAGTCAGCCGGATGTCCTGTCTGCACGTCTCTGTGACAGGTGGAGAGGTTCTGGATGCAGAGCAATGCGGTGGTGGCCGTCCTCGCAGGCCTGGGTTTGGCGGCGCTGGCTTCCGAGAGTAACCGAGTGCTGAACACCAGTGGGCTTCAGTGTCTGGAATGGCTTTCAGCGACTCTTTTTATAATTTACCAAATATATTCTAATTTCAGGTAACACATGGTTATTTTTATGAAGGGAGCACTCAAGCAAGAGACTCTTAGATATTTAGAGTCTTGGGCTTTCTTTCCCTTTAACCTCCCCTGGTTTTCAGAGTGAGAGAGCTGAGTCTAAATGCAGTGCTTCTTAAACTTTTGAACAGAATCTCAGCATGTGTGCTGTGTGGTTTCAGGGCATTGCAAACTAGGGCTTGGGTGGGACATATAAACTATTTGTATATTTTTCTCTGAGGAACCCTAGAGATATTGGTAGGATCTGGAGGATGTAATAAAAGTCCGTGATCTAAAATACCACTTAGATGGAGAGTGAAGACATTTGGGCCTTTTTGTATGTCCTATAAGAATTCCCTTTTATGCTTCGAACATTTCATCTTTGAGTAACACGCGGCCCTGATCTAGTTCATTCCGTAGGAGTGAATGTTAATTATTTTGAAATAGTTAAAGTTCTAAAAGTTTTTTAACCCTTATGCATTCTGAATATTATATGTATATTTTCAAAATCTGTTGAATAACCTTTGCCTATGAAAATCTCAGTCTGGCATAAAACATGTCCCAGTTTTAGATGAAAGTTCATTGATTTCTAGCAGTATCGAGTAAACATTATAGCAGCGGAAGAGGCCACTGGAGTTTCATTGTAGTGAGATTTGATTGGTATTTTAAAAGGTTCCGTTTTCCCCCCTCCTTTTCTTTTCTTTTTTTTTTTTTTAAGATTTGTTTATTTATTTGAGGGAGAGAGAGAGCACAAGCGGGAGGAGGGGCAGAGGGAGAGGGAGAGAGAAAATTCCAAGTAGATTCTGCACTCAGTGGGGATCCCGATGCAGGGACTCAGTGTCATGACCCTGAGATCATGACCTGAGCAGAAACCAAGATTCAGATACTTAACCTACTGAGCCACCCAGGTGCTTGAATTTCCCCTTTCAACTTAACTTTAAAAACTGATGTTCTTTATAATACCAGGGTAGAACCAGTGTTAGGACACCTATGTCCACAGGAGGTCTGGTAGAAAGGGGATGCTTGTCCCAGATACAACTCCATAGCTGGCTCAACAAGGGCTTGCAAAGCCCACCATGTTTCCCAAATTTGTTTTGTCCCAGTCTTTTCCTGACTTGGGTCTTCAGGGCAACCCAGGTTCAACACCAGGGATACTAGTACAGCCTGGGCTGTTTTATTTTGTTCTGATTCTTGCATTTGTCCCAGGGGAATAGAATAGATAGCAACTTTGCTAGGTGGTAAAATGTGAAGCATCACCCTGCAAAGTAGGAAATCACAGTAGGAAGCGGTTGCATCGACTACAAAGGCAATATTTTGTTCCTAGCAGTGTTCATTTGCTTTGTGATGCTAGCCCAGTGAGTCAACTTCAGTCTGTGTTTCTTAGAACCATTACATGTAACAGACCTGATAATAATAGGAAGGACAATGCTTG
The DNA here is from genome assembly GCA_002007465.1 of Ailurus styani. Classification (NCBI taxonomy): domain Eukaryota; kingdom Metazoa; phylum Chordata; class Mammalia; order Carnivora; family Ailuridae; genus Ailurus; species Ailurus styani. The sequence continues at coordinate 707,439 of LNAC01000145.1, read as the reverse complement.
TTGCATTTTTTGATGCTTTTGTTCTCTTGGAGTCTTTTTCTTTTTTCATGGGAAGCTCTCAGAATTCATGCCAGTTCTCTTTGAAGTTACAAAGTCCACTCTGTCATTGAAAGGAGTTTTACTGCTGTTGTTGGCAAGAGCAAAAAATGCCTGGAGAGAAGTAAACAACTCAACCAACTGTCCCTTCCCTTCCTTCTCATTGGACTTATTCCCAAATGATTTTTCTGTCTAGAAGGGAGAGAGGACCACAGAGAGCCTGTGGTTTGGGGAAGTGGTGGAAAGGATCAAGCTTCCATGCAAGAGCGTCAAACCAATGCTATACAAAGTTATGCTAGAAACTGGCAGACTTCCTTTTGCATTTCTGAAAATTCCTTTGGTCTAACAGGAATTGACATGAAATTACCTTGAATTCCAAGTCAAATTGGAAGCCTTACTTCTATTTAGTAAAATTAGGTGTCCTTTTAGGGAAAAAAGGACTTATTCTTGAGCACTAACCAATTCCCTTTTTATAGAAATGATTATAAATTCCAGAAGTAAAGCAGTACACTAATTTTTATTTAGTTGCACAATTACTTCCTTCTCTTTTTCTTTCAGATGATAGCATTCTTTTTTCAAATATATGCATCTCCTTAGAAGATATAAATTAGAATACTTTGAAACACTACATGTAGAGTGTGTGATGGGAAAAGAATGCAGCCAAAAATAAACCTATTCTTGTTAGAACAATAGCAGTATGTTACTATTTTAATGTTTCGTTATCCTTTTATTTAGCATTTGTGACCAAAGGACCAACTACGTGATTGATAAATTTGCAAAGAACCTTCTAGCCTCTATGCCTCGTGATGCAATTATCTTACTCAGAGGAGATTTGCCGGGGAATTCTCTCCGTTACATGCATTATTGCGAGGGACTGAGACCAGATATTTCACTAGTGGATCAGGAAGTAAGTATATAAAAAATACACTTAGAATATAGTAACAGTAATCACTTTAAAACAAGTATTTTTTAAACTAATTTTTAATGGTAGATAGGTACAGTTTTCACAATTACTCTTAGAATATATATCATGTTTTGTTTACTTTAACTAATAGTATAAACCATATGAATTGCTTCCTTCTCATCTAAACTGAATGTTTTAAGAATTGATGTTTTCTGTGTTAGAATCAAATAATAATTAGGTCTCTGGTTCATTTGACAAACCGTGAAAGTACTGTATTTTAAATTTATTTTTAAATAGTTCTTGACAGTCAGCCAATCCAGCCATTCAAATTAACACTGCCCATTGGTCCCAGGATTAAAATACATTAGGTTGAATATAAAACAACTTATACTGCAGGTGAGTAAACATTTCACTCAAAATAGAAATTATTAACCACAATTCTGCTATAAGATTTGTGTGTAAACTTTTGGCCTTATGACAAAAATATGTTTGGAGAGGACTTGTGAAAATTTCCAGGTCTATTAAAACAGTCTTCTGGAACTAAAGAAATATATTTAAGCTGTAAGATTTATAATTTAAACCATAAATACCTAAAAGGGAATAAATCTGTCTCTGATGTTTTTGGACCAGTCATCAGGGAAAGAAAAATTCCTCATCTTGATACTAATCTTAATACTGTGATTAGTTTGAGCAAATTATTAGGTACAATATTTAATAAATTTTGTTGAATGAATGAATACAAATTTTTTGAAGAAAACTATATAAACAGATTTGCAAATATAGGGAAATTTGCAGATAACACATTTTTATAAGCAGTTTGCATTTGTATCATCTACGCTAGTTGATTAATTTGATCTTCAGTCTAGATTCTGACAAAAGCTAGGCTGTTGGTTGATAATATGGTGTCCCATCATGATTTTAAATACTTAAAATCAGGATGGCAGCAACTATTGTTGAGAAGCATGGATTTCAAAGTTAATTAGACCTAAATTCAAGTCCTCATTCTGTCACTTCCAGGATGTGTGACACGGGGCTAATGATTTTTTCCTCTCAGAGCTTCTGTTTCCTGATCTATAAAATGGAAATGATCATCATATAAGTTAGGATGCTTTTGAATGCAAGAAACAAAATACCTGAGGGTAGCTTAAACTATGGAGTTTTTAATCTCACATAAGTAGTAGTCTGAAGATAGGAGGTTTTAGGATGAATAGTATAAGCAGTTCAATGGTGTCAGTGTTCCGGGCCACTGTTCTCCATCCATCTTGAACTGATGAGTGCCTGGTTCCAAACATCACATCCTAAAATGGAGCAAAGTGCCTCTCCCCCACTCTCCCCTCTGCTCCCTTCCCCTTCCTTTCTCTTCTCTCCCTCTCTTTCTCTCTCCCCATCTTCCTCTCTCTCTGTTGGGAGTAACATGTGCCCCAGAAGCCCCTAGCAGACCTCCCCTCGGGTCCCCTTAACCAGTATTGGATCATACGCCCATTCCTAAACTACTTTCTAGCAAAGGAGAAAGACTAGACCCAAACATTTCGCTTCCCTGGATGACCTGATCAAAGTCAGGATTGTGTGAGTAAGGAAGAAGGGGGTTTTAGCTGTTGAGTGGGCGATCAGCATTGTCTAATTTAATTGTTCTCTCACAATAAGGTTTGAGAATTAAGCTTCGAGAATTATATGAGAACTACTGAGGTCATAGCGTATAGAAGGTATAGAATTAATGTCAGTATCCCCAAGAACTGAAACGGTTGAGTAGTAAAACTGAGTTCAATAAATATGTTTTGAGTTTTTTATAATGTACACCTAGATTAAAAGTAATTTGTCATTTCTAGTTAAATTACTTGTATAAAGCAAGTAAAACATAAGCATAATTGTTCAAAAGACGATACCTATAACAAAGCTTTGAAAGTGTAAATAGGAGTCTTTTTTTAAAAAAATGTATATCTGTACATATAAAAGTATAGATAAGTATAGAATTAAGAAAAAGTGATTTTTCCTGATATCACTGATTTATTTCAATCGAAAAAACATGTGGGGGGCACCTGGGTAGCTTAGTCGTTAAGCGTCTGCCTTCAGCTCAGGTCATGATCCCAGGGTCCTAGGATCGAGCCCCGCATCGGGCTCCCTGCTCGGCGAGAAATCTGCTTCTCCCTCTCCCACTCCCCCTGTTTGTGTTCCCTCTCTCACTGTGTCTCTCTCTGTCAAATAAATAAAATCTTTAAAAAAAAAAAAAGAACATGTGAGGATATGTATTTAATTTGGACATACTAGTAAATTCAGATAATTTAGCCAAAAGGGGTTTTGTCTTTGAGGTCTAGATGATCACACGTTGAGCTTCTCAAGGGCAGGGATTTTATCTTCTTCACTATAGGTGAGCAATACTTGTTTCTTGAGTAGATGGATGAACGAAAGAATAATGACACATCTCTGTATCTCGCGCAGGTCTTCTGGTCTGGCCACCCTAGACATTTCACTTCAGCAAACAGAATTTGAGAACCAGTCAATGCCAGGCCCCATGCTAGGTGCAGAGACACAGAGCTGAAGACATACAGTCCCTTCCCTCTAGAAGCTCACAGGCTAGCTAGGAGTGAGGTCAGGGCAGTGACAGAGGTAGGTGCAAAGTGCTGTAGGAGCAATCATTCTTCTGTGGAATCTGGGGGGTGGGGGGCATCACAGAGGACGAGATACTTCAGCTTGGCCTGAAAGTTGGGTACACATCCTCTAGCTAGGAGAACGGGGTAAGGTCGTTCGGGGTAGGCTGTCAAATGCACGGAGGTGAGATCAAACGAGGTGCTTATGTTACCAATAATAGTCACAGCTTAAGAAATGAAATCCAAGGTTTAAGTCATTAGAGGAGAAGTCAGTGGCACATATGGGGGTTGTGATGTTAATGTTTAATGAGTATATCCACATCTTAGAACTTTTCCACTGTACTTGATAAACTTGATTCTTTTTTAAGAAGTATATCAAAAATATGACATCATTTGTTATTTTTCTGATAGATGATGACTTATGAGTGGTATTTACCCAAGATGGCAAAGCATTTACCAGGGGTCAACTTTCCTGGAGACCGGTGGAATCCTGTGGAAGGAATATTACCTAGTGGAATGGTCACATTTAATCTTTATCATTTTCTTGAAATAAACAAACAGTAAGCATTCTTTTCATATAATAGCTTTTCTAAAATCTTAAGCTTTTCTAAAATTGTTTATGTAGCAGCTGTGCCTCATCCTAAAGACCAATTTTCTACACCTATTTCCCTGTCACCAGTGAGATTAGCTTTGTAATTAAATTGAATATCTGTGCATAAATGAGGCCAGGCAGAAATAAATGTTATTGTTCTGGGTAAAGGAAAAATAAAGACAGATTAACAAGAATAGCAAATAAGATCTTAGTACAATTCAGAGAAATTGGAGATGTGCCTGTCTACTTGAAATCATTGCAGGTGGATCGCAAGCAATTATAGCTTCCCCCGATCAACACCATGGCCCCCTTTTAAGTGTAAAGCAAATGTTTTCCAGGAATAATCACTATATAAAAATAGCCTAAGGATTTTTTTATAAAGGATAAGGCGTCTTTGTAAATAGGAAAAACACCACAGTTATGCTGGCTGAGATAACATATGAGAATTGTGAATTCTATACTTAAGAATATAAAATTACTCATAGTTAAGGTCAAGAATGAATAACTCCTTCATTGGTATAGTGTTGAACATTTTTCCTATCCATGAAGTGCTTGGGATTGTCCAGTGCGAAGAAGACTTGTTTCATACTTTCTGTTCTCTTATCAGGGGAACTTGAGAAATTCTCTCTAAATTCCTAATTATCCCTTACTAAGAATACGATAATGTGGTACTTGTGGTATTCAGAGCCTGAAGTTTACTGTGGCTCATGAAGTAGTAAGTAATTAGTATCAATATGTTATGAGAGTAGCATTTAATTGTTCTATTTTGGAATGAAATATCAAGAGCCATTAACATCCATAAAGAGGCATTTTTGGGGTGAATTTTATTTAATTCAACCCCACAAGCATTGGTTGAATCTGCTATGTTCCAGCTCATGTTAGGCTTTGGCAGTAAAGTAAGACTCAGCTCCAAATTCCAGATAGTTCCACATAGTTGCATCTATACATAGATATGCATATAACTAGCTATAGTATAATGGGATAAGCTCTACACTGGCCAGGCTTTGTCAAGTGTGATACCCAGTTCAATATGTGTTTACTGACTGGGTGATTTAACTGGGAACATGGATAAGAAGCAATTAATTCTGCCTGGCGGCATTCATTCCACATTTACTTAATAAATACTGAGTGGCCAATATGCCCCAACAACTGTACGAGCTATGGACGCTTGGGCATGGCCCCTGCTGTTGCAGTCTTTCGGTGGAGGTTGGGAGGAGGGAGTATGGGCCGTGCCTGATGTCTGAAGCAGATAAATTACATTGTCATCTGGGAAGCATGGTAGTGTTGCTATGGGCAAAATGTTGGGTACTTAAAGACAAGGTAGGAATATGCCAAGTGGGCGGGAGAAGGCTGAATCAAGGGAAGTGCTTGCGTGAAGTCCTGGAAAGGGCCAGCTGAGCTCTAGGGAAGCTGGGGGTGGCCCAGTAAGTGTGGAGCACAGGGCTTAGAGGCTAGGTGAAGGGATGAGTGCAGAGGGAGGGTGGGGCCCAGAAGGGCAAGGGCATTATCCCATAGACATGGATGAGGCCTGGCCGTTATGGCCCAGGTCGTTATGGAAGTGCTGTAGGCTCCTTGGAAACTCTAAAAAATACAGACAAGTAAGTGTAAAGAAGAGCAGTAATATCTGTCTTTAAGACAGATGTCATAGTCTTAACATTTTGGTAAACTTTTTGGAATTCAATTCAGATTTACCATCAATTATGTACTTACACAAACACGTAACATTCTCACATACTCATACTGTACCAGCTGGGATCATATTTAGTTGCCTATTCCGTTTCTTTTCACCTAATATCATGTCATAAACATTTCCCCATGTACTCCGAGAAATACCTTTATTACTGTCACTTCTTGACTGTTTAATATTCTTATATAGATGCACGATGACTTAACAGATATTCTGGTTTTGGACATTTGTTGTTTCTAGACTTTGGCTATTATAATGTAGCATGGTGATGAACTTTCTGGGCCATCAATTTTTGTTAATATTCTTGATTAATCAAGGCCTCAAGATTAATGTTGCTTATTGGTAACAGTTTTTGAAGTAAAATTTTTACTTTAAAATGTAGCATTGTTCATTATAGAATAGGAAATTATTTTTTTAAACTAGAAAAAATGGTTTTATCATTCAGAAATACAAATAAATAAAAAATGCATATTTTTTACAAAGTTGAAAGCATAATGCAGAAGAATCTTAAATCCTATTTTTCACTGAATATCATAAAACCATTTTTTAATGTTTTTTACACACTCTTCATAAATATTTTTAGTAGGTACATGTACTATATATTTTTTTAAAGATTTTATTTATTTATTTGACACAGAGAGAGATCAGATCACAAGTAGGCAGAGAGGCAGGCAGAGAGAGAGGAGGAAGCAGGCTCCCCGCTGAGCAGGGAGCCCGATGTGGGCCTCGATCCCAGGACCCTGAGATCATGACCTGAGCCAAAGGCAGAGGCTTTAACCCACTGAGCCACCCAGGCACCCTGTACTATTTATTTTAATAATAGAGAGATGGAACTGTTAGTAGATAGTTAACATGGCTGAATTTTTAACTATCGTAAAACTATAGACTATATTAAATGATTGTGTATATAGTTTTTCTTTGGAGGAGGTGGAAGTTTGAATTCTTAGGATAGATTCTCAGAAGTGAAATTACTAAGTCAGAGGGCACGAACAATTGAGAGGCACTTAATATATGGATTTTTTTTTTACCCCCCTCCCAAGCATTGAACCATCAGCATCATATAAAAGCTCTCTAAATAGGGTACTTCTTAAAAAGGAAGGACACTAATATTAACACTTATTGTTTTATTTTATTTTAACATGCAGTAAAATTTATCTTTTTTTGACATAGAGTTCTATGAATTTTAACACATGTATAAACTTGTGTTAAACAACAATCAGGATATAGAACAGAGCCATGACCCCAGAAACTCCCCTGTGCTGCTCCTGTGTGGTCACACTGTCCCCAAGGCCCTAACCCCCAACCACCACTCTTCTGTTCTCCATTGCTATTGTTGTACCTTTTCCAGAATGTCATGTAATGAACTCATAAAGTATGTAACCTTTTGACCCTGGCATATTGCGCTTAGCATAATGCCTTGACATCCATCCAAGTCATGTGTACTGATAGTCTGTTCCTTATCATTGCTGAGTAGTATTCCATTGTAGATGTGTACCACAGTTTCTTTATCCATTCACTGGTTGAAAGGCATTTGGGTTGTTTTCATTTTGGGGATAGAGCTGCTATAAACATTTCATGGACAGGTTTGTGTGTGAATATGGATGGGATTATTGGATTGTTTGTTTTCCTAACTTGAGTTTTAAGAGTTCTTTATGTATTGTAGGTACAGATCCTTTGTCAAACAATGTGATTCATAAAGTTTGTAGTAGCTTGACTTTTTATTCTCTTCGAGGTGTCTTTTGCAGATAAAAGTTTTTTATTTTGATGAAATCCAAGTATCATTTTTTTCTTTTACAGCTCATACTCCCCCCTGGTCCCCCCCGCCCCGGATCATGCTTTTCTGGTGTCACATCCAAGAACTCTTTGCCTAATGCTGGTCACAAAGATTTTCTCATGTTTTCTTCTAGGAGTTTAATAGTTTTATGTTTTACATTTCAGATCAATGATCTACTCTGAGTTACTTTTCATAAGGGATAGGGGATTAAGACAAGGTTCTTAGGGGCTTTTTTATTTTTGTCTCTTTTTGGCCTATAAATGTCAAATTGTCCTCATATTTGCTGAAAATGCCATTGAATGGCATTGCATCTTTCTCTGTATTTACAAAAAAAGAATTGCTTTTTATTGATTTTAATTTGATTACTGTTTTCATAGTATATCTTTTTTATCCTTTTGTTTTCAACCATTGATATCATATTTAAAGTGAGTTTCTTGGAGATACCATTTTTTTGAGTCTTGTTTTCTTTATCCATTCTGACAATGTCTATCATTTCATTGGGGCATTTAGACTATTTGCCTTTAATGCAAATATTGACATACTCATTTATTTATTTGTTAAGATTTTATTTATTTATTTGGCAGAGAGACAGTGAGAGAGGGAACCCAAGCAGGGGGAGTGGGAGAGGGAGAAGCAGGCTTCCCACTGAGCAGGGAGCCCGATGTGGGGCTTGATCCCTGGACCCTGGGTTCATGACCTGGGCCCAAGGCAGACACTTAACGACCGAGCCACCCAGGCACCCAATATTGACATATTTAGATGTATGTCTAATATTTTATGATTTTCTCTCAGTTTGTTCTCTGGTCTTTAGTCCACTGCTTCCTCTTTCCTGCCTTATTTTTGGAAATTTTTATTTTCTTAGTACTCCATTTTAAATTATTTTTTGAGATTTTTACTATCTTTTGGTAAACTTTTTTTTTTAGCAGTTTATCTTGGAAATCATGGTATACATACTGAACTCTTCACAGACTACTCAGGATTAATATTTTGCTACTTCAAGTGGAATATAGAAAATTTACTGCCATGTAAGTCCCTTTAACCTCCGCACTTTGGATTGTGTTGTCATATATCTTATATCAGACACATGATAATTTTTGTTTTCAACTGTCATACATACATTTTTAAACTGAAGAGAAAAAATAGTCCCAAGATATTTATGCAGATATTTATCAGGTCTGTCACCTTTTGATTCTGATAGTCCAGTTGCCGTTTCATGTCATTTCTCTTCCATCTGGAGATCTTCCTGTAGCGTGTCTTTTAGGACAAGACTGTTAGCAGTGAATTCTCTTAGTTTTCCTTTATCTGAAAATGTCTTTATTTCTTCCTCATTTTTGAGGAATATTTCTGGATTGTTAATTTTTTTTCCCCTCACCAACACTTCGAAAATGTTATTTTGCATCCTTTTGACCTACATGGTTTCTGTTTGAGAAACCCACCTTCATTCTAGTTGTTGTTCTCTGTGTGCAGTGTGTTTTCTCTGGCTGCTTTAAAGATTATTTGTCTTCAGTTTTTAGCAGTTTGATTATGGTCTATCTGGGCATGGATTTGAGTATAATCTGTTTGGGGTTCACTGAGCTTTTTAAATCTGTAAGATGGAGTCTTTTACAAAATTTGGGAGCTTTTCAGACATTATTTCTTTACTTCTTCTGCTTTATATTTTTTCTCTTCTCCATCTGGGATTCTGATGACATGAACATCAGACCACAGGTGCCTGAGACTGTACATTTTTTTCAGTCTTTTTGCTCTTGATTTAAATTGTATCATTTCTCTTGATCTGTCTTCAAGTGCAATGTCTGCCAGCTCTTACTCTCTCTCCAGACTTAATATTAAGCCCATCTGGTGAATTTTTAATTTCCATCGCTGTATTTTTCAGGGCTATGGTTTCCATTTGGTTCCCTTTCATATCTTCTATTTCTNCTCCAGACTTAATATTAAGCCCATCTGGTGAATTTTTAATTTCCATCGCTGTATTTTTCAGGTCTATGGTTTCCATTTGGTTCCCTTTCATATCTTCTATTTCTTTTTTTTTTAAGATTTTTAAAATTTATTTATTTGATACAAAGAGAGAGATTACAAGTAGGCAGAGAGGCAGGCAGAGTGAGAGGAGGAAGCAGGCTCCTGCTGAGCAGGGAGCCCGATGCAGGCATCAGNTGATACAAAGAGAGAGATTACAAGTAGGCAGAGAGGCAGGCAGAGTGAGAGGAGGAAGCAGGGTCCTGCTGAGCAGGGAGCCCGATGCGGGCATCAGTCCCAGGACCCTGCAATCATGACCTGAGCCGAAGGCAGAGGCTTTAACCCACTGAGCCACCCAGGTGCCCCCCCCTTTTTAAATATTTTTATTTATTTATTTATTTGATACAGAGAGAGAGTACAAGTAGGCAGAGAGGCAGGCAGAGAGAGAGGAGGAATATATCTTCTATTTCTTTGTTGAAATTTTCTATTTTTCCATTCATTTCAAGAGTACTTGCCTTTACTTGTTGGTGCATGCTTATAATAGGTGTTTTAAAGGCTTTGTCTGACAATTCTAGCATCAGTGTCATCTTGGAATTGACATCTATCGATTGCATTTTTCATTGTGAGTTGAGATTTTTTTCATTCTTCATATGCCAAATAATTTTGGATTGTATCCTGGACATTTTGAATATTTGGGCCTTATTTAAGTCCTAAAGAGAATGTTGCTTTTGTTTGTTTAGCAGGCCGTCAGGTAAATCTCAGGCTCCAAGTTCTGACCTGCCTTCTGAGGCCCATAGTTCCAGTGTTGGTTCTGTTTTCAAAGCATTTGCAGGGTTATCTGAATCAGTCCCTGTGTATGCTGCCCATTACCCATTCTGGGACCTGGGTGGCCATCTGTCCAGTGGCTCATTTCTCAAAGTCTATTAACGATCAGATCCATGCATACTGAGCTCAGAGATGAGCCAGGAGTTCACACACAACTTTATGGGATTGCTCTCTTGACCTCCCTCCTTTCTGCCCCTTCCCCCTCTTTAGAGTCTTCTTTCCAGTTCTCTGGCCAGAAAACTGGGGCTTTAATTTCCCTCTTCTGCCACGCACTTCCTGTGACTGTCTATGTCTGGGACAAGCCTGCCAGAGAACACAGAGGGGTAAAGAGCAGTGAGGATTTGCTCCGGCTCTTTGCAACCACAGCTCCTATGATTAGAGAGAAATGTTCCTTTCCCTCCAAATTGAGGGAACCGGAAGGGGAAAAATGGCAAACTCACCACAGGTTTGGTGGAACTAGGAACTCTGATATCTTTCCCCATCCTGCTTTATACCATTTACTTTTCAGAGTCCTCCAATTCCATGCATTCAGTCCAGGAAGTCTTGGGAGACAGGGGAGAGTGTGCTTACCCTGTCTTCCCCAGAACCAGAACTCTTCTTATGTTCAAACACTGTACTTTGTATCACATACCTCATTTAATCTTAAACAGCTCTGAAAGGGTTATACCCATTTCACAGATGAGGAGACTAGACACAGGTAGTGAAGTCATGTCCTCCAAATCATAGAGGTCATAAATGGTGGGAAAAATCTAAAATCTAAGCCAAAAGTATCTAATTTCAAAGTTCACTTTCAGGTACTTTCTTCCAATATGCTCCCCCGCCCCCACCACACTTAGTAATAGCTTCTCAGGCATCCACCATGAGTTGGAATAGAATTATTCAATTATAGTGAGTTTGAACCAAGCTTATTTGAACCATTTATATTGCTGATTTTTGCAGGATTCAAAGCTCCTCATACTTTATTGAGTCTAATTAATTTTATTCAGGAAATACTGTGAAGTATTTAAGCATTGTGCTATGTGTGATTCAGAGTCAATTCAGAGATAGCCTATCCTCAGGATGCTTCTGGGCTACTCGGGGAGATTTGTGAATACAAACAATAAGTACAATACAGTGGTGGTAAAAGAGACAATGAAGGGCCATGGGAATTGAGGAAGGAGACATCTAAGTAGGGAAACAAATGCAGCCGTACATTTCCACCTGTAAAATGAAAAAAAAAGTGTCAAATAAAATGTCTGTTGACATGTGAGACAGGACCACAGAAACTGTCACTCTTAACAGTGCTTGTCCCCATGTGATTTCTTACAATGTCCTGAGCAGATCGGTTTTATCATTTATGTCTGTTAACTTACCCCCAGCTTCCCCAGACAGCTTTTTTACACTAATGTAAATTCTAAACAGCCCATCTGGGAAAGATTTAAATAAAGCAGAAGGTTTGAAAATGGTTTTAACAACGGTTTAAGGAGTCAAAAATGACCCTTCGTGAATTATATTTGTTAACATTTAGAACTTTGAGTAAAAATATATATATTTTTCTGTTTTCAATAGAAAAAAAACATTTGTTTGCATAGGAATTCATGAAGGTGACCCAACCTGGAAAAAGAACTATTCACTGTGGCCTTGGGGCTCTTGTGACAAATTAGTTCCTTCAGAGATTGTATTCAACCCTGAGGAGTGGATTAAACTTACAAGAAATATCTATAACTGGACCGAAGAATATGGAAGGTATGAATGGCAGCTGTATTTTTCAGCAGAGCATAGTGGTTTTTGTGCTTAAAAAAACTTACTAAATATTGAGATGCCCATGCATATTTTTTATTTTTTTTATTAGTTCTTACTATTGTTATTTGCTGCCCATGTGAATCATAATAGAGAACATGTATTTCTTGTCCTCGTGTTTGAAGAACAGTAGGGAGAATGGAAGACAAGGGGGGCTGTGGTTGAGTGGGGTCCCCAACAGTTTGGGGCATGGCATCTTCCACTTCCAGCTTTCATGACACCACATTGTCTGTCATCCTCTGTCTCACATCCTCAAAGTGGAAGACATCCATTACCTGCAATAGAGCTTTACAAGGTACTCTGTGTCCTGTGATCGTTTGCACAATGCATGAACTTACCCTATTTGTCATTCTTCAGGAATGGCATATAACTTCTCTCTAGGGGAGACTGGCCCTTGATGAGTAACTTGTTCTTCATAGCTGTTCGTCATTAGCCTGGTTATGTTGTTTGGGGCATGATTAGTCTTCCTATAAGCATCTCTACAGGGCACCTGGGTGGCTCAGTGGGTTAAGCCTCTTCCTTGGGCTCAGGTCATGATCTCAGGGTCCTGGGATTGAGCCCCGCATCGGGCTCTCTGCTCTGTGGGGAGCCTACATCCCCCTCTCTCTCTGCCTGCCTCTCTGTCTACTTGTGATCTCTCTCTGTCAAATAAATAAATAAAATCTTAAAAAAAAAAAGCATCTCTACAGAGCTGACTCTCCCATATGGAAATTGAATCACCATCAATAGAAATGTGCCTACCTTGCCTATTTTTAAGTTATGAATTATTTAAAGATTCGATAATTATTGCTTATAATTGAAGAACAGGCAAGATGATATGAAAAATGCTACAAAGGGGTTTTGCATCCATTTATGAGCAATCAGACCACATTGCACTAACTGGAGATGGATAAGTAGGTCTATACCAAAGCACTTGGTGACCATCGTGAGGAAAAGTTAGAAAATAATCTATTCTGGGGTACCCGGCTGGCTCAGTCATTGGAGTGTACAACTCTTGATCCCAAGGTCATGACTTTGAGCCCCATGTTGGATATAGAATTCACTTAATAAAAAAAAAAAAAGAAAGAATATAATGTTTTCTGCAAAAAGCTGACCAAAGTACAAGTACCCAACACCACTTGTTATGTCCATTCCATCAAAAAAGACACATAATAAGAAAGTTTAATTAAGAGAAAGAAAAATTCAGCAGATGGTTTAACGAGTGTCCAGTGAGCAGCATCCTGGCTCCAGCAACGATGGTAGCAAAACCCGGAGTCCCTTCACTCAGGCTTATCGCCTTGCTTCTCAGCTCTTTGGTTCTTGGCTGCGTCCATAGAGTGACCCAGGCCTCGCCCCTGCCCCGTTGCCCAGCCAGCACTTCGTAAGGAACAGCTGGCTCTTCCACGCCTCCAGCCTCTTCCCACTCATCCTTCGTCTGCTCCCATGGGGCGCTGGGGCTCATTATGCAGATAAGACCACATTTACCAAACTCTCAAATTCCTGGCAATCGTACTTTCCTAGGAGAAGAAGTTTATTATTTCGGTCCCTGTCAGTACGTCAAGATCCAACCTATTTTATTTGCCTTGTAAGGTTATAAAACAAGGATTACGTGTCAGTAGCAATAAACGTAGCCAGCAGAAAAATGTTACTGTTTTCTTGTAACTGCAGGTTTGATCCATCTTCTTGGGAATCTGTGGCCAACGAAGAGATGTGGCAAGCAAGGTGACTAGCCCATACTTTTGTGTTTGCAGTCTGTTTGGGGGTCAGTGGTGATAATAAAATAGTGTTCGTGAGCAGTCGTTTTGTTTGAGGCATGGTACCAATTGCTGTACATTCATAATCTCACTTTACCCTCATAACAACCTGTAAAGAGGTTGCCATTATCTCCGTTTTACAAAAGGACAAACTGGAGGTAGAGAGCTTACTTGTTCAAAGCCAGATAGCTACACATGATAGAGTCTGGAACTCGCCTCTGTCCGACTCAGGAACACTGCTCTGCTCCGAGGCTCTCCTGCCTCAGCTAAACCAAAGTGAGTGTGATTGATCAAGGAGAAGTTGATAAGGCCCCGAATCCATGGGTAATGTGCTAGTTAATTATTTAAACACTTACTCAGTACTTCCTAGAGGCCAGACACCATGCTGGGTTTGGAAGCGATACTTAGGAATACGACACCATTCCTACCCTCAAGGACCTCATAGTCTGATGGAGCAGACGACTTGTTAAAAGAGATTTGAACGCTAATATGCTAGATGCTGTGCTTTCCTGTTGTCCCTGAATGGGGCACTTCGCGGGGATGTTCCGGATGCCCTTGGTTCCTATCGTTATTTTAAATATTCAAAATACTGGGGTGCCTGGTGGTACAGTCGATTAGGCATCCAACTCATGTTTTCTGTTGGGGTGATCTCAGGGTCGTGGGATTGAGCCCCACTTCAGGCTCCCTGCTCAGCAGGGAGTCTGCTTCTCCCTCTCCCTCTGCTCCTCCCCACCACTGTCTATCTCTCTCTCAAATGAATAAGTAAATCTTAAAAATAAATAAATAAAATATTCAGGATATCTAACATTCACAGACTTTGGCCTAAATGCAATATTAAAGTCCTCAGTGGCATACTGACAGGGATATCAAGTACATGGGAAGCATTTCTTTCAGCAAAGGAAGGGGGCCCAGTCTGAGCCAGAGACTGCACTTTGCACTGAGGATTGAGTTATGATATAAAGGATTTACATAAGTTTAAAGAGGTTTTTAAAAAATTGTCAAGAAATGGAGCTTCAAAATAGCAATTACAAAAATAGCCGTACTGTGGTTTAGGCAGCCGTGTTTTTGGAAAAAGTCAGAAGACAGTCTATTTGCAAATGACCAGCCTAGTTATAGGGACAAACACTTGCTTTGAGGAACTGATCGAAGATGCACCGTATGTTTGCACAACTCTTCACTGTGACTGAAGGTAGGAAAGCTAGGGAGGAAACCACATAAAAGAAGAAAGCAGGTCGTGATTCAGGCAGGTATTGATTTAATGGGTTTGCCGAAGACCATTTGGGTGAGTTCATGTGGTCTGAGGGCCGGGGTGCCTTTGGAGAACGAGTCCCACAGGGCAGGAGCCGTTGTGATGGGTGGCTTCAGGGCCGTGCTGACAAACTGCGCAAGCCCCCCTCCCCAGCCACTCTCCCATGACAGTGACGTACATCTGGCAGAGAACCGATGTATAATCGTGATGATGAGTTTAAGCTTTTCCTCACAGCTTTGGCAAGCAGTGTGAATGCAGTGTGTTGGCAGCAGTGAAGAAGGAGTTGTTGCTGGTTCTGAGTAAACTTCTGTGAATACAAGAGAGGAAAAAGTAGGCAGTAGAGGGCTTTGTATGTTCTCTATCAGTGGGAAATCAGGCAGATGTAGCTTTAAACGTGAAATGTGACAACACGATTTTAATGAAGGTTCCCTCCACCCCCACCCCCACCCCTGTCTCCCAGGATGAAAACACCGTTCTTCATCTTCAACCTGGCGGAAACTGCAAACATACCTTCAAGCGTGAAGGCTCAACTCTACACCTACGCATATAACGTATGTTACACTCTTATATCCATAAGTATGTTTGGTGGGAAGGTGGTGGTGATTGGGATGGAAGGTGTATATCCCAGTAGGGTTTTTACTTTGTTGTTTCTAGTTTTATTTGGCTTTGTAAAGTGGTATAAATGGAAAACTACTCATGTATCACAAATAATGTCTAAAGTAAATGGTGGTTGGCCAATGGTACCCCCACCCCAAAGATGTCCATGTCTTCATCTCCAGAACCTGTGAATGGATGGACGGCCTTACGTGACCGAGGGGACTTTGTACGTGTGATTAAGTTAAGGGTTTTGCAGTGGGAAGATGATCTTGGATCGTCCAGGTGGACCCAGTGTAATCACATGGCCCTTCTAAGAAGGAGGCGGGAGGGTCTGAGGCAGAGAAGGAGCGGTGATAATGCAAGCAAGGGCAGGCAGAAAGATTTGAAGGCGCTGGGTGGCTGGCCTGGAAGGTGGAGGAAGGGGCCACAAGTTGGGGAGGGCAGATAACCTCTGAAAGCTGCCAAGGGCAAAGAAACAGATTCTAGAGCTTTGAGAAAGAACACAGCCCTACTGGCTTTGCAAAAAAACAAAAAAAAAAACAAAAAAAACAAACAACAACAAAAAAACACCTTGATTTTATGTATTTTAACCGCCAGAAGTGGAAGATAACACATGCATGTTGTTTTAAGCCACTGTGTTGGTGGTGATTGATTATAACAGCAACAGGAAACACACAGGAAGGAATTGGAACAGGACCCAGCCCCCCACCAAACAAGTTCTAACAGGTGGCCTTCCATGCAAGCGTCCTGCCCCTCGCCGCACTTGAAGCTATAGGTTCGTGGCTGGTTGGGATTTCGTGAGAAAGATAAAGGGTCTTGGAGAGTGGCTCTCTCCTGGGACTGTGGCCCCAGGAGGCCACACCGGCCGTCAGAGGGGGTCCTCACTGGTGGGGAACAGGAGGGCACAGCTTGCTGTTGCCCTGTCTTAATGAGCCCCTGCTTTTCAGTGATTCATAGCCCTGGGCTCTTCAGACGCCTTCAGAGACTGTCTGGGAGCCTGCTGTCTAGCAAACAGATGTCCTGGCAAGGGCCAGTGAGACCCGAGCCCCAGAGCCGCCTGTGTGAGCAACCGAGGCGTCTGTGCAACCTCCAGGCTGCTGTGGGGCTGTTCACCCAGCCCCGGTTTGGTGCTCGGTCCAGATCGCGCAATGTCCCATCAGCACGACTCATTTGACTCCTAAGTGTTGTGATCGTGGGTTCGTTGTTTGTTCGTGTACTCATTTACTTACAGAGCATTCATTGAGCACCCAGTCTATACCAGGTTTTGTGGCGGAGACGACCAAGCATTGTCCCTGCTCCCCAAGAGGTAGCAGCCTACAGAGGGAGACAGAAGATAGAGTCCTCAGTTACATTCAGTCTTATAGGGGACGTGCAGGGTTTGCAGAGAAGCTGTGGGGACAGCAAGCTGTACATGCATCCACCTTCCTGGAGAGGGGCTGGTGAGGAAGGGAGGGGAGCCTTCGGAGGAGACATCCCTGGAGCGTCATCTTGAAAGGTCAGAAGGAGCTGGCCAGACACACCGTGCGGGAGAGTAGTGAGGGGGTGGGTGAGGGAGGACAGGCCACAGGGACAAAGCAGAACCCTCCAAGGTGCCCACTCAGGGACAGCAAGGGGTGGATTATGGGAGATAGCAAGCTGGAGTTCTGTCTGGCAATTGGGAGGTCCAGGTTCAAGGCCTGCCCCACCATTAATTGCCAACTCTAAGTCAGTTCACCTTTCCAGGCCTCGATTTCTTCTAAAAGTAAAGGTGGGCTTTAAGCTTTATCGATTATCTCTCGTGTCCTCCTCATGTCCTATCCTGTTCGTGTCTAATGCCCTGTGATTGTGTGAGAAACAAGCAGTATTTAGCGGGGAGAAATCTGAGACTTACTGTTATTTCATATTCTTATCAGTGACCCGTCCTGTGGTCAGTGTCTAGGCCACTACTGAAGCTAATTCACAGATTTATTGTCCCTTTAGGCCTGTAAACTTCACTCTTTTCAGTGGACACAAATCCATAGGTCTCTTCTGTGTGTCTCCAGATGTGTGACCTTGTTTGCAAGCTAAATAAGGTCAAATACTTACTTGATGGGTCCACACAGATCCACCCCCTGGCACTGGTTGTTCAAGAACATTCTTGATAGGTGTAGGACATTTTTGTTATTGTTTATAGTATCCACTCAATAGCTTATACAGAACTTTAAGTTCAGGGGACCTTAAATTCAGGTATATTGGGGGAGCAGGGAATAGCCCTATTATCTTTAGGAATACATTTGATAAATGGGTGTCCCCAGTAAATAGAATAGAGTCTGCTAAGACCAATGTCACAGTAGCCCATAGAGGAGGAAATATAATTCCACGTGATGAGATGTGACTGGCTTCTTAAGGTACAGCAAATTCCGGGTGCCTGGGTGGCTCAGTCCTTAAGCATCTGCCTTCTGCTCAGGTCATGATCCCAGGGTCCTGGGATAGAGCCCCGCATTGCGTAGCCTGCTTCTCCCTCTCCCACTCCCCTTGCTGGTGTTCCCTCTCTCTGTGTGTCTCTCTCTCTGTCAAATAAATAAATAAATAAAATCTTAAAACAACAACAACAACAACAACAAAAAACCAGCACATGTGGCTTAATGGGCCACCCTGAATAAGTTGATGATGTGTCAGTCACAAAGTGTTCTAGAAATGGGCAGTATGCCTGTTTCCATAGCTAGAGACTATATAACAGGGAAGACATGACTGAGCCTCTTGTTCTCTTGAGCCACCGGGACAGTGCTTACTGAAGGCCTGGCCTGGCCTCTGTTTCGAACTCCAGAACCTTGGTAGGACTTTGAACACTTGGGAAAGGAAAGAACCTGCACAGTTCTGAGCGCGTGCTCTGTGCCGGGCAGCCTGCCGTGCGCGTCACACGCGTCCTTCCCTCATCGGAGGGACGCTGAGGAAGAGGAGCAACAGTAGAGTGAACAGACCAGGAGGAAAGGTAGAGATATCTGACCAAAAGAATGGAAGAGTGGGAGACTAGCTTCATAGCTTTGATGTACATGCAAGTGCAAGGTGACTGTTTCCTTTGTTCTGGAGGGAAAGATGCCAGCTTAAAGACTGAAGCTTATTAAATACCAAAATGACACATCGAACATGAATTCTGGGATATTTCCTGTGGATGCTATTTAAAAGTAGGTTAGGCAGGGATGCACTCATCTGCCCTGGAGTGGATTTGGGGCAATGGCTAGTGTATTGGGTCCCTTTCCACTGAATGATGTGATGCATACAGTTCTGACCGCAGGAGCCCTGGTCCCCGGAGACAGCATCGTTCCTTGTTTCTTGTTCTGTGTGCTCACCAAGTCTATGGCCAACCTCACATTCTTGCAGATCCCCCTCCAACTTGCCAAACCCCCAGAAGGCTGTGGAATTTCCAAATAAGCAAGTCTAGTATTCCGTTGTGTAGATTTGGGTCTACTTTATTTGTTAAATTTTAATGTCTCTCCCTGGAAAACTCAATATCAAAGACTCAAACTCTGTCCAAATTCATACAATCTCTGATGCTGCAAAACAAAATTCCTGATTTCTGTGGGCACAGTTTTAACTTTCGAAATTGTAATTATAGGGTGCCCTGAAGATTTTTAATATCTCGCTCTAAGGATGTCTCTTAAATTCTCCTACGCCCAGCCTATTCAATGATGGATTTGTTTGAGCTGGTTTATTGTTGTTTCTAATGAGAGAGAAATTTATGTGAAAAGGAGGGTCAAAATTTAAATTCCTTCCAGTTCTTTTTTTCATGCAGTTTTCTAAAGAAAGCTATTTTTTTTCCTCCAACAGCTAAATTTAGAGTTTCAACCTTTCTGCCTGTTGAGTAAATAGCTTTCCATGAATTAGAACTAAATCCTTTTCCCAGAACATCTTTCTGGAGGAAGAGCATTTTGTCCTGACACAGTGTGTCTTAGGTTCCCTCTGCAACATCCAAAAAACCCCAGAAGCAGTTTCAGATGAAGCACATTTGCCTCCTGCCACCGTAATAATCACAGTCACATTCTTGCATTTTCTGCATGGCCTAGCAACGATTTGATTTTTACTATAGGCTGCTTGGATTTTTCCTCTTGTATGATTAATTCCTCTGTGTTTTCTGTGTTTTGAAAAAAGTCAAGGGATAACAATGGCATACCAACATCTTTGCTGTTTTTCAGCTTTATAAGGAGATTGTCTCTTTACAAAAGGAACACCCAGTGAATTGGCACAAGAACTATGCCATCGCCTGTGAGCGGATGTTACGTCTTCGGGAAGGAGGTGCAGACCCTGAAGTCTTGTTATCGGAAACCATCAGACACTTCCGTCTCTACACCCAGAAAGCGCGGAATGATCCACAGCTGCCTGATATTTTCGTTGCTCTAAAGCACCTAAGAAAAGAACTGCAAAGTCTGAGAAATAGGAAAAATGTCTGAGGCAGCAGGATGTGAAAAACCTGCTCATCATTCAGCTTCCAAAATTCCAAGTCCAGAAGTTTTTCCTCCAAGGAAAAAACTAAAAAAAAAAAAAAAAATGAAGACTAAGTCATCTCCCAGATCTGGTACAGCAGTACTGTTTAGTGGGGTATCTGAGTGATTGTGATGTGCTATGTATGCAAATTCTGGGTATCCCGTGTCAATTATCATTTCACTGAGAATCTTCCAGAAAACCTTCCTACTTCCTCAGTCTCTCACATAATGACTTTGCTTGATTAGATGCTAGAAGAGAATGGGCTATTTTCACGTACTTTAAATATCGATTGTGAGTCTTTTATTGGGATCAGTTTTGAAGATTAAATTCATAAAATATTAATACCAGACCAAAGACACATGTTCTGTTTACCAAAAGCGATTTTTTTTTAAAGAGTGACCCTTGCTCTGCTTCAAGTTAAAATCCTCTTTTTTTTTTTTTTTGAGTAGCTATGGTTGTTACATAATCTCACACTTCAGGCTAAACACCAACCCAGTGAACATTCTGAAAAAAGTTGGGAGTTTTATTGTCTTTGATAATTCTCTGAAATCATTAAAAAATAAAGCTAATTTGTTTGCTTTCTTTCAGTTGCATAAAGTGGCAAATAAAAAGGGTTTTGTATTTCCTTAGTTAATTTTATATTTATGTTTTACTTCTGTTTAGGCTCATAAATCCAGGCCCAATAATTAGTAGGCTCCTGCTGCCAAAATGCAAAAAAAAAAAAAAAAGAGAGAGAGGGAAAAAAAAGGCGGGGATTGGGGGGCGGGGGGATGGGGAAGTGGTTCAATAAATTCATTTCTGTTACAAGCATCTTTTATACATATTACTAAAGAGAACATAGTAAGAAATGCAAATAATAGTTCTTTATTTTATTATGACAGTTAATTAATAGCAACCTGTTTTAATGAATAAAGTCACTCCGAGTCCTTCAGCATTTCCTAAGTAGAGGCCAGAATCTGTAGGGATTCTTTTCCCCCCAATTGTATAGCTCCTAGACTCCAAGCGCTATATAGGCCCCTGTATAGAAATGCTCACTAATGAAGAGGGAGGGCTAGAAGCTTGTCTGCATTCAAAGATCACTGGTGAGTCATTCAGCAAGAAAAGGCCCCTTACCAGGAATAGTCACAGTTCCGTGGCATTGTACTAGCAAAAGGGTCTGATCAAAGGTCTCCCGTGGAGCTTGCATGGTTCCCTTTCATACTACGACCATAATTAAAACCACTAATTCTCTTTTAAAATGCTGCAGGATGCCATGTAGGCATCTGTCTGGAGTGTCCTTTGTGATGTCATAAGCTGTTAAGGACCAGTGCCGAGGGCTTTTGAGTGAAATGCCAGTCATGAAGGTGCTTCAAGACAAGGGTGCCTCTCAAAGCTTGACAGGGCCTTGACTGCACAATTCGAGCTGAATTTGCCCCTTGTCAGCTGCCAGTAAATAAATCTCAAAGGGGGAAAAGCTGAAGTTTCATTACCTGATCCATGGGGCTTTGTTGGTTTTGGCATCACACGGGGGAAGCTCTTGCCCCTCCATTCTCTGGATTTGAAGATGTCCATTGGAGCCTGCAGTGCCTGGACAGGGTTCAGAGCGGAACCTTTTGAAGAGTGTCAATAGTTGTAACAGTTCAGCTGTTAGGAAGACAAATAAATGGAGGAGCTCATTAATCCGCTTTTGGCTCTCGGTGCCTTTTGCCCTTTTATCACAGCCTTATTAGGCTCCTACTCATCTTGAACCAGAAAAAAATGAATTGGAGTTGTTGAGTACTAATTGGCAAAGACTTTTCATCATGGGCCAAGAACTTTCACTGACTTGAAAGTAACTTCTCCACAGGGAAGAACCAAAAACCTGGTTTACCTTAAAACAAAAACCTGTTGGATTCGGTGTGGTGTAAGAATGGACGGAAGCGCTGAGAAATGGTCTAAGTTTATCCGTTTGAAAGAAATCGTGTGCGATTTGGATTTCCACTTCTCTTAAAGAGGAAAAGTACGACCAAATTCAAATGAGCTTTCCCTGGCCAGGCGTTGTTCTTCTCGGTTCCGGAAAGAGATGGTGGGCACGGGCGCGCTGAAGGAGCATCGGGACATCCGTGGGGATCAGTGTGCATCTGGGTGTCTACACACGTGGTGTTGGAAGGACCTCACGGAAAGGAAGACTGCCTAGTGATGGCCTTCAGGATGGCCAATGAAGGCCTCTTTCGGAGGATATAGTTCGTTTGTGTCTCTACGGAGGCGCTCTGTACGTATGTCCGAATATCCTTCGTGTATTGACTGTGGTCACGCGGTGCGTAGAGTCTTCTGTACAGTGCTTTGTGTGGCAGTGGCTTCGGACCGCTCTCCCTCTTGGAGATAGCAATGATATATATGCGATGGCCCAAAGTAGAGAGGGTCTTAATTATTTAAATTGCTGAAAATCCTCAGTACATGCAGAAAACAGCAAGCTGAGCTGAGACTTGGGCATGTTGGGCTTCGTTCCCAGATCAACTATTCTGAAGCATTCTCTCCTTTCTCTTGTGCGCGGTTAAACAAGTTGCTTTCCTTTTCTTGCTCTTCCTTTTCCTTGGCTGGCGCACAAACACCACAAAACCTGACAGAAGGGGTCTCTTTTAGTCTAACCCCCCCGACATGGAAGAGCATGTGAAGGAGGTGACTTCTCATGCAGGATTTGGCCAGGATTCTCCTAGCAGTGTCCCCGGAGTGCCACGGGTTGGCAGGATGACAGGAACCCCACAAGGCCAACTTCTGCCTGGACTTTGGCCTGAGGAGCAAGTGGGAGCCAGCAAAACCGCCCACCTCTCCCTGCGCTGCGGTGCCCCCTGCCCGGCCCCGAGGCTGGCGCACAGCGGAGGGCATTCGGGGCAGGGGACCACGGCTCCGTGCCCTCTAACCAACACCCCCCCTTAGCCCCACGCCCACTGATGGGAGCTGGGCTCCGTTCTTACTGTTGACTCTCCTCTTTTCTTTGTGTTTTTCAGAGGTCCCATTTAAAAAAAGAAATGCTTTTGTCCTATGACCCAAAATAAAGCCAAAATGGAAGGGCATCAATTACTAGTGCACTTTCTTGAAATCGTCTAATAGCCGTTGTGAAATGTTAACTCTCTCCATCTTCCTAGTATTTTCCGATGGTAGAACCGTTATGTTTCCTTAGCCTTTATGATATGTAAACAAAGCCCATTTTGATTGAGTGTTAGGGTGATTTTTTTGATACCCAGCTGATTTCTTTATGTCATCAGGCTAGGCTATATGAAGACTGGTTTTTTACATTTATATTTTAAAAGTTAAACAATGGGAATCCTTAATCACAGTTCCCACCAGTATCCCTTGGAATTTAGAAATGTTAATACTTTTAATATTCAGAAGGAAGAGTTTTAAGACCAAAGGTTGAAAAAAATGGATCCTGTTACAGCAAATCCTTTTACTCTTATTTAATGCTGGTATATTTTGTAAATGCACCAATGTAGAGTATTACTGGTCTTCTCAGTGGCTCTGAGTCCTATGGTTAGGTGAAGAAAAGAAACTGCAACCCAGGAAAAGATTCACACTGCTTTATTCATCCTCGTATTTTGTTGTGGATGCAGAACCATTCTAGAGCTTATACTCACAAACAAATAAGTAACGTTTCCAGGGATCCTGGGAACATCTAAAGGCCAAGATCTTGGCACAGCGTTGCCGAGCAAACAGGGAGCTACAGCTTTAGCGGTGATCATATTCAATGAAGACGTCATTGTCAGTACCCTCGAAAGGTCTATTTGATTTGGATCAGCATAGGACAGTGGGAAAAAAAGCCTCAGGAATAACACAATGTGCTTACCTGGATATAGGAAAGCAAACTAATGGAAATATATCTTGAGAAAGGGATTTTTCTGAAAAAAGAAATTCTGATTGGCTCTTCAACACTGTAATGTACATCTGGTGGGAAGGATATATATAGGAAAGGTTAGCTTAGGTCATAGTGTGAAAAGGAAAAAGTCGGGGGTGGGGCGTGGGGAGAGGTGGGGAGAGGTTCCCAACCTATAAACAGGAAGACTGCAATTATTGACCTGTAAGTGGAGTCGTCTGGATCTTGTCCTCAGGTGCCAGGTGTTATTGGTTGGGGTTAATTTTCAATGACATAGGTATTGTGACGATTTTAGAAAAGTCGAGTTGATAAGGTGGGTAACTTACAAGATACGGGCTGAACACAAAGGCAGATCACTGGCCCGGGTTTCCGTCCCAGGGACAGAGCTTCTCCAGGACCCCAGTGGTCTTGCCTCGTCCGCAGTCACCGTTAGGTGAGGAGGATGTTAAATAACATTCTAATGAAAGGTAAATAGAAATCCACATCCACTCCTAACTTCAGTTGTTGTAAATCTGTGTAAATAGTATCAGGGGACAGAAGTACAACAGGTGGAGTATAATCTCTGTATATTCTAGATTATAAACTGATAAATGGACATTATGTCCTGTTTTTGAAAATATGCACACCACAATCATCATCTATGTGGAAGTGTTACCTAAAAAGAGGTGATTTTGTAATGGGACCTTTTAAAGAAGGTGTTTTGAGATTTCTCTCAGCTCAATGAAATATCCCAAGATGGTCGAACCATTGGAAATACCCTTCCCACCTGTGGTTGTTGCTTCTTATGGGCAAGTGGGAGCCATTGAACCCAAAAGAGAACACTGCTTGGGAAGTGAGACCCAGTTTTCTCATCGTGGGCTTATGGTGGGATGAGACCTACATTGTGGGTCACCTGGTACCCTAGATCCTTGAGTATCATTCAAGACCCCAGAAATCCCAGTGATACCCTGGCATGCCAAGATGTGAACTCAAAAACTGCAGCAGAGGGCCATCTAGGATCTGAGGACAGGGTAAAAGACACAAGGACTAGAATCTTCTTGCAGTGTTGCCCCTCAAAATAGGCTCCAGAAGTGGAAGGAAAACATTATATAATTGTATTCTTTATTAACAGTGCTTTTTAAAGTTAATATACAAAAAGCAAGGGCTCTTTTAAAATACTCGAGCAAGGGCACCTGGGAGGCTCGGTCAGTTAAGCATCTGACTTCAGCTCAGGTCATGATCTCGACGTGGAGGGATTGAGCCCCGAATTGGTCTCCCTGCTCAGTGGGAGTCTGCTTGTCCCTCTGACCCTCCCCCCACTCGTGCTTTCTCTCCCTCTCTCAAATAAATAAATAAATAAAACCTTAAAAAAAATGCTCTAGCAAAAGCTACCGAAACTTTAAAAGGGGTTGTTTATAAATGGAAGATGATTCATTTATCAAAACACCAGGGTTCCTGTGACTGAAGAGTTAAAAGCCAGTCTAACCGGTGGGAGGAAGTTTCAAAAAGTTTTGTTTATAAAAGAATGAAAACCCCAAGTTCGACTACGCAGCACTTAAAATGGGAAAGTTCACTGATGGAGAGCACTTGTACTTAGCGGTGGTTTGGTTTTTTTTTTAAAGATTTTATTTATTTATTTGACACAGAGAGAGAGATTACAAGTAGGCAGAGAGGCAGGCAGAGAGACAGGGAGAGGAGGAAGCAGGCTCCCTGCTGAGCAGAGAGCCCGATGTGGGCCTCGATCCCAGGACGCTGAGATCATGACCTGAGCCGAAAGCAGAGGCTTTAACCCACTGAGCCACCCAGGCGCCCTTAGTGGTGGTTTTTATTTAGTGTGTCCTAATTTGTTCGCTACAGTTAGAATACATCCCTTCAATATTCCTTCAGCTATGTATCTACATAGTGTTTATGTTTTTCTTTCAGCAATCAGAATTCTTTTTTTTTTTTTAAGATTTTTTTGTTTATTTACTTGAGAGGGAGGGAGCAAGAGACAGAAAGCACAGAGGGAGAGGGAGAAGCAGACTCCCCACTGAGCAGGGAGCCTGACATGAAACTCGATCCCAGGTCTCCCAGATCACCACCTGAGCCGAAGGCAGACACTCACACCACTGAGCCACCCAGGCGCCCCTCAGTGATGGGAATTCTAATCACTAACCTATGCAGTCACCTACATTCCCCAGCGTACAGGACTGTGCCTGGTTATGGTGTTTGTCAGCCTGGGTCATGGAGTCAGTTTAGTGGAAATTGGGGCCATCTTTTTCTTAATGAAATAGAATAAAAATATGATGCATCCGAGGTAATAGGGGTCAGTGATCTTTCATGAAACTTTCAGTTTCTTTTTTTTTTTTAAGATTGTATTTATTCATTTGACACAGAGAGAGAGATTACAAGTAGGCAGAGAGGCAGGCAGAGAGAGAGGAGAGAGGAGGAAGCAGGCTCCCTGTTGAGCGGAGAGCCCGATGTGGGCCTCGATCCCAGGACCCTGGGATCATGACCTGAGCCGAAGGCAGCGGCTTTAACCCACTGAGCCACCCAGGCGCCCGAAACTTTCAGTTTCATTCCTTACACATGTGTGTGGTTGCATGTGTAACAGATATATCGTGCTATGTATGAGTGTGTGTCTGTGTGTGTGTAAAAAGTGCTTGCATATAAATATATACATATATATGAACTAGGTCATAATTTAAAATGTACTTCTTATTGTGGGTCACAGAAAAGAATACCTTGGAAAACCACTGGCTGAGGAGAATTTATCCAACTTTATAGGACGTGAATGCCAAAAAGTTGTGAGGGATCATCTAGCATAACCAGCACGGCAGATCCAGGTTCGTGAATGAGGAAACTGGCCTGCACTCAGTAAGCGACTTGATTTACTTCACATAGCTAGGTCATAGCAGAGCTGGGACCAGAGCATGAGCTGTTTGATTCAGTAACTGTGATTTCCATCACAGCTAAATAAAACCAGCCACACTCCACTGTCCACTGTGTGTCACATTAAAGTTCCCAAATAATGCGGCCATATTAAAAATTATGATAAACTTTTCTAGATGTAAATGGTATCTAAAATTGAGAACTATGTTGTAAGATATTGTTTAAAAGCCATACACTGACCTGCTTTCTTCCCCTTCTCCAAACCTCTGGGATATAATTTCTTTTTTTCCCCTTCCCTTTCAGACAGAGCCCGTATCCTTAGCCTTTGGCAGAGAATTTCCCTACCCATTCTGGATTTAGGAACATATATCCAAATCAAAACACTTTAAGTGTGATAAGAAAAAGTCTCTTTGAAATCTTGGAACTTGTTAGCATAGATTATATTCCAGCTGAATCAGCTGCTGAAAGCTCCATTTGAAAAATGTTGTACTAATTTATATATTCCTTAACCCTTCTAAGCAAGGTTCATAACATAATACTGTGTCTGTGTTTTGCAGAATGAAGTATGTCCCAGCTCCACTGGAATGTTCATTGAGTTGGGGATTAGACTTTTCTTCCCAGACACCAAGGCCCTCTAGAGCTAGTATTCACAATTGTTCTGTTTGGTTCAGCCACTCTATTAAATTTTTTAAGTGTCCAGAAAGGCAGATTCCTCTTTGGAGATCTAAATGTCTGGTTTCCTAATTATGAACATTACCACTTCAGTGTTTAGGTAATAGTGATTTCTTCCAAATTTGGCTCTTGAGTCATATGTATGATTTGTAAAAATATATAACAATGGTAGTATCAATAACTATTACTATTGTCGATAAAGCAACTAATTCCATTTAGTACCCATTGAATAGCTTCAGTGATCTGAAATCCCCTAAATGCCCTGCATTTCCTGTCAGAGTTGGAAGTAGTCTGGCCCTTCATCTTTGGGAAGCAAATATGTCTGCTGTAACCCTGAGACAAAGACCACATGAGCCAGGCTGCACAACTTCGGACTAAAGGTAAAAGTGACCCATTTGGCAGGGTTAGCATTTGTGTGACAGGACTTTTCTCCCTTTCCACGTCTCCTGTGAACAGTCGGTTGACCTCAGATCCTGCACCTGTTGACCGTTATGAGCCAGTAAGAAGGTAATGTGTGAACAAATCAAAATGTGTGAACCTAAGGAAGAATCACACAAAACTAGAACTTTGTTTTAAAGCAATTTCATGAAATTTTGGCAAGATGGAAATTCTATGTTCCTTTTTTATCATAGTGGAGGACTGTTACAGGATTAAAGAAATACCCTCACAAAAACCTTTGTCTAGTCCCTGAAAGTGCCCATCACAGAGCGCAGTCTCCCGCAGGAATTCACCACGGCCTTCCGCGAAGGGCAGGGCTCCTCGGGTGCTGATGGAGAAGAAGACTCAAGGATGTGTGCCTCCCTGGCTCATTTGGTCCCTAAAAGAGCAAAGAGCAGGAACTTAGTCGTTCCCAACTCTTCCACTCACTCTCCCAGGTTCCAGGCTGTTCCAGAAAGCACAGGCCTTTTGTGGATTGTGCTAGAAGCACTCCAAAGTATCATGATCAGAGCTAGACTCCCAGCTCTGCCATTTACTAGCTGGATGACTTGGAGCAAGTGTCTCTGTGCCTTAATTTCCTTTTCTGTAGAAAGGCGATAGAAGAGACTCACCTGATGATACATCTGTAAGGATGAAGTGGTTGCTTTGTATAAAGTATTCATGGACTTTATACCAAGTGTTCACAGGGCCAGCTGTTTTCATTAATATGCTGGTGCAACCAGCTCCCTTCCATTTTATACACCTGAGTAAAATAAGTCTAAAAAGGCTGCTGCTGCCTGCTGCTTTGCCTCTCTTCTATATTTAAAAAAGGCCTCCCTAAATATGCATCTGGAAAACTTAAATAGTTCAATTTAAATTATAAATTAAATTATTAACTTAATTATAAATAATGTGTTATTTAACTTATATGGAAAACTGGCAATTATAAGAGAGTAACCAAGAAGCACTGAGCAGATGAAGAATCGAAAGCAGTCCCATTCATAAGGAAAGCATCTCAGCTCGCGCACATAAGTCCGAGCCATCCCATGTGACCCCAGTACCGTGACGGTCCTTCCCTCTTCCTATTGGCTTCCCCAAAGCATGGTCCACCTGGAAGGAAGCTTCAAGAATCCAAAGCGTGGTCCACCTGGAAGGAAGCTTCAACATCACTACCATTTGCCTTCTCTCCCCAAACTTAGATTTTACCATCTATACATTTGATCTGGATCTGATCCTACCTTCCCCCAAACAGCCTGGATCCTGTTGGTCCTGGAGATCTCTCGGGGAATAGTCTCCTCGACACAACTTCTCAGAGTACTTAGAGGACTGACACGGGGCAGAAAGCTTGGAGTCGTGAACTCAGGACCGCTGCTGGGCTTTCGAAACCACGCATGGATTTCCCAGTGGGGATGAGTGGCGTGCCCGTCAGTGTGTTCTACAGATGAGTACTGCACCCACTCACCTATTTTTGTTTTCATTCATTTAATCAAAACACATTTTTTGAGTCCCTACAATGTGCCAGGCCTGGGTCCTAGGTTTTCAGAGGGAGAGGGGGAACTAGACAGACAAGGGCCTGTCCCCTGTGGAGCTTCTGTCTGCAGAGGGAGAGAAAGCCGGAGTGCAAACCTTACAAATCTGCTCAGGTGTCCTTTTTCACCACGACTACTCTCTAACCCCACTGAGGGTAATGCACCTGTTTCTTCACTGTTACCAGTGCTGATTGGGAGCTGTTTACCACCACTCCCTCCATACACATGGACAAGTTCCCACCCATGCGAAGGTCTGCATCACATTCTCAAGGTTATCTAGAGCCCCGCTGAGCCCACAGAGGGCTGCGCCGGACCCACTGCCATGTGAGCCTCCTCTGCCCACCCCCCTGTACCCCCCCACCATCCACGATGCTCTGCCTTCCCTGGCTACCCCTCGTCCTGCAGATCTCAATGGCACCAGATTAAAAAAAGCACTAGTGCTGGGGTGCCTGGCTCGCTCAGTCGGTACAGCATGCGACTTTTGATCTCGGGGTTGTGAGTTTGAGCCCCACGTAGAATGTAAAGTTTACTTAAAAAAGAAAAAAAACCCCACAGTGCTATCTACCAATAGCCAAGAAATGTTCTTACTTCTCCCATTGCCACCCACAGAAACAGAGAAAGGAGGAGACAGGTGTGAGAAGTCTGTCACATGCTCTTAGGCTCATGCTTACCTCTCCTGAGACCCACCCCTTGGGTTCTAGAGACACACTGGTTCATTCAGGGCTTCCGCATGTGCCCTCGTGTAACTTCACTGCAGGCGAGGACCAGGTCCCACTTTTACAGAGCAACGAGAAGAAATCAACACTTCTACAGTATTCTTGCCCAAAGTGTATAGGCTCACTTGCCTTGAGAGAAAACATCACACAAGCCCAAACAGAGGGACACTTCACCAGTACTCTTCAAAAGTGTCAAAGTCATGAAGGCCAAGGAAAGACGGAGAATGTCCCGGATCAAAGGAGACCAAGGAGACATGACAACTAAATGCAATATGGGATCCTGGCTCAGCCTCAGGAACAGAAGAACAGTATCAGTGGGAACACTGGTGAAATTAGAATTGAAGGTGTAGTGTGGTCAACACCATTGTACTAACAGTTTCTTGGTTTGGATCATTGTACTGTGGTCATGTAAGATCTTAAATTAGGGCAAGTTGGGCAAAGGGTATTCAAGAGCTCCATGAACTATTTTTGCAACTTTTCTGTAATTCTAAAATTATTTCAAAATAAAACTTTTTTTTTTTAACTACTTTAATGGCAAAGCACTCTTCTTCCCTTTTGCCTGTTTTAAGTCTCAAGACGAACAATAGTTACAACAGTGGTCTTTACTACTTGGGCACACCACTGATCAAGAGACAAGTTCCTTAAGGCCAGAGGCCACAGGCCTGCCGCCAGCCCTGCCATCGGGGTAGGTGGCCCTCCTTGGCCCTGGACCTGAGCCCCCTCCTCGCAGCCACCCACTGGGCCCTGGGTGAAGACTGGGCATCTCCAGGGAGCCTTTTGCTCTGTTTCCAGCATCTCAGGGAGACTCAGCAGAGGTCTGTGGGATTAAATCCCCCACAAGCCACTGGACTCACACCCGGTTTAAAGACAGCAGGA
This sequence comes from Ailurus styani, assembly GCA_002007465.1. Lineage (NCBI taxonomy): Eukaryota > Metazoa > Chordata > Mammalia > Carnivora > Ailuridae > Ailurus > Ailurus styani. The sequence continues at coordinate 676,396 of LNAC01000145.1, read as the reverse complement.
TCTAGTCTCGGATTATTCCTGTGGCCCCGGTTTCTCTCTTCAGGCAGTCACTACAGGAGAAGAGGGAGTGAAGGAGAAGCCCCCTTAATACCCTAATTCTTCCCGAAGATGATTCAGGTTTTTGTAGCTTCATTAGCATTTGCAGATAGAAATACATTTTTAAGTGGCATTATGCTAAGTAATTATTCTTACAGGATGTGAAATTAAACACATTTTACTCAGCATGAAATTATTCCTGCCACGTACTGAGTTTGGTGACAGCTTGAGAGTTTGGACAGCAAGAGGGGGAGAAGCAGTCTATGTATTAAAAAAGAAATCCACCCCAAAATATTCCACCAAAGGTAAGTCCTTGTAGCAAAATAATTTTGGCTGGATGGAATATTAAACCTGCTACTATAAATTTCACGCCTTGCATTCCTAAAGCAGATGCGGTGTGATGATGCCAAAAATTAATTGGAAATAATGCGACTTGCCTTGTGTACTCTATCCAGTAGAGGGCATAGCAGATAAGCGTTGTGTGCGTTGGTGACTTAGCGACTGATAAGGCTTGTTTGTAATTGCTTCTGTAAAGATATGTAGCAACATGCTTGGATGCTTATTTACATTTAGGAATGTGGTTCAGAATAGGAGGTTTAGATTTATAACTTTGTTTTTGTCTGTCAATACATGGGAGACTTTTGGTTGTTGGGAGCATTATATTTACCAATGTGCAATGTTAAATTGCTGGATTTAATTGTTACAGTACAGTGAATTGTTCTATTATTTCTTACTTTTTTATCCTAAGGAAAATTCAAACTTTCCAGGCTTTAGGGCAGGATAAAATGGCTCTGAGCATGTCAGCGTCTCAAGAGCACATTATTTTCTTATTGGATTGTATTAACTTTACAGATGGAAATTTGAAGGAGAATTAGAAGGCTTAGGGATGGGAAATTTGGAGAAGAAAAGAATAATGTCTTAAGATTTCTGGAGGGGTTAACTGGTAAGTCATTTTGAAAGCTGCTGATGCTAATTCTCATAGCAAGAGACATAGCAGACCCTAAAATTATCAGGAACAAGGCACAGAATCGCTAAGAAGGAAGAGAATCTTGTGTCACACTCAGAATTGCCAAAGAATTATTCAGGTTTCCTCTTCTTCTTCCTTGTTCTCAATACCTGTTATAACTGGCACAGATTTTTCTTGGGTAAACTCCTAATGGGGCAACGTTCCACGATGGAGGCAGAGAGTGTTTGGCAGTCCTTCTTAGTTTAAAACCCAAACAGCCTTCTGCCTCCGATGCACATATTGCGACCAGAAAGGACAACGACATGACCTATATAAACAAACGCTCGCCACAAGCACCATACCCTGCAGCTGAAGGCGAAGCTGTGGGAATGAAGTGCAGCATCATGGAAGCTGGCACAACAGGTGCGAACCGGAAGGGCGTGGACCCACCTCCCGCCGGCGAATCGGTGATCTCCTGAATGGTGGCCAAGAGCGGGCAGGTGCCTGCCCACGTGTGTGATCTGACCCATCCGCGATCAGGCACCAGCCAGTGATTCTGGAATCCTGGTTGTCAGCACCCCGGCCCCGACCACAGACTCTTCTCCCTCTGGAGCTCTTCCCAACCATTTCAGAGGTTTTCATACCCCTCCCCACCCCCACCGCCATCCCTAGAGCAGAGGCGCTCCCCGGGGAAAATGGGCTGAGGAAGAAACCCACCAGAGAGCGGGCCCCTGGAGGGGGAATCAGGAGCACGGGCTCAGGCGTGGCAGGAGGCTCGCTGTGTGTCCTTTTTAGCTGTAAATTTTGTACCTTAAGCAAGTATTGCCTGATCTTAAAATTGTAGCGAAGTGGAACCCACACCTACAGATAAGGAGAGAATTGTCCATTCCTAGACCATTCCTACAGATGAGGAGAGAATTGTCCATTGTGCTTCTTGTTGTCAGCCTCTCCCCCTGCCTTGGGAACCACTTTCTCCTTCTTGTGCTTCTCCTATGGGAATACTGGCCCTTTCTCCCAGGCATGTTCTCTACCACAGATCTTGTCATCATGTCTTCCTTGAAACTTTGGTGTGTCGTTTATATCACGAAGTTTCTTTACAAATGGAGTCTCCTGTGTGTGCACGTGCATGCCTGTGTGCGTGTGTGCGTGTGTGTGTATCTTGTGCGAAGAGATAGTGTCGCTGAAGGATTCCTGCAGGAGGGGAGGGAAGGACAGAGAGACAACAGGGGAGAAGAGGGAGAGGCCATTCGTCATTAGAAAGGTTGTGGCAGAAGAATTTGACCTACAGGCTCCTCAATTTATGGTTGAGTTTTAGGACAAGTTCCAGTTAATGTGAAAGTTAGAGTCTCCAGAGCTCTGCCTCCCATCCATGCCTCAAAATCCTATTGGTGGTGCTGTCACAAAAAGTTCTAGGCACACCCCAAATGCCAGGAGCCCTAATTTGGCTCCTCTATAGCTGCAGCTGCCAATAAAAGGCCTAAATTTTGCCTCTCAGATAACTGCTTCTCCCGCCTGGAGATCTTTCTAATCAGAAACTATATTTAATATTGCAAATGAGTACTCCCATGGTATATGAGTCAGGCTCCTATTGCAAAGGACAGAATCCATACCAGCAAGGAAGGCAAGAAAGGGACCATTCCAAGGCACTAAATGACTCTCACGATTGCATGGAAGTCTGAAGAGACAGGCTCATTAACCTTCCAGAATGACCTCAGCCCTGCTCTGCAGAACCTGACCACCATCTGAGCTAAATATAGCCACCTACGACCAGGAAGCTCTGTCAAACTTGGAAGCGACTGCTCCTGCCTTCAACTCCAGAACCTCAACATCGCTGTCATTCTCAGGACGCCACTGTGATCAGGAGGTCCCTGCACCTGCTCCAACCAGAACCACCCAAGTGCCCACTGGAATGCCTGCCAGCAAATCACCGGCCCACCACACTTGCAAAGCTAGCAATCAGACAAGGGAAACTGAATGTATCCGACTGAGCTTGCCAGTCAAATGAACAGAAATGAGGGCTATGTCTCACTCCCACCTTACAAATCCCATGGAGTGTATCTGAGTAGGCTGAGCCATGTTCACATCTGAAACTGCTGCAAGGCATCTGGGAAATGCAGTTTTCATTCCCCAGCCTCTGCAGTATAGAAAGCCTTCTAGAAGGTAGTGGAGTAAATATGGAGCATTAACACAGTGTATTTGCTGCACTCCAAATGATTACAGAGATGAAAACATACTTTTTTGAAGACGAAGAAGTTTATAAACTATACACAAAAATAGGGTTTTTTAACAAAAAAATATTCAGAAATGCATTCAGTGCATTCAGAAGTGCATTCAGAAATGGACCAATTAGTAATACAGGATTTTTCCACCTGGAATTTTTAGATACTGAGGTCAACACAGAAAGGGCAGGGGAGGGTGGGAATTACTTTATTTCCTCTGTCCTAGCAGTGGAGCAATTAGCAAGGATCAATTTGTTGTATCTCTTTCTGTGATGATAATCAGGGCATGATTAGAACACAGAGCAGAAGGACAAGAGGCAGCTGATTTTACCCATTAATGACAGGGAAGCTGGTGGGAACTTTCTTGATGTGAAGACTAGAAGTGAGAAAGGGAACTACATCATTAACAGAATAGGGGAAAGATACAAAGCGATCACGGCCATCTGTAGGAATTGGGTGTGCATGCATGAGCAATGGAATCAACATGCTTCCAGAAAGGTCCGAGGGCCTGCCCATAAGAAAGCAACACAAAACAGAAAAGGGAACACCTTCTACTTTCCATTTTCACTTGAGAAGCCATGTTAGGACAACACGGGTATGAACAGAAGTCCACCCTTGGGACATTGCTGGAAATCAGCGTGGGAAGTGCCCCTCACATGTCAGAACTGGGACAGTGCTACGGGAAAAGAACAGCTTAAAGAAAGAATTTCTGGGAACCCAAAGTCAAATGACCAAGAGACTACAATACATACACCATCCCAAGGCCTTCAGAAGCTAGAAGGCCTCTTATAAAGAAAGGCATGACCTACAACTGAATAAAAGAGACCAAGGACTGCAGAAGAGACAGGAGGTGGACGGGAGCAGCAAGACACAGCAGCGATTATCCTGGGGGAAAAAATACCTCACGAAGCTCCATGCAATTTAAGATGGACAATTACAAGTCCCACTGAGAACTAGAGCATGAACAGGCAGTAGTGTCCTGACGGCCACGCAGAGTGAGGTTCCCTGATGTCACCAGTGTAAGGTGCAATCGCATTGTGCCTGCTGGCGAAGCAGGTCCAACTGTTCTAAAGCTCTGAGCTAGGGCGCCTGGGTGGCTCAGTTGGTTAAGCGTCTGCCGTCTGCTCCAGCCATGATCTCACAGAGTCCGCTTCTCCCCCTGCTCACGCCCCTGCCCCCCCAAAATAAGTAAAATCTTAAAAAAAAAAAAAAAAGCTCTGAGTTACTTATGATCTTCAGTATAGACATGAACTGTTTCACTTATTTAACAGGTATAGGTTTGGGGGGGGTTGGTTTTTTGTTTTTTGTTTTTTGTTTTGGGCACCCACTATATGTCAAGTAACATGAAAAACAAAGGTATGGTCCATTAGGGATTTTATAGTTTTAGGGGGCCGCTGGTCTGTGAAGAAGCAATTATATTACAACTGCTCTAGTAAGGGAAGCATAGAGGATTATGCAGAACTCTTATCCAGGCTCAAAGTGCGAGGCTGAGAGGGAAGAGGGGACAGGGGACAGGGAGGAGGGTTAGCAGGCAGAGGAAGGGAGGAGGCAGCAGAAGCGAGAGGGTGTTGCTCGAAGAGGAAAGAGCAAGTGCCCAGGCTTGGAGGGGAGAGAGAGAAGGGTGCCTTTAAGGATCCTGAAAGAATTCTGGCTGGTCGAGAAGCGGAATTGGAAGTGGAAGAGGCAAGAAATGAAGCAGGGAGGCAGTGTGACGGACTGGCTCGTGTGGGGTCCTAGGAACCACCTTAAAGAGTTTGGAGGTTATCTTGAGGGCAAAGGGACACTCTGGGAAGTTCAGACAGCAGTGGGGTGCCTTGTGAGTTTAGTGATGGGGTGAGAGCAGTGGTGGGACTAGTCTGGGAGCAGAGGCAGGGCGCGCAGAAGAGAAGCCCATGGAAGGTGGCTGCCATCAAGCAGAGGTGCCGGCCTGACAGGGCTGGGTGGCCAGGGGCATGAAGGAAATGGGCCTGTCCTGGACACCCACAAGCCCCCCAGCCACCGCCATAAGCATGGTCTCTCACCCTCAACGCAAACCAGCTTTCTTCTCTCCTCTCAATTCCCTCCCCCTTCCCTCACCTCTTAGCTGCCTCCTATCTTGTTGAGAAAATAGAAGCCATCTTGCAAAAGATCTTACCATTTGCACCAGGTTGAATAGTGGCTCCCAAATAATCAGGTTCACCCAGAACCTCAGAATGTGACCATCTTTAGAATTAGGATCTTTGTAAATGTAATTAAGATGAGGCTGTGCTGGATCCAGTGACAGGGGTCCTTATAAGAAGAGGAGAGAACACACAAAGATATGGACACAGAGCAAGGGAGGCCATGTGGAGATGGAGGCAGACATTGGAGTGGTGTGTCTCCAATGGCCAACAGCCACAGCAGCTAGGAGGAGGCAAGGGAAAATTCTTCCCTAGAGCCTTCAGAGGGAACATGACCCTGCCGACATCTTGATTTCTGACTTCCGGCCTCCAGAACTCGGAGAATAAAATTCTGTTGTCTTCAAACACCCCACGTGTGGTCATTTGCTACGGCAGCCCTAGGAAATGAAGACCCCATCCTTACACAACCCAGCCCTTCTCAGCCCTGTGTCTTCCTTTGGAGAACCTCCCTGGCCACCTTACTAAAGATTTCTCTCGTGTTTTCTTTGTTGAAACTAGTTCATTTTCTTTATAGCCCTTATCATGAGAGGAAATCATATTTTTGTTTTTATTGTCTCTTGCCCACCCTAAACTCTAAGCAGCGAGAGGGCATGGGTCGTGTCTGTTTCCCTCTCTGTTACTGATCTGAAACCTGGTAGGTGTTCAGTAATATTTGGTGAATGGGGGAAATAATGAATGCAAGAACAAATGAGGTATTCAGATGCTAGGATGGACAGGACTCATGGCTGGCTAAATGTGAGGGGAAGGGGCTGGGATTCCAGGTTTTGGCTGGAGTCAGAGATCTGGGTGCACTTCACTGGGTCACAGAACACAGGAGGAAGAGTAAGTTTGGGAAAAGGTAATGAGTTCAGTTTTGGAGTTTTAAGTCTGAGGTGCCTATAAAGTACTCAAAAGTAGAAGCCAATTAATTGGTATCCTTATTTCTGGCTGCTTCCCACCCCCATCTATTTGTAATACAGCAGCCAGCGTGAGCTTTTAAGATTTTATTTATTTATTTGAGAAAGAGAGAGAGACCACAAGTAGGGAGCAGAAGCAGAAGGAGAGGGAGAAGTAGACTTCCTGCTGAGCTGGGAGCCCGATGTGGGGCTCGATCCCAGGAACCCAGGATCATGACCTGAGCTGAAGGTAGACGCTTAACCAACTGGGCCACCCAGGTGCCCCTTGTGCGAGACTTTAAAAACCTGGGCAGACGGCATCCCTCCTCTGCTCACCACTTTCCAGCGGCTCTAAGGTACTGTTTATCTTACTTGTTTATTTATTGTCTGACTTCCCCTGCTCTGGTAAAATAGATGCTCTGTGAGGGCAGGGCTGTTTGTCTGTTCCGTCCACTACTCTACATCCAGCACCTACAACAGAGTCTGGCAGCCAGGAGTCCTCAAAAAAAGGTTTGTTGAATGAATGAGTGAGATTCCATGGGTGAGTCTGGATTTATGAGTCTGGCCCTCAGGAGTGAGTTCTGGGCTGAAGAGGAGGGTCAGAGGTCATGGGCAGATAGATGATGCATGAAGCCTCCGGATCTGTGTGATCTCCCACAGGCAGGGCGGAGAGTTGGAGAGAGAGAGGACCCAGGACGGTGTCCCGAGGAACACGAAAGAAGGGCAGAGAAAGTGGCTCCCTGGAAGGAGACACGGAGGCAGCAGTCCATGAGGCATCAAACGACCGAGGTGAGAGAGCTCGGCAGGGAGGACATGGGCCACGGTCAAGTGCAGCTGAGAGGAAGCAGTCTAAGATCAACAGCTTCAAGAGATGGCAGAGGCAACCATCGGATTTCAGTGTGGAGGGACGAGGGAGGCAAGTTGAGCAGCGGGGATGGACCACTTTCCAGGAAATCAGACTGAGGAGGAGAAACAGGCCGGTTCCTGGAGGAGGATTAGGCGTCAACAGGGAGGTTTTAGTGCCATGATGGGAGAGAGCAGAGCTGGCTTGAGTGCTGATGAGGAGGCAGCAAAGAGAAACGTGTGGACACCGCTGAGAGACTGAGGCGCCTGACACAGAAGGGAGAACAGGTTGAGAGAGGGACTCGTCCTGTGCAGGAGGGGCCACAGAAAAATGGGCAGCGGCTTACAACAGCAAGGATTTGTTTCTTGCTTACGCATCTGCAATTAGGTTGGAGTTCAGCTGATCTAGGGTGGATACAGCTGGCTTTGGTTCCAGGCTGTTCATTTTTCTGGGACCAACAGAACAGGTTCCTCTCATTGTAATGGCAGAAGCCAACAGAGAAATTCCAACCACACAAGTGCGTCTCTAGCCTTTGCTGACATCCCATACACTAACATCCCATGGGGGAAAGCAAGTCACTTGGCCAAACTCAAGGTCAAGAGGTGGGGGAACTATGTTCTACCCTCGTGGCAAGGCTATGAATGGGTGGGAGCAGGTGAAGAATGGAGGCAAAGATGTAGCCTACCAGAAAGTGCTAGCATCGCCATTTTTATTACCACTACCCTATCCGGGCTGCGTGTGGTACAATCGCTGTAGCTCCCAACCAGCCCATCTCCCTTTCTCAACCGCTTCATCACTTACCTCATGTTCCGTCCTCCACGGAGAGGGTTCCATGATTTCACCCCAAACCAGTCTTCTGAACTCCTATAATTAAACGTCAGTTGAGTTTGTGGCCCCCTTTTAAAATGTAATTAATTATATAGGACCTTAAACATAGTGACTTGAATTATGAATAGCTTTTGTTTATATATTTACTGGACAAACTTTTGTTTCTCTCAGTGGCCACCTGTCAAGCAACTAACATGGTTGGCCCTACATGGCTGGACACTGAATGGAAACCGGGCAGTCTTGGCCCTGAGGGTTTTCCAGCTGAGGACTAGAAACAGGTGAGTCAACAGGGCAATCACAATGTTGCACTGGGGGTGAGCTTGGGCTGCCGTGGGGATTTAGAGGAAATGGAAGGCTTTCTAGAGAACTTCAAGGGCCGGATGACAAGGGGTTAAGTGAGCCTAACAAGGGTAAGGTGTCCAGGGTGGAGAGAGCAGCATGGGCAAAGGCAAGGGGATTGAAGGAATGCGGTGTGTCTGGGGAATAAGTAGGTCTGTATACCACGTATATAGGTGTGAGGGCTGAGGCACAGGGAGACCGTGTGGCATGGTAGGTTGAGGCCATCTACTGAAGGCTCTTGTGTGCCACTCTCAGGAGTTGGAACTTCGTAGGGGAGGTGGGGGTGGCCTGAGGCCAGAGAAACACATGCAGAGGGATTGGGAGGGCCTCCCCTTGACGCTTGTGCTCAGGGTCACCCTAGCTAGGATTTGGCCCCCCACATGACAGCCAAGTGCCAAACGTATAGTGAGGGCCCTGTGCCATCGCACAGCCTGCTTCCCCCATTAGGATGCCTCAGGCCAGGCCTGAATGGGGGTCTTGGAGATGATGGAGCAGTTTCCCATTTGCAGACAGCCCCTGGATTCCCTGTCCGAACCACCTACCAGCAGACTGAACAGTGACTCCCCAGCTGCCCCAGGCCCTCTTCACACCTGCCCCTGCCAGCCGGGGAATGGAGTAGCCTCTAAGGCCCTGTTAACTTAGAATTAACCTTCCCTTTATCCCTAATCTGGGGGCGCTCTTCTCTGCGAACTGAAGTTGGCTTTCTTGTACCTTGGTCATGGTTTTGCTTCCTGGAACACATTCGGTGAATCTATGGCTCCTCTTCTAATGGTACTTTCCATATTTTATCAAACATAAGGCCTCCCTCAGTCTTCTCCAGGTTAGACACAACTAATGTCTTCTCACACACACACACACACCAAAAAAATTGGTCTCCACAGGTTCATACCACCCATTGTGGTCACTTCTGGGGCCATGAGGTTAAAGGTCAATGTTTCTCTGGAAAGGTGGCTTCCAGAAATGGGTCCAAAGCCACAGGTACTAGCTGAGCAGCACAGAGGCAAGGTGGGGGGTGAATAGGCCCCTCCCTTTGCTGACGCTACGTCAGATCAGTAACCCTCAGCTGAACCCACCAGCCATGAGCATTGCCACTATTTAATTCTTATTTAAATAGCGGAGAGCCAATTTCCATTCCCAAAATAATGGACTTATTTTATAGCACCCTTTCAAAGTTTCCTAATTTAGAAAACTGGGAGGTATCTTGGCATCAAATAAAGAAAATTCATGAGTTTCAGAGTCAAATAGAATTGTGTTTGAATCCAGACTCTGGCACCTATTATCTTTGTGACCTTATGCAAGTGATGACCTCCAACAAGCCTCAGTTTTCTCATCTCTAAAATGGCAATATTTATATCTAGCCCCCAGGACTGTGTGAACATTGAATTATATAATATAATAACAGGTGCTTATTAAATGTTAGCCTCTTTCCCTTGACCTGTTTTACTCACTGAGCCTTTGCTTCTTTGAGAACAGCTCTGAGACACAGGGAATGTGCCCTGCCCCGGGCAGGAGGAGCCTTGGATTCTGGTCCCGACTCCTTCATCATCGCATGAGAGCTATGAATTCTGTTTGACACTGTCCTTATGGCTAATGTGCACATCAGATACAGTGCAGGTAGAGTGTCTTTAAAAAGATAAGCACTTGGGCGCCTGGGTGGCTCAGTGGGTTAAAGCCTCTGCTTTCGGCTCAGGTCATGATCTCAGGGTCCTGGGATCGAGGCCCGCATTGGGCTCCCTGCTCAGCAGGGAGCCTGCTAACCGCCCCCCCTGCCTGCCTCTCTGCCTCCTTGTGATCTCTCTCCCTCTGTGAAATAAATAAATAAAATCTTTTAAAAAAAAAATATAAGCACTTAATAAATACTAGAAAATTAAATATTATTTATTTTTATTTAGCCAGCAAGTATTTAAAGTGCATCTGTTGAGGGCCAGACACTATACTAGGCAGAGAGGATGCCCTAGTGTGAAATCTAACAACACCCTCCTCTGCCACACTGAGGTTTTGAGGAGACCAGGTCCAGTACCTCTGTTTATTCATGGGGTTGGAGAATCTCTTCAATCTTTCTCTTTATGGACAGACTGTACTAGACTTAGCTTGACTTTTTGGGCAGACCCGTCTCCAGTCTGAGATGAACTCCCTACCAGGCTACTTTCTGGATTGTCTGTGATGAAGCCACCAGCAAATGTTAGGAATTCTGTTCTTCTAAAGACCTGAGTTTGAATAGCAACTCCGCCATCTTTAGCAACCTTACCTACATTCCTGAATTTCCCTGAGCCTCCCTTGCTACCCTGTAGAATGGGCACACTACCCACATGGAACTGCACATGTGGGTAAAATACCAAGGTGCAGAATTGCTGAATCATGTGGCAGGACTTTGTTTAGCTTTGTAAGAAACTGCCAAACTCTTCCAAAGCAGCTGTACCATTTTGCATTCCCACCAGTAATGAACAAGAGTTCCTTTCGCTCTACATCCTTGCCAGCATTTCGTGTTGTCAGTGGTTAGCTGCTCTAATAGGTGTGTAGTGGTAGCTCATTTTAATTTGTAATTCTCTGATGTTATATGATACTTATCATCTTTTCATATGCTTTTTTGTCATCTGTACACCTTCTTTGGTGAGGTGTCTGTTCAGAACTTTTGCCCATTTTTTAGTCAGGTTGTATTTTTTTTTTATTGTTGACTTTTAAGAGCTCTTTGTATAGTTTGGGTACAAGTCCTTGAAAATTTCTCCCAGTCTGTAGCTTACCTTCTCTTTCTCAACAATGTCTTGGCAGAGTAAAAGTTTTTAATTTCAATAAAATTTAACTTATCAATTTTTTCTTTCATAGTCATGCTTTTGGTATTGTATCTAAAAAGTCATCACCTAACACAAGGTCACCTAGATTTTCTCTTATGTTATCTTCTACAAGTTTCATGGTTTTGCATTTTACACTTAGGACAATAATCTATTTTGAGTTAATTTTTATGAATGGTTTAAAGTGTCTAGATTCATTTTTTTTGCATGTGGGTATCCATATGTTCCGGCATCACTTATTGAAGACTGTCCTTTATCCAGTGAATTGCTTCTCCTCCTTTATCAAAGATGAATTGACAATATTTGTATGAATCTATTTCTGTGGGTCCATTCTGTTCCATTGAACTATTTGCCTTGTCTTGTGCCAATACCATACTGTCTCAATTTACTATAGCTTTATGGTAAGTTTAGAAGTCAAGTAGTACCAGTCCTCCAACTTCATTCTTCTTTAATACTGTGTTGGCTCGGGCGCCTGGGTGGCTCAGTGGGTTAAGGCCGCTGCCTTCGGCTCAGGTCATGATCCCAGGGTCCTGGGATCGAGGCCCACATCGGGCTCTCTGCTCAGCGGGGAGCCTGCTTCCTCCTCTCTCTCTGCCTGCCTCTCTGCCTACTTGTGATCTCTCTCTCTGTGTCAAATGAATAAATAAAATCTTTAAAAAAAAAAAAATACTGTGTTGGCTCTTCTGGGTCTTTTGCCTTTCACATAAACTGTATAATCAATTTATTAATATTCACAAAATAAGTTGCTGGGATTTTGATTGGGATTACGTTAAGTATATAGATAAGGTTGAGAACTGACATCTTAACAATATCAAGTCTCTGTATCCATGAGCATGGAATACCTCTCCATTCATTTAGATCTTATTTGATTTCTTTTATTGGAATTGTTTTATTACCCTTCTTATAGTTCTTGTACATATTCATTAAATGTATACCTAAATATTTCATTTTTGTGTGCTAATGCAAAGATTGTTTACATTATACTGTACTAGATAGGAAGTGAAAGAAGTTGCTAAGGAGGGGAATGGTATTGTACATTTACGTTTAAGAAGATTATTCTACTAACACTGTGGAAGACAGATTCGATTTGAGTAAAACTGGAGATAGGAAGACCATTTCAGAGGATTTTCTTTTTTTTAAACATGTACAGGTAGAATAAAGACCTAAACTGAGGGAGGGGCAGAAGGTATGGGAAATGGTTAGTCTAAATCAAGAAATAAGGCAAATAGTAAGGATCTTCTTTTCTGGAGGAAACCAAGCAGACAGACCTTCCAACAGCCTTGATCACTATTCACCTAAACTAATCTTGATAAGCCAGGGAGGTGACACTGAAAAACCAAAATGGCAATGTTAGCTGCCTACCTCAACATCCATTTATCCCCTGCCTCTTTTCCTGCCTAATACAATACCAATTTTGCTCAATTATCCTCCTTTCCCACCTGGCCAAGTACTACAGGGGGCACCTACTCTAGCCCAAACTCCAGGGTTGGCTTAATTGGCCTAAGGGTGACCTCACCAGGACTGGACCAGGACTGGGCATGTGGGCCAGTTCTGGCCAATGAGACAAAGAGAGAGTCTGCTGAATGGGGTGGGTACGAGGCTAAAAATAATTTCCCCCATCCTAAGTGAAAGCCACAAGAAATAGTCTCTTGATTTGCTCTGAAGGTTGTTCTATCTTTGTGGCTCCCAGAACTTCAATAGCCATATTGTTCTCAGCCGGAAGATGGAGCCAAGGGTGAAGGTGGTAGAGCATAGAGAGAGCATCATGGAGCTGCCGAGTCAAGGAAACCACATCTCCTTATTGTTTAAGGTGATATGAGGTGGGACTTCTGAACATCTGAAAGTACCCATCTGTTAAAAACTGCCCTTATTCAGCAACTAAGCTAAAGGAAGCTTCCCTGCTATCTACCCATCCTTCCGAGGATACTAACCTTTTTCTTAGTATCTGACAGTAAGAGTTTGCTTGCTTGTTTTCTGCTCTATCCCCCACATCCGAACCTGACTTAAGAAATAGCTAATGAGTCAATGAGTGAATGAAATACTCAGGAGCCAAAACTGGAGACATTTATCTAGCTACTCCCCATTTCCCACTTCGTTTTCTCCCATCAAGATTTACCGTTATCGAGTTGTGACTGATGTATGTATGCCCTTGACAATTGCCAAGGATTGTAGCAAGAAATAGCTAATCAGAATTGCTTCTACATTTACTATATAAAAAGATTGTCAAACACACTGTATGATGCTTTTGAGTTCCTATACAAAGTCCCCTCAAATAAACTCAATGCCAGAAAAAAAGCATAACTCTCTTGGAGAATTGTTCTGATTCCTTCCCATAGGTTGTATGGACTAATTAGGTATCCTTTTTTGCCCTGGCTGCCAGGAAGCTCAGTACCTAATCTGAAGCTAAATCACAGTGACTCTATTACACCTGACAGTCAATTCTTGCTTCTTTCTCCTTTCTATGCTTTGCTTTTCTAATTTTAGTTGAATGACCTTATTGTATTTGCCTTTATTGTAAGTTGCTTCAAATCCTTTTCAGAGAGAGGTGTGTATTAAAAAAAAATTAACAGCTCAATTCTAAAAAGCCATGCAGAGCCCGAGTTGGCACCACTTGCTCTTTGTAATAGCCTGGGAGGGCCCCCAAAGTAGCCTGGTGCTTTATCTTTACAAACACATGTCAGCCAGAGCAGCAGTGCTCACCAGAGATCTCGGGAGACAAGGGCAAAAATCACCCGTCATTTTCTACTGAATGGGTGTCTGGAGGACCATTCAGGCTCCTAGTGGCTGGATTTGGTGGGGCGGATTAACGTGGAGAGCCCTTGGAAAATCAGCATCCACCCTGCCTGCCCTGGCTATTGTTCCAGAGGTGAGTCGCTCTGTCTAGTTTGGAATATGGAATCTCTCTGGGGCCTGGCCCCCAGCCCCGCTGGCTTTGTACGCTCAGGGTCCTGTGTGCCCTTTCCCCCACCTCTGGGCCGCCGGCTTCTCCAGCCAGCCCTCCCTGCCAACTGGCAGAGGGTGCTCTTGGATAGCAGATCTGTCTCCCTCCCAACGAAGGAGCTCCCAGGCCTTTCCTGCTCCAGCTGGGCAGCCTCCACCAGCTGGGGGCCCCGAAACGCTCAGTTGGGCAAATTGCTGGTTTTTTCCAAAAGCTGGCCTAGGCCATGCCCCCAAACTACTGCTGAACCGGCCTCACTCCTGTTTGAGCTTGTCTGCCTCTCTCTGCACCCCGTTTCCCCCGCAGGTAGAACAGAAGGAAGCTGTTGATGGGGGACATAGTTTGGTTTGCTGATAGCATATGCCGGGGGGGGGGGGGGGGGGGGA
>LNAC01000145.1:557729-661949 GCA_002007465.1 Ailurus styani | reverse complement strand
GGGGGGGGGGGGGGGGGGGGGTGTGAGAAAGAGAGAGCGCGTGCACATGCGCGAAGACACATTGCCCTCTCAGAGCTCCGCAATAATAGATTTCATGATTTAATTGGAAATTTAGTAAATCTGCTAAAACATTTAGTGGTTTAAATTTTTCCTGTTCTGCAGAGAAACAAAGGTTTCTGGTTTACCCTATGTCTTTCAACAACTTTAATTTCATTTGTAAATTACGGATGGAAGTAGCATTTCCACTCGATTGCATACTGGGCATTAAGAAGACAAAAACCTTCATTGTTTGCAGCCCTTGGGATTTTTTTTCAGACATTAAGCTGTAGGTGGCATTCTTTATACTTGACATCAGAGCACTTTTGTCAGGCGTTTAGTTGACAGGATTTACTGCCAGCCCATCCTAGGTGTGCGAAGCAGAGAAAACAAGAAAATATATCATTCAGGTGGGCAGAGAGAGGAGCGCAGAGGCCCATCAGCCCTATCGGGTAACCGCTGCTTTTCAAACTGTGTAATTAAAGATCTTTAGAGTTCTTCGAAGGGAATTAATTAGTAGAGAAAGGCTGTTTTGTTTACAGTCTTTATCATCAGCATAATCAAAAGCCAGCCTAGATACTGGTGGCAAATTGGACCGAATTCTCCAAAGCCAAGGGCGCCTCACGCAGAGCTTGCTTTCAGAGGTTTGCTCCATCTGTGCGTTAACTTGCCGTTGGGTGGAGGGGACGGGAGGGGGGAGTGATGCGCTGTGGAGGGGGTAGAGGGGAAGTATTCGGGAGAGTCGGAACATCCGTGGGCAGTGTGGTGTTCCCATCACCAGTACCTACCTGTGTGTATCAGTCTTTAGATTCATCTGTCCAGATGCTTCGTCCGTCGGTGACTGTGTTTTGCGGCCCAGACCACCGCACTTGGGAAGCCCTGAAGAAACCATCCGGTAATGGGTCACAGTAGATATCACTGTCCCAGCCTCGTGGCATCAGATGTACCTGGAGTGCTTCGTAATAAATGCAGATGTCTGGGTCCCACTCCGACCCACTGAACCAGAACCTCCTGGGATGGGATTCAGGAATCTATGTTATTAATTCACTACCCAGGTGCTTCTGTTATGCGGCCAGGTTTGATATGCAGAATGATTGGTCTAAACCACCAGGTGACCTTATTAGTCAAAGGGCCTGGGCATGAAGTGGGGAGAAGGGCAGGGGTACTCAGGAAGATTACCTTGGGCCAGAAAAGGCTTATCATGGGGTATTAGACCCACAGCCTCTGAGTAGAGACCAAAGCTACAGGGAAGCAGGGTCAGTCTTTGCAAAGCACAAACAAACCCTCACCTTGAATGATCATCTGAGAAACCCAGTGTCAGCAGTAGGGACCGTTCCCCAAGCCAAGAGAGACTGCAGGGCAGCTGCTGCCCTATTGTTCCCCTTCCCTCCAAAATCCCATTTCATGGTGCCAGGGCGTGTTTGAAAGGACCAGCAGCCTGAAGGGAGGGGCTGCGTTGGTCAAACCATTGTCCAGCTTGTGGGAAGCAGGTCTCAGTAGGACCAGGTTTTATAGGCCCAGTTTCATCCGATTGCCTTGGTGCTAATATGCCAGACCCTGTCTTGCCTGAGCTTGACGAGAGCTCAGAGATGGCTTCCTTGGCTGTCCCAAAGTATGTCTTGACTTGGCCACCTCTGCAATCCATGCATACCATTAAATCTGAGTCTCATAGAACCTCTAGTCCTAGCCCTTTACTTTAGTTTCATTTTTAATGGGAAGTTTATATTGTACGGGTGCCTGGCTGGCTCTGTTGGAAGAGCATGTGACTCTTGATCTTGGGGTCATGAGTTCGACGTTCACGCTGAGATGACTAAAAAATTACATAAATAAACTTCAAAAAAAGAGTTTACATTGTAAAAGTAATACACATATGCTGTTAAAAAGAATTTTTTTAAACGAGTCGAGGTGTTCCAAATGGGGAGTGGAAGCTCTTCGAGTAACCTTACCCTTCAGAGATAATCCCTCATTTTCAAGATGTGGACATTAAGGTTCGGAGAGGTAAACTCCCTGATTCTGTGGCAAGGGCAGGGATCCCTGACCCCTCCTCTTTGAAGGAGGGTGTAAGTAGGATCCACCTACTCCTCTTTGAAGGAGGCCTCTATCAGCATCCCAAGTCTTCAGAAATTTTTTGATGCCACCAAAAAGAGGGGGCTAACTCATTTTTCATGCATCAGTAAAGGTGATCAGCACACTTCTCTGGAAGCCTGAAGCCACATCTCCAAACTGGATTCTGTGGGATTATAGGAAACATACCGAATGGCTGATTCTTCCTCCACCCCTCTGGCCTTTACACCCATCAGTCTCTCATCACAAGGCTTCGCTTTTCTGAACCAGGTTCCTGGAGCTTACAGATCCTTGACAAAGAAAGCAGAACTGAGCATTGTTCCTAACTGTTGGTCAAGTGGGGTCTTGGGAGCAGAGCACCTGTGGCCACCTTGGAAAATGCCCTGGGGAGAACAGAGGGGAGAAGGCAGGCAGAGCCGCAGTCCCCCCTAGCAGGGCCCACTGCGCTATGTCCTGAGAGCTCCTCTTTGCAAGCCTGTTCACTTTGTCCCAGGACTGCCGGGCACTCCAGCTCACCCCGTGGTTGTTCTCTCCTTCTCCCACATACCATCCGGTGGGGGGGCAGGGTGTGGGCGAGGTGTGGGGAATTAAATAGCCTCGGTTCCCAAGCGAGGGGAGGCACCTGGGCACTGTGTGGCTCTAGGGAGAGGCTTTCACAGTCCTTAGCCAAGCAGAGAACCCCTGGGGCATGTGTGCTTTCTTCAGGAGTCCCCATGGACAGTCACCCTCAGGCCAGCTCTCAGTACATTCAGAGTCCTACTGGGACAATACAAACTTTCATGACAGAAACCGTGGCTTATGAGACACCAAGCACGCGCCAGCCACCAGGCGAAGCGCTTCCCACAACCTATCTCATTTAATCTCCCCTCGCAGAGGGCGCTCTTACATCTCTTCGAGAAGCTAGCCGCCCCATGAGTCAGATTTCCAGTCCAGGTTGATTTGACCGCAGAGCCTGACAGTTGATCAACGGAAATGCAGGCCTGGTGTGGGATCTTAGCCCATCCCTTTCCCAGCCTGAGACAAAGCTGACGGAAGAAGGCCAGGTCAACTCAAGGGAGGACTGGTTTCTCACCCTTAATCCCAGCAAGTGGATGCCAATGAGCAAGGCCGTCCTCCTGTCGTGCTGGGTGCAACTTTGGGGGACACCGTGTTACCTGAACACTGGACAAGGACACGCTCGCCTGGAGCTAGGAATCTGTTACCCTGCCTTGCTGGTTTATTTATTTTATGTTTAATCTCTTTTTCCCCCCTAGAAAAATGATCTCCACCTCTTTTGAAACCCTTTGCCAATCGTTCCTTCGGCCGCAGTGACATAGATGGCCCCACCCATTGATAAAGAACTAAAAGCCTCTGTCAGATGTCAGGGTGCAGAGGGAAGCCGAAGTAGCACCAATCAGAGGGACACCCAGCCAGCCCAGAGGCAATGTTCAGGGGAGCCCAGAGCCCAGAGTGGTGTTTGGTTTTGTTTTGTTTTGTTTCCTTTCACCCTTTTAAAATTCTTGTCAGTGAAGCCAGGTTCACGGTGCACCCCTCGAAGGAATCTCTTGCTTCTTAAGCTTAGTCCGAATCCCCCCCACCCCACCCATTTGCTGTGCCATTGTTGGAAGAGACCTTCATTTTAATTCTTTTCTCTCTTCTATGGGCCCCTCCTTCTCTCCCTCCTCCCCAAATGTTTCAGCATCTGTTAATCCCAGTTGGAAACCTTAGCAGATAAAAGTCGTGTTCCGTGTAGATTGCTTCCAGAACAAATACGAGGTAGGAGATAATTTAGCATTCAGTTTCAGGAGAGCTTAGGGTGGGGGCTGCCGAGGCCAGCACCTCTCCCTCCTAAGACATCCAGGAAAAGCAGAAGCAAAGTAATTCCCAAGCTCAGATGGAATGCATGTAGATCAGGTTCATTTCCAGAACGGCCGCTGCCTGCATTTAGGTGATATTAGAAGCCACCATGACAGCAAAGTAGTTTTATGCATAGCAGCTTAGTGAACACTCTGAGAACTAGTTTAGTGAAGCTATCAGGTTGAAAAATACCAAGTCACAAAGTTTTAATGAAACTAAGTGTGGATCAACGTATGGTAAAGAGCATCCAGGATGACTTAAAAGATCCACGGGTGGAAATTAGAATGGATCTTCAGGATTTATTTGGCAAAGCCCATCTATTTTGACCTTTTTTTTTTTTTTTTTTTCCCATTTCCTATTAAGGCTACTGAAAGTGTGTTTTGTTTGGCTGGGGCTGGAGGACTACAGCCGCTACTGGGGCCGTTCCGCGGAAGCTGCCGCTGAAGTTGAGCGGCATTAATTGACTGATAAGGGCTGGGCATCAAATAGCAGAGAGAAAGGCCATCACAGATTTTCTTGCTTTATTTCTCTCTGCACTTCATTTACATCTTAAGCCATATTGGTGATCCAGATTTGAATAAAGCCACCGCTTAAGCCGTGATTAGATCTCAATAGCTTGGATTTTCTATGAAATTGCTGCATTTTTACTAGATGTATTTAGAAATACTGGTGAAAACTGACACCTTGGGTAACTTTATCATTTAAAATGGTGCTTCGGGTGGATAAAAAAAAACGAACTGCTAAAATGGGGGTATTAGTCACCAGGCCTTTGACTCATGCAGTGTCAGGGGTTAGAATTATACAAAAGCCAAGCTGAGCACGACGTGGGCAAGAAAGAATGCAGATAACTCAACCCACCACCTTCCCCTAAGCCCACTCTCCCCAAAAATGTTAATCGAAGCAGTGACCCCATAACCTGAAGAAAAATAAGGAAGGCAAAAGGAATATATAATGCAACAAGGAGCTTTTTTAATGCGGAGGGTTTTTTTTTTAATCACGAAGCAATATTTTTAACTCTAAGGTTAACCTGCTAATCCTTAAGCTGGTGATATGACAGTGTCAAATGTGATGGGATTTTGTGATTCTCATTATTGTTATGTATTGTTCTTTCCCTGGTATTCCATATTAATATTTATAAATGCCCTTTTTATAGAACCAAGAGGACCAAAACCCATTATTAAATTTTTTAAAATGGACAACCCTTGCATCCAATATAGTTGATTACAATTTAGAACAAAAAGGATTTCGGCAGTAATCCACTCCTTGCTTCTCCTTGTTGTTGATTTGTGTGGACAGCAGAGCTCCTGACGTTATTTAAAACAACAACAACCCCCCCCCCAAAAAAACCCTGCTGCTTGCCCAAGGTAACATCCAAATGACAGAGAATAAGAGAATCTTGATCCTGCTTCTCGAGGAGGAGGTGAAAGGCACCCAGAGCAGGTAGGAGGGGAGGATGGAGAAAAGGTGTGCGTGTAAAATGCTAAGCCCCCCACCAAGAGCAAGGGCAAAATGAAAGGAATCGATTAAAATTTGAAAAAGGGGGTTGTTCCTTCAGTTGTTTTCAAGAGCCTCATTTTACTTGACAAGTGGCCTCCAAAGGGTTCAGGAGGCCTCCGTGTGTGTGAAAGAGGAAGTCTTTGCAATAAAGGGAGAGGAGTCAATCATCCCTCAGCCTAACGGTCAGGGAGAGTCAAAATTGACAACAGATCTACCCAGCGCGGTCTCCTTTCAGCACCGTGAGATGCAATCAAACATTCCTTAGAGTCAGAAAAGGAAGGAAAAGTCTCTCAGCTCAGCGACATTACTATATCCCCAGCTCTGGGTAGCCAAGAAGAGTCTTTGGCCCCCGAGAGGAATATTCTTCATGGAAGAAAGATGTTTATGGCCAGCTGGCCCCACCACCTCCTCTAGCTCCGGGTAATTAGCAGGAGTGTGTAGAACTAATTGGCTGTAGTTTGGGGAGCCCCGGGGGTGGAGGTGGCTGGGGGGCCTCATTTTGTAGAGGAATCATCATGGAGGAAAAAGGGTAACTCATGTCTCTGCTCATGAAGCCCAGAACCTGGAGCAGTGTTGACAAATTATTAGAAATGTCTCTATTGGAGGGCCTGGGTGGCTCAGTTGGTTAAGCGTCTGCCTTCAGCTTGGGTCATGATCTCAGGTCTTGGGATCGAGTCCCACATGGGGCTCCCTGCTCAGCGGGGAGCCTGCTTCTCCCTCTCCCTCCCCCCCTTCCCCCTGCTTATGATCTCTCTGTCTCTCTCTCAGACAAATAAATAAAATCTTAAAAAAAAAAAAAGAACTCTATCCTGTCTCAACTCTATCCTTTTGGAGACAGGGTGTTTTCATGGGTTATATTTTTATTCTTATTCATAGAAATCACTTTTTTCCCAATTCCATGTCTGAAGCCTGGGCTGCAGAATCAGACCCAAGTATGAGTCTTGGCTCTTTCCCTGCAAACTGGATGATTTGGGGCAAGTTACTTTATCTTAATTATAAAATAGGGAAAATGAGGTGCCTGGGCCAGCTCAGTTGGTTAAGCGTCCAACTCGGTTCCAGCTCAGGTCATGAGCTCATGGGTTGTGGGATCAAGCCCTGTGGCCCCGTGGCAGGCTTCTAGCTCAGCAGGGAGTCTGCTTGAGAGTCTTTCCCTCTGCCCCTCCACCTCCCCCCCTCATGTTCATTCTCTCTCTCTCTCTCTCTCAAAATAAATAAATAACTCTTAAAAAAAAGAGGGGGGGGACTAACACTACTTCATGCTGTGTTGGGAGAGCCAAATGGGATGAGTACAAGTCATGAGGGCCTGGCCCAGAGTAAGTGTCCAAGAAACAGTAGCTCTAGGGCGCCTGGGCTGCTCAGTGGGTTAAAGCCTCTGCCTTCAGCTCAGGTCATGATCTCAGGATCCTGGGATCGAGCCCTGCATCGGGCTCTCTGCTCAGCGGGGAGCCTGCTTCCTCCTCTCTCTGCCTGCCTCTCTGCCTACTTGTGATCTGATCTCTCTCTGTGTGTCAAATAAATAAAATCTTTAAAAAAAAAAAGAAACAGTAGCTCTAATTAGTGACTATGTCAATGGCTTGGGAGATATGAAACTCTGATTCCTTATTCATGGCTCACTTTCTCTCTTTTGTCCTCTCCTGGTTTGAGAATTACAGCCATGGATCGTTGTACCTCCAGGTTTGCATGTGCAGCTAAAACCAAGTGGGGTGTGTGGCAGCCAGGTTGCTTGAGGATTTCCAGACTATGTTTAGCCTTCCCAGATAAAACACTAGGGCATTTATTTTGAAACACATCTAAGGTATTTTCTCACACCAGTAAGGAAAGAGGAGTGAGAACTGACACCTAGTGTTTCTGACAGTTTCTCTATTATAATGCAGAGTTATGGCCTCAGAAGCCATGTGTCAGCTCCTAGCTATGTGTGTAGAAAACAGCAGTGGGGTAACTCAACTCCGATGAAGCCCAAATTTGGGGAAGTATGAGGCGGCTATTCATCGTGACCCATCTTTATAGAAACTGGCCTCGCCTTCTGGGGAAGCATGTCTTCTGTTCCAAGCACATGGAATGGCCTGGTTTTGCAGTGTGGTGTTTGTTCAGCAAGTAGGCTAAGGATACAGGCTCCTCAGACCTCTCAAAAGCATGTCAGCCTCTGGCTCTGGAAGTCCCTCATGCCGTCCTGTCTTGAAGCATCTTCATCTGAACTCTTTCTAGAGGGAGTCCTCCTGAGTGAGGTTGGAGTGATTCGCTTTGGGTGCCTTCTCCTGCTTTCCACAGGGGACCCCAGGCTTCTTGCCATGCTCTTCTCAGGTAGTTGGGGACCTGAATTGACCTCCTGGGTCTCCTCTCTCCACCGTCACTCACTGCCCCCAAACCACTCTCCTCTCACTGACATATCAAGTTTTACCTGTCCTCGGGGCGCCTTGGTGGCTCAGTCGTTAGGCGTCTGCCTTTGGCTCAGGTGATGATCCCAGAGTCCTGGGATCGAGCCCCGCATCGGGCTCTCTGCCCTGCAAGAGGCCTGCTTCTCTCTCCCACTCCCCCTGCTTGTGTTCCCTCTCTGGCTGTGTCTCTCTCTGTCAAATAAATAAAATCTTTTAAAAAAAAAGTTCTACCCGTCCTCTGCTCCATTTCCATAGGAGGACCCTGAACGAGCATCCTGGCACCCTGGTAGAAAGCTGAATGCAAGCTTCACTAGAACAGAAGAATGTGAAGGATGCATTCAGCCGTTGCTGCGAGCCTAGCGATAGTGGCTTCCCCCCCCCAGAGATAGCATTCCCTTTAGGCGGGACAGGTTTGGCGCTGGGGCTCCCGTGGACTCACGCCACCTGTTCCTCCAGCCGTGACTACGGCAACACCCGTGCTCTGTTGCCGCCTAGAGCCCGTTTTCTCCCCTGTGCTTCCTTCCCCCTGCGTTCTGTCCCCCGGGCTTCTCTCGGCCCAGGGCCCGCGGGCGGTAGCCCGCCACACTCACACACAGGCGTGCCACACAGGCGTGCCGCACAGGCGCGCACGGCCACACCTGCACGCGTGCCACAGTCGGCCGCCCCCAGAGCCCGCTTGGACCAACAGAGACAGGGGCCCGCGGCTAAAACTCCCCTCTCCTGTGTCTGTGGCGTGGTTCCTCAGCGGCTCCTCCGGGGGCACCGATCCACCTGGCTGTGATGGTGGCCAGCTCCCGGACGCACCCCGGATTGCCTTCCCCTTCTTCCCTGTTTTGTCGTCTCCAGTTCCCCCACTCTAGATCCCCAAGGTTACTTCTCAAAAGAAACTGCACATAGGCCCTTATCTCAGACCCTCCTTTTTGGGAGAACCCAAGGCAAAACACCTTTCTGACTTTCTTAAGAAGACTCTCTTGATTGAAGACAATAAATCCCTGCAGGTAGAATTTCTGTGCTGCGGGATACATGTTGGGGCAGTGCTCTTCCTCTGCGCTCCTAACCCATAGTTACCAAGGTATAATCTCTTATGGCTTTTGTCATGTTAGACTGTCTTGACCTGCTTCTTGGTTTGTCTCTCCAATATACTGAATTCAGGGACAGAATCTCCTCTGTCTCCATGTGCCCAGCACTGTGTCTGGCATGAAGTCATTACTTAATAAGCATATTCTCTATGGACGGAAGAATGAATGAATGAGTATGTGCAAGGGACCCAACATGGCCCCATATCACTTATCATAGTTAACAATTCACCCTACCTAACCACATCTACATCCCCCAAAATACAAACACAACATAATATAAAAACAATTTCAGAGATTTCAGGTACATTTTGAAGGAAGAAACACTCACACACAAAGAACACATTCGTCATCACTTGTGCCCCTCCCTTGTCATCATTCCTGAGCCTCTTGCTTTGTAGCTACTGAGTAGCTGGTCCCAACTTGATCCCTTTTTTCTGCCTTCTGAGGTGATCCTTTAGGTATAATTTGGATCTGCATAGACTTTCCTTCAGACTTTCCTCTAGGAGATAAGGGAGTCATATCAAGAATTTCAGGTCTTCTCTGAGTTTTTAGGGTCCCTCAGAACTGGAGTGACAAGACACATAGTCCCTATACTTTACCTGCATCCCTGGGACCCTATAATAAAAGACCATGCCGTCTTGGGAAGCTGGCACCAAAAAGACAAACTCATCTCGAAGGGCGTCTCAGGATGCCAGCAAGCTCCGTTCAGATTCCCTTACCCTCTGTCTGAAACTTCCTGTGCAACTGTGATGATCTTTCCCTGCAACCGGTGTATTCCCCCTGGGGAGATGCTGAGCCCAGCAGCGGGGAGGCAGGACCTCTATGGGGCCAATGGAGCTGGAGTGACCATGCTCCCGTCTTTGGCCAGGAAGGCTCAGCACCCTTGTCCCGCGGCTGGAAGGCAGATTCTCTCACTAGCTCAAGCCTTACTTACTATGAAGCATTTGAAACAATTGCAAGTTTGTACGTGATCTTTTTTTAAATTTAGTTTCCCACTTAAATGAGAATGTGGGCTCGGAGTAATGTCTGCTACGAGAGTAGTAGTTGTAGCAGACCGCAGTAAGGTTCATCTTGCCTTGCTAACAGCCAGGGTTTATCAGTTAGGAGGCTTTTGACTGCAAGTAACAGAATCAAATCAAACCTCTTTGAACAATAAGAGATGTATTATCTCACATAACCGGAAGAAAAGAGGTACATTAAGTTCCCGGGCTGGTGGAGTCAGCAGCTCAAAGATATCATCAAAGACCCCCGTTCTCTTTACTCCATCAGGTTGGCCTCACCTTTGGGAGTGACAGGGTTGTAGCCCCCAGTCCCGGGCTTTGCACCCAGACCCCAGAATCCAGAGGAAAAAGAAAGACTACCTCATCCAGTGGTTTCTTTTAGAAGAAAGGAAACATTGCCCAAAGATCCCCGTCTGACTTTATCTCATATCTGGAAAAGGGTCTTAGTGTGAGTGTAATCATACTCTAGAAACAAATAATCCCCAGGATGTGAGGGTGAGCTGGCTGAAGCATCCGTCACCTCATCGATGGCCAAGGTTGATTTGGCTGATCCGGCTGCCTAGGCAAGTGTCCGCTTTCTCCCTCGTGGCTCCAGGTGTGTCCCTCCCAAAGCTGCCTACTCAGTGGAAGAGGGCAACCTTACCTGATGGAGGAGGGTTGTTCTTTAAAGGTATTCAAGTAACTTCCAAACAAGCTCTAAAGGTCCAGTTATAGAAGGTGAGGTCAGTCAAGCGTCTAAGATTCCAGATACGTTCAAATGAGGTGCTGTATGTGGCAGGCTTTCTCAGGAAGGAAGCAGAGAAGGAAGGAAGGAAGGGAGGGAGGGAAAAAAGGGAAGGAGGGAGAAAGGAGGGACCCCCAAATCTCACTGGTTTCACACAGCAAACATGTGGTGATCTCCATGGGGTGGCTCAGAAATCTTGTGGCACTTGCATCTCCAAACATTATTCCATAGTCACTGTGGCAGAGGAAGAGTGCTAGAAGGTCTTGTGCAACAGTCTAATGTTGAACCCTGGGGCCATACTTGTCACTTTCCTTCATGGCCCATTAGTTTTACGGCCCCATCCAATTGCAAGCGGATGGAGAAGCATGATCTTCGCTTCCTGTGCCCTAGGGATGGACTTTAGAAGGAAATAGGGAGGGTGCTGGCAAGTCTCTGTCACTGTTCCCAGCTTCCGAGGGGGTGAGAGAGAGGTGAGCAGTGTTTATAGGCTGATCTAGAGGAGGATAGGTGTTAGGGACTGAACCATGTATCTATTCCAGGTGGTTTGAACACCAAGGAGACAACACATATAAACCTTTGAGATTCTTGAAAATGACACAGAAATCCCAGAGCAGGTCATTCTGGACTGACCATATGTTGATGACCCAATCCTTAATTTGATCATCAGACAAAAGAATGACAATGCCAGTTACCTGTCTTAGAATCTTACCTAAACCCACCACCACCCTCTACCTGAAAAGTCCCTTCTGCCTAAACAATTTGAACTGGGAGATACAGATTTTTTGACATCAGGGTTTATTTGCATTTCCGAACTGACTATTTGAGAGTCCATAAAATGTGCTTCTCAACCCTCCAGAGCCATCTCTGTTAAATTAAAACTCTATTAAATCTCTAGAAATCACACACAATCCTGGATATGAGAAAGAAGGAGGTGGACAACTTTTGGAAGCTCTTACTTCCTACAGAACTAAACCTAGGACACACCATAAAAGGGTTTGTCACATCCCCTCCAGTTCCCAAAATGGGACTGGACTCCTCTTCTCTAAAAGGTAGCGTCAGCCACATTTCTTAAAACTGCTTTTAGCCCTCTCGCCCATCCAGTGACCAGCTGCATGAAAATTCTCAGGAGAATTTTAAAACCTCGCACAAACGGGGAAAAAGGTAAATAAATAAATATAAACAGAAGCAGCTCCAGTTGGAGACTCTGCCTGAATGGCTGTCGTATGTGGCTCCGGAATCTAGATTTTTATAAAATCTCTCAAGCACATCTCTCCTGTGTCTCAGGACACAGTGCTAGGCTTCCCATCACAGCAGTCTGTCAACAGGTAGAGGGCCCCCTATGGACATTGTTTTTTTCTTCACTTGATGGTTACCTTATTGAACAAATAACGAGTCTCATTAGCTTGTGAGGGAAAACAAAGTGATGTTTATTGAGCCTAATAGACTGATAAATCCAGTTGGCAGCCACTTTATTGTGTCTGAGATTAGTTATTTTGTGTCTTGGTGCTTTTCTGATAAGCTGGATGAGGAAGTCTCCGAAGGAAGTGTGGACACTTCTTACCGATTTGGCTTATTGTAGAATGACTTTTAATGCCACTGAGCCCATTTTTAGATTTCTCCCTTTAGAAGCAGAAGTGTTTGCTAGCGTTCACTGCTTGCCCCTTAAAATAGCAAATATTGGATGATAGAAACTTACTTCCATTCTGCACCTCAGTTTATTCATCTGTGAAATGGAAATAACAATAGTATCTTTTGCAAAAGGTTGATAAAAAGGAAACAAGAAAGAAAGAGAACCCAGCAGCAGAGCCACACAAATATGCCCACCTTGAATTTTGACAAAGGTGCAAGAGAAATTGAATAGAGGAAATTAGTCTTTTCAAGTTTGCTGGTGCTGAAGCAATTGGACATCCTTTGGCTGTGCTGGGGAGGCCCTCCCTTAGTTTCACCTCGCATACAAAAACTAACTCAAAATGGACTTTGGCCTTAAGTGGAAAATGGAAAGCTATAAAACTTTTGGAAGCTAACATAAGGAAAAAGTCTTTAGGATCTAAGCCTAGGCAAGGAGTTCTTATACTTGACACCAAAAGCACAATCCATAAAAGGAAAAATTGATAAATTGGACTTCATCAAAATTTTAAAGTTTGCTCTGCACGAAACCCTGTTAAGACAATGAAAGAACAAGTTATAGAGTGGGAGCAGATATTCCCATAAAGACCAGTATCGGGATGCCTGACTGGTTCAGTCAGTAGAGCGTATGACTCTTAGTCTTGGGGTTGTTGGTTCAAACCCCACATTGGGTATAGAGGTTATTTTAAAAATAAATAAACTTCTTTTTTAAAAAAAGACTAGTATCTACAATATATAAAACTCAAAATTCGGGCGCCTGGGTGGCTCAGTGGGTTAAAGCCTCTGCTTTCGGCCCAGGTCATGATCTCAGGGTCCTGGGATCGAGGCCCGCATCGGGCTCTCTGCTTGGCAGGGAGCCTGCTTCCCCCTCTCTCTCTCTGCCTGCCTCTCTGCCTCCTTGTGATCTCTCTCCCGCTGTGAAATAAATAAATAAAATCTTTAAAATAAATAAATAAATNAAAAAAAAAAAAAAAAAAAACCTCAAAATTCAACAGTAAAAAAAAAAAAAAAAAGAAAATGAACAAAAGACATGAAGAGACAGTTCATCCAAAAATATGTAGAAATGATAATAAGCACTTGGAAGTATGTTCACCATCATTAGGGAAATGTAGAAAAAAAAAACTACAATGAAATATCAGTATACATCTACCAGAAGGACTAACATAAAAAATAGTGACAACACCAAATGCTTGTGAAGATGTGGAAAAACTGAATCACTCATACACTCCTTGTGGAAATGTAAAACAGTCTGGCAATTGTTTAAGAAACTCAACATGCAGCTATAATACAACCCAATAACTACTCCTGGGCATTCACCCCAGAGAAATGAAGACCTATGTTCACGAGCAAACCTGTACTGGAATGTTTATTTGTAACAGCCCGAAGATGGAAACCACGCAGATGTCCTTCCCCAGATGAATGGTTAGACACACGGCGGCACATCCATACCATGAAATAGTACTCAGCACTGAATAGGCATGAACTATTGACACATGAAATAATCTGGGTGAATCTCCAGAAAATTATGCTGAGTGGAAAAAAAAAAACCCACAAAAGATTATGTGTTGCATAATTCCACTTATATTAATGACAAATTTATAGAAATGGAGAACAGACTAGCGGTTGCTGGGGGTTAAGGAGGAGAGGGGGTGAGAGGGAAGCAGGTGTGTCTACAGAAGGCCACAGGAGGGTCCCAGGCGTGATGGAAATACTGTGTATCTCAACTGGATCAAGGTCAATATCCTGGTTCCGACGCGGTTCTATGGTTCTGCGGGCTATTACCACTGGGAGAAACTGGGTCCAGGAGACACAGGCTCTCTCATTTCCTACAAGTACATGGGAATCTACAATTATCTCCAACTGAAAAGATTACTTAATATAATTAAATGAGTTCATATCCATGACAGACGCATAGTAAGTCTTTAACAGATTTCTGCTCTTCTTGATCGCCCTTTCCGCAGTCACTTGATACAACTTCTGTTTTGTCCCTCTGTCCCTTCTGAAATACCATGTGGGGACGGCACTGTGGTGACGCGGGGCCAGCCAGAGTCACCCTCAGCTTCCAACCATAACTCCGACCATCACGAATCAGCTCTGTGACATCAGGCAAGATACAATCTTCCTTGAGCCTTATTTTCTTCATCGGGGAAATGAGGGTAATAACCTCCCTCTATCCTCATCGAAGGGCTTTTAGGTTCGTTTGCTTGCTTATTTAAGAATCAGATGATGTACAGGGAGGGGGGAAGCTTTGAAAACTGTTAAGTGCTACAAAAATGCTTCTCACTGAACATACATTTATTAAATACCTCGTACTCATCTACTACGGCTATTACTAATAAATATGACCATTTACTCGCTTGAAACCCTTGTTGGAATTTGGCATGCAAATTTCCTGAGCGTTGCTCATTTGCATTGGAAAAAAGGAAAGAGGTGGGAGGCCTTTTGAAGCCTTTTGAAAATTGAGCTCAGGGGGGGATGAATTCTTATCACTGGGCCCAAGGTATAATTGATTTTCTACACAATGGCTCACAGGTGCTACATTTAACACCCTGAGTAGGAGGAGGATGGAAATGTATCCCAAGGTGCAGCTTTAACTTGAAATATCTACATAGTCAGCCCCTTCACTCTAGGGAAGGCTGAGAAGCCTGGGGGGCTGGGGTACCCCACCTTTCCACTAGTGGTCTGAATGTGCTGATGGAGGCACCTGCTCCTTACTTACTTCCCATCCCACTCAGAGAATTGGACCTCAGGTTTCTGATTTTCAGTGGCCAGATGCCAACAGCCCCTCTTTTCAGGCCTGGATCACAAGGTTAGGGAAGAACACAGGGCAAGCCCACCATGAAATACATATTAATATTATAACAACCTTTTCAGAGTTCACTGTTGCTATGTCAACAAAGCAGCTGGGGAAATTGGGTCTTTGGGAAATGAGGACGGCTTTGGCAACATGGCAAATGTTCCCTTTTCTCAGAACAATTGGTCTGTGACACCAGCCAGCCTTTTCCTTCCTACCCGTTCTCCCTCTTATTTATGGCAAAAATCGAGACGCAAAACAACAGTCTGTGGGAGTGTCTGTGTGGCTCAGTCCGTTAAGCGTTTGCCTTCGGCTCAGGCAGTGATCTCAGGGTCCTGGGATCGAGTCCCACGCCTGGCTCCCTGTTCAGTGGGGAGTCTGCTTCTCCCTGTCCCTCTGCCCCTCCTCAACCCCCACTTGTGCTCTCTTTCTCCCTCAAATAAATAAAATCTTAAAATTTTATTTAAGGGGGGGGTTGGGGCTAGGGAGTTTCTGTGCTGTGGGAAAAGTAACAGAAGTAAAATTATTTCCCTCTCCCCCTTCTCACTTGTTGATGTCAGTTTCTTGGTCCCATACTGGACTCCACTAGACTGAACATGGATTCTGTATGCAGCTCTGCAACTTTGGGTGAATTACTGGCTTCATCTCAGTCTTAATTAGCTCATCTTATGAAATAAAGGTATATTCATAGGACCAGCTACATAATTTGGGGGACTCAATACAAGATAAGAACGCAGGGCCCCTTATTCATAAATTAAGAATTTCAACATGGCGACAGCAGAACAGTAAACCAAGCACAGTGCCTTTCTAAGGACAGAGCCCTGTGTGAAGGTCCAGGTCTCAGACCCGAAGCTAGTCCTGCACATCAGTTACGACTCTAGGCTTCCAAATGAGAGAAACCAAGTCACCCTCATACCTCAGAAAGATAATTTAGTGGATGGTTACTGTGGTATCATGGAAGCCAAGGGAGAGTTGAACAAATGAGGGCCCATCACCGACCCTGGTGAAAAAGCAGAGCCCAGACCATTTCTGAGTTTTCTGTCTTATAGCTTCAGCCACCAGAGAGATTTACAGACTTGCTCCCCTGCCCTCCTAAATGTGGACTCTTGGGAAGGGCCTCCCCAACCTAGATTAGGTCAGGTGCCCAATCCAAACAAGTCAACCCTGAATGGGAGCCCAGCTGAATTTCAGAATACTGGTCACAGTCCAGCAGGTAACCCCACAGCTGTCCTAGGTGCTGTAAGAACAGAGATAGCAGATTTCACCTCAGTGCTGCTGCAGCTCTCTTGGTCGTAAGGGCCCAGAGAGAGGTGGAGACAAGACGTCTGGGCTGCACTGAGGAGTCATGAGGGGAGGCCGCCATGCTGTCTCCCACAAGAAGGGTTGGCCCAGGCGCTTGCATTCACTATCTGTGGACTAGAGTCTGTGAGCTCAGAGTTTTCTCACAGCCCTAACATTCTAGAGTATTTCCTCTCTGCTCATGCTCATCCCCAAAATCAACTTTCAGGAAGCCTTCGTGTGTGGGGATAATTTATTTCATTCAATAGATGTCAGTGAAACGTGATTAAATCTTTTAAAATTAAATGGATGTATTTCGAATACACAAGAGAAATGCTCTAGCCTAAGCAATTCTGAAGTGAATCCTTTGGTAAAGCAGACTCTTATTTAAATTGAATAGCCACTTAGCTCCTTAGCAAATCTGAATTTTTATGTAGAGTGCTTGGCTTAAGACAGAGAGACTGGGGCTCTGACTTGGAAAGACAACTGCTGAGAAGGGGATGGGTCTGCAGAGGGCAGAAAAATGTACCAACCCCCCTCACTCTATCCCACTCCCACCTGAGTGACAATGGAGAATTTTCCTTCACCTGGACATCCTTGGGTGCCTTGTTCCCTTCCAAGATGCCCGAGTGTTTATTCTAGTTCATTCTAGAGCAGTTGCTGTTGTCTTGTTAACTTATTGATGGTAGTATGAGGAGGGGACAAGTAAGAGTGACAGAGCTTTAGGCCACTGCTGTCCAACATGGTAGCCACTAGCCACATGTGGCTATGGAGGCCGGACTACACTGGACTGAATCAGGATAGGCTGTATGTATAAAAGACACACTGGATTTTGAAGACTGTATGAAAAAAGAATGTAAAATATCTCAACATTATTATGTACTGATTACTTGTTGAAATGATAATTTTCTTCATACATTGGGGCAAATAAAATGTATTATTAATTTCATCTGTTCCTTTTTACTTTTCATGTTTATTTTATTTTATTTTAGTATTTTATTTTTAAGTGATCTCTAGACCCAACTTGGGGCTTGAACTTAGAACCACGAGATCCAGTGTCACATGCTCTACCAACTGAGCGAGCCAAGTGCCCTTCTTTTTACCTTTTTTTTTTTTTTTTTGTATCTAGTAGGCTGCATGTTCAGCATGGCACCCAACACGGGGCTTGAACTCATGACCCTGAGATCAAGGCCTGAGCTTTGATCAAGAGTCAGATGCTTAATCAACTAAGCCACCAGATGCCCCTCTTTTACTTTTTAGTGTGGCTCCTAAGAAACGTAAAATTCTTGGAGGGGCTTGCATTCTACTTCTGTTGCACAGAGCTGCTCTGGAGCCCGCTGTCCCACGGTGGTCCTGGGTGTGGTCATGATGCCTCATTAGTTAACGGTTTTCCAGAAAAGAAGATGGGAGCGGGTGAGATGAAGGGAGACTAGATAGAGAACAGAGGTACAACAGGTAAAGTGGAGATTTGTTCCACTTCGGGGCTGGGCTAATAGCAGTGTCTGAAAGAAATCCGTAGACCTGTAGAAGTGGAAGCCACAGATTCACATCTGTGCTGTCGTACCCACAGTTTCATCTACCCTGTGGTGGAGGATTCCCATCAGCGGCAAATCCTCGAGAACCCTCCCATCAGAAGGTGCGTCTGCGCTCCCGGGCCACCCAGCATCCCACCCGAGTCTGGGCAGGCGCGGTGACTGCTCTCCCCGTTCTGCGCTCAGCCTTTTATGTGTCCAGCCTATGGTTTCTGCTTCCTTCCTCTAGAGCCTTGAGCCAGCATGGGAGAAATCCTGCCCCCTCTCTGGAAAGTGGCACCACGCGGGGAAGAGGGAACCAGATGAGCCCAGCCCGCCCAGTGTCTACGCTGAGGTACCAAGTGATGCTTGGATTCCTCAGACGAGACCAGCTCCCAGCCCCGCTGTTGCCAAGTATCCCAGCTGATACCACTGGAACAAACAAATCACCCAGCAGAACCCTGCCCAGATTCTTGATCCAAGAATTTATAATAAAAATAAAATCGGTCGATGTTGAAAGCCACCAAGTTTTTAGTAGTTTATGAGGCAGCATTAGTTAACAGGATAACCTGCAGATCATTCACTGTTGGCTTGTGTTTGCAAAAAGACACGAGCGCTCTGGTCAAATATTCATTCAGTCACTCACTGGTCCTTCGAGAACACAAGGGTCTTGAAAAGGAAGCGGTAGACAGGCGGGGATGTTAGGCCAGTTGGTACAGAGTCTTGGATTCCAGGCTAAGGAGTTAGATTTTATTCACGGGCAGTAGAAAGCCATTAAGTGATTTGAACAGGGAGTAATGTGCTCAGAGCTGTGCTTCAGAAACATTACTTAACAGCTTTGTGCAAAATGGCTTGGAGAAGGGAGAGATTAGGAGCCAGAAGGCCAATTAGATCATCCAGAAATCCAACATCTCAGATGAAAAGCAAATTGTCGGGATCCAACGTAGGGACAGAAGAAGAGTTCCTGCGTTTCTCAGCTGGGAGACTTTGAGCCTGGGGGACACATGGGAATGTCTAAGGCTGCTTATATCACAGTGACGGGCAGGCATTCCTAGCATTTGGTGGGCACGGTCAGAAATGTTAAATGACCTGCCATGCAGAGGACAGTCCCACAGAATGAAGGAGACTGTCTTATCCACTATGCCCTGTAGAATGATACCAGTAGAGAGAATGCTCTAAGAGAGGCTGAGGCAACAGAGCTCAGTAGGTGATCAAAAAGAGGAGGAGCAGAGGGCAACATGCAAGTTGATGGCCTTGCTGAGGTTTCTAGATCTGATGACTGGTATCACAGACAGAGATGGAAATTCAGGAAGAGGAGCAGGTGCGTGAGGAAGCTGCGGAGCTTAGGGGCTTGTGAGGCCTCCGGCTGGAGATGTCTCACAGACAGCTGAGTGGGTGTCGGGACCCACACAGAAGACAGGTCACGGGGGCCGGTTTTGTAAAGCCAGAAGCTCACTGTCCCACCTATGGCCTCCACCAGTCTGTAGGGTCTGCAGACCCCTGCTTTCGGTCTCCCTCCTCCAGCGGGCCCTGCTCTGGCCTAGGTCCGGCCTTAGCACATAGTGACTGTCAAGGCCCAGAAGGTTGAGGGGAAAGGGTCTTCCTTCACGAGTGGGAAGAGTTCTTATGGGACCACAGGAGAGCCTCTAAAATGACAAGCCAGTGCTCCCCCAAAGGAAGAAAAGAACATTCCAGGTTCAGACGATGGGAAACACAAGCTTCCCTCTCTCGCGCTCTTTCTCCAGTCTTTTCGAACCTAAAGCCTGTCTTCCCAAGGGCTCGTGTTGTGCCTACTCTTTTCCTAAGGACCGGTGAGGAGGAGCCCACCCCATTTCACCGGGGGGGCCCACATCAGACCTGAGCCTGCCCACTGCTTCCGTCTGTTGCCGGACCGGGGCCAAAAGGCTTGTTTCCTGTGTTAAAATGAAAGCAGGACTCGGGAGTGGGAGGGTCCATTGTCATGACTGAGGTGCATTCTGTGAGATTTGGGGGCCCAGAGCAGCTGAGCACCGCCTTTGCTCCCGGGGGACAGTATTCGCAAGTGACGTCACCCCAATACCAGATTCAAATTCACACCTTTTAACCTTCCCAATCATCTGAGATCCATATCAAGTTTGATTCCGCTAAGATGCCTCGATATTCTAAATTATTTGTCAGCCCGGCACAGCAAATAAACATTTGTGAAATTCATTTCAAAAGATGTTAACACTGGTGAAACCCACGTGCCCCCAGAGGGATTATACAAATTTCCATGTCAAATATTTGAGGCAAAGCACTTGTAGAGAAACAGTGTTTTTTTGTGTTTTGATGCCTTTCATTTCCATAAACTAGATTACTTTCCGAAATTACTTTCACACAGAGAACAGTTTCTATTGAATTCCAGTCAGTGAACTCCTCCGAGTGTGAGGTGAATAAAATATCTCGGGGCTGTGGGGCTTCCTTGATGCATAGGCTCCCGTGTTGTGTAAGGAAGGCGAACCAAGTTGAGATGTTATCTTTAGAGAGCTCATGTACCCAGATCTGCTGTCTTAAGGTAATTGCTAAACAACCAATTCATTTAGAGCCTAACAAGGAAGCTCTAGGGCTTTCTCTTTCCTCCCCCCTATCTCTCCTACCTGGCTAACAATGACTCCAGCTCTGTTGTTAACTGGAGATTTGCTGGCAGGCAGCTGCTTGCGACTGCAAGGTTCTCCAACAGTCAAGTTTTATCTGCTTCTTGCAAACACTGATTCTGCCAAAAAAATTCTCACAAAAAAATTTGATCCGAGGAAACATTGTCCTATTGTCCTAGTTCTGTCAAGCCCATAAAATTAAAACGGACGTACTTTTCTTCAAGGGGAAAAAAGAGAGAGAGAGAAAGTAGTGGAAGGCCCAAGGAGAAGAAAGCCGCTGAATTAAATGTTACTTGAAACAAACAGGCATTTCCTGTGTGGCCACAGAACGGGGATTCCTATGGGGGTCGGGTGGGGACAAAGGGGACAATCTCTCCTTAGATAAAGCCACTGGAAGGTCTTATCTTCCAGGGCTAGTAAGAAGAGCTCTCGGGTCTTGGGGAAGACATTTCTTAGCAAATCTAACCTTGACCGAGTTTCAAATGACCAAGTGATTAGCACGTGAGCGTTCCTGGGCAGCCAGGGTGCGGCCCTGTAAACAGTCGTCGCCGGGCGCTCCCACAGGAGAGGGAGGGAAGGGCCTAGAGCAGCGGGGCTGGTGTTTTGTTTTTGTTTTCTCCAGAGAAGCAGAGCTGAAGAGAACAGTTTCCAGCTTGACTCCATCAAGTAAAGTGGGAGCCACTGGAGGGTGTAAACCGAAGGACCAGACGATGTGATTTGCTTTTTTAGCCAGGTCACTCCAGCTGCCGAGTTTAGGGTAGACGGAAAGGAGAAAGGATTAGAAGGCGGTTGGAATGGCCAAAGCGATATATGATGGTGGTTTAGAGCAGAGTGGTGGCAGAGGAGATGCTGAGGAAAGGTTGAATTCTGGATTCATCTGAAGGCAGACCAATCCTTTCGGGATATGGGGATAAAAGAGTAAGGGATGATCCCAGTTTGTTGTCCTGAGCAGCTGGGACAATGAAGTTGCCATTGACTTGCATGGAGAAGGCTATAAATGGAAAGCAGGGCTTGGGTAAACAGTCTTCATTTTGAGATGTCTGTTGGACTTCCCGGTGGGAAAGTCAGGTAGGCAGAGGGCATGGACTTGTCAATTCAAGAGTCATCTATTTACAGATGTTTTTTAAAGCCTTGAAACTGGATGAGATCACCAAGGAGGCGAAGGTGAAGATAAAAAGAGGTCCTGGGGCGCGTCAACATTGGGCATATTTGGAGCTTATCAAACTGTAATTACAAATGCAAAATAAGCTAACTTTGTATAGAGAAAATTAGCTATCTGATCCCTTCATGGGCCCTGGAGGATTGAAACACAGGATGTGTACATTATCAAGGAGACAAGGCAAGGTCACTGGGAAATGATGACATCCAAGGGGCTGGGAGGGACAGGGGGTGAGAGCTATCACCTTCGGAGCCGACTGGCCCAGGAAGGGGAGAGTCTAACAAAGTTCACGGGTGCAGATGAGAAGAATGGGCTATGCCGGGAGGTCATTACAGAGTTGACAGAAGACAGAGAGGAACGGACCAAAGCCCAGGGAACAATCCCTCTTTGCAAGTTTTCCTTGGGCTGCCGTCACCTGCAGCCTTCTAGGCGGTGCAGATGCCCACGCATGCGCTCATTCCCCTTTTCTCACGGGGAAGAGACTGGAGACACTGCACTCCGCAGGGTCAGCCTGGACTCCCTTTCCCCATCCCCTCACCTCGTCCTTTTTTATTCACCTCCCTGCCTCCGCCCAGCATCTCACCAAGTCTCCTTGTTGCCTCACCCACGGGCGTGGAAACCCCATGAGGACAGCGACTTATCCTTAGTGCCTGAAACCGTGCTTAGGATACACAGGCGGGCAATAAATACGTACTCGTGAAACGGGTGATGTGCTGAAAGGCAGTGAGGGTAATTAGCGATGCAACACCTACTAGTTTTTTTCATCAGCCGTCCTAGCCTCAGTTTTTTGAACTACAAAATGGAAATGTTATCTGTCTATAGGTTGAGAGAATTAAAATTAAGTGAGATTAGTTTTGTAAAGTGCCTGGTCTATAATGGCTACACAAGAGAAGTTTTCTCCCTACCTGTCCTCTACTTTGGTCCCAAGAGAGTCAGGGTAGAGAGTTCTAGCTCTGATGGCAGCATGCAAACTAGCTTCCAGGATGGTGGGTTCTCTCTGGCATCTCAGCTTCCTATGGAGGAAAGTTCTAAGTGTCAGAGAGTGAGTTTTCGTGATAGGAGCTGCATTTTATAAGATGCTCTCATAATATAAAATAACAGGATTACTATCAGAAAAGAACCATATAACATTTTCTCAATGAGAACTTGGCTCATAGTAGACAGTGGATAATATCTGATGAATGTATCAATGCATGGACAGTAAGATCAATTAAAATTTAACCTAAAAGAAAGGCTCTACTACAACTTGCCCTTGATTATCAATACATGTCACCCCAATGAAAGTAGCCTACACCGCATTTTCAAGTGCTCTCATTTGTCACTGGAATTTACTTTGATCAAACACTAACATGCAAAATGTACATTTCTGCGTTGAAAAAAAATTTTTTCTATTTGATTCCAAATTTCTTTAATTTTCCCAGCAAAAATGTTAATTTCTTAGTAATTTGGCATGAGATTTAAGCACTTCAAACATCCCTCATTCTCCCCAGTCCTTTTTTATGCTTTCTACCCTGTACAGAAGTTGTTTCTTTCTACTTGTAAGATCCTCATGAGAGCCCAGGGGAGTTCTGGGCACAGAATAAATAAACGAAAATGATGCCAAGAGGAAGGTTATGATGTTTGCCATCAATAAGAGAGCAACGGCACGCTCAGGATAGGCCGTGGGCAGAGCTCCTGAAGGCTCAGTCCCAGAAGGGCAGTTTGGGGTCATTGCAGAGAAGTTGTTCTTGGCGCTGGAAACCCCAGGAGACTGGGGTGGGGCGAAACTCTGCTTTGAGGTAACTTCTCCTGGGTCAAATGGACCGAATGACTATGATTCAAAGTCTACCCAAAGGAAAAAAATGAAAGCTTCTTCTTGGCTGGAGACGTCTGTGGCAGATTTCTGCCTGCAGCAAATCTTCGCGGAGAGGCCAGGCGACAGTGAACATCGGGTGTGCCGCAGAAGACGGCAGCCGGTGGGAGGTCACTGCCCGGGCAGCTTCTGCTGAGACTCAGAGGCGGGGCCCGTCCAGGAACTAGCACTCAGTCTGACCATCGCCCCACCCACCCCACCGCCTCCACCTCCAGCCCCATCCGCTTGTGCCCTGCCCTCACTTCTTAGGCTTTGAGTCTGCTGCGCACCAGGACAGGCTCTCCGGGGAAAACAGCCAAGTGTTCTCCACGTGCCGAGAGGGTCTGCGACGGCAGGCCTCACCTCCGACGCTCCGGAGAGCTTGGAACCACCTGAGAAATGAGGCTTTCATGCGGAACAGGGCTGGAGAGGGTGGAGGTAGGGGGAGGATACCGTTTCTGAGCAGCAGCCAACTTTACAGGCCCTGGGACTACTTCCCTCTTCTGCCTCAGTTAGGACCAGGAGCCAGGGCATCCCGGAGGCTCCCCGATGGGCAGGACACATCTCAATGTCTCCCCAAGGCATCCCTCCCGGGAAGCGGAGCTGGAGCACTTGGCCTGGCTCGGTCACTCACAGAGTTCTGGGGAGGCTGTGGTTTGAGGGCCACAGGGCTCTCACAGCTTCCCTGTGCTCATTTTTGTTTAATAGGCGCAACCCGTCTCTGAGGAAAGAACTGACTCACATGGATGAGGAAACCAAACTCATGGAAACTTTGGGGAGGTTCTGTCTGCACTCAAGTAGCTAGTAAGGGGCAGAAATTCCTGGAATCAAAACTCGATGCCAAATTCGGGCTCTCAATGCATCTTCTGCCCTATAGAGTAGGTTGTTCTCTTCCCAGCTAGCAGATGAGGAAAGGACAGATCTAGAAGGGGTTACCAACAGAGAAAGCCTTGCTAGGTCATCCAGTCGTCCCTGTACCATCTCCCCAACCCCCACCTCCAGATGTATTAAACCCAAAGGAAAACACCACAGCAGCCTTGCATTGTGCTTTTTAAAGAAAGCAGACTGGATCTTTGCGGATTCAATGCCAAGTCCGATGTCATTGGTGGTCCTCACCAAAATTAGCTCACATGGAGCCATTGCAGCTTGTCCTTGCTCGATATTATATATGGTTATGATTTCTACTTAACTTTGGTGGAATCGGATAAGGACCTTAGAGGGGCACAATTACAGACCTTAATGTCACCTGGCCTTTGCCATTCTTAAGGGAAAACAAGGCTATCAGAGCTCTTCTCCACGACCTTGTGAGCGGCTGGCTGGCTAATCTTTATGGTCAGGGATGTTGACTTTATCTGGGTTATTAGTTAACAGGATTGGTTTCCTCCTTTCTAGTGTCACTCAGACGACTCTAGTTGCTTTGTATGGATCTATGACCACCTGCTGAGAGACAGACTACCTATAGACAGCAAGTAAACTGTCTTTTTTCTGGTTATACTATCATGGGCAGTTGGGGGAAGCCTTAGACCTCTCTGATTTCTGATTTTTGTGGTCACATAGAGGCCTTTTTTGACAGAGCCACAAAGATCACCTCCATCTCCTAGGTGAACAGAACACCCCATAAGTCCAAATAAAATCAGTTCATAGCAACTGAACAGTTAGTACCTCACTGACTCAGAATATCTTGCAGAACACCAATGTGGCTGACGGAAGACAGCAGTCCCCGGCTGACCACTCTCTCCCCAAGTGGGATTAGGCCTTGCATTACCTGCTTAGTACCGCTCACACTCCCTGAAGCCGGGTCAGCTCTGGAGGGACCCTTTCACCTCAATCCACCCCATCCCCCTGCCCCCTTCACTGTTGACCCATGCCCCTCCCCCCATAGCCACACCAGCACAGAGACATCTGTCTTCACCTCTGCTGTCTCCTGATGCTTTCTCACCTCCCTCCCTCCCCTTCCTCATCACACACCACCGTCAGGCTTGGAAGCAAGGCCTTCCTGCTGTAGGGGGGTTCGCCAGGCTCTTTTCTTGGGAGATGAAACACTGTATTAGAGTCACTTCAGGAGAAAAATAAATATTTGAGAGTTGGGGCCTTCATCAGTCTCCATGCAAAAACCTTTAGGCACATGTGAAGAAGGGCGAGAGGCCCCCAACCACACCCCAAGGCCCTCCATTTTTGCCTGTGTTCCCACCACCCAGAGAATGAGCTCAGCTGGCTGAGGAGCTCCGGGTCCAAAGGAGTCCCCTGGCTAGTGAAGGTGCTACAAAAGGGCTGCCTGCCATTTTCGGTGGCCAAACAAGGCCCTCTTCTCCAGGGCCTCTCGGCCGGGGTGATCTGGGAGAGAACAGTGGGTGGCATCTCCCCCACCCCCTGGGAAACCAGGTCACCCAACCTCTGCCCCCACCTGCCTGTGTGGGGTTAATGCACCTCCCCCAGAAACTGCCTGGCTGGGCCTTCTCAGGGAGCACATGGCTGTCCTTGCCGCACGGGGTCACATTTGGAAGCTTTGGCTCTGTTTTGCAGGTGGTTAATGCACTGTGAAAACAAATACCTGGAGAAAGCAAACTTTTCTCAGGGATGCAAATAACCATGGATGTGCTGTGTTTTGTAGAGACGGCTGAACACTGCTGGTTGCCTGAATAGCTTTATTACATGTGTGAGCCATCGGAAAGGCCGCCGTGCTCCCAATCAACAGGGGCAATCTGTAACCACAAACTTGGTGACAGAAAGACAAATGAGGAAATCTCAGGAGCCAAAGAGGTCTAATTAGTATCCATACAGGAAACTCTCCAGTAACCTGGCAGTTTGCAGCCGGGGGAGGACACGCGCGGCATTGTCTTAACAACAAGTTCATCAAACGCGTAATTAGCCACCGGCCACCAGCCACCTTTGCAAACTGGGTCTGAGCTGCTGCCAATCACAGACTGGCCAGCGGGCATCTCTTAACAGAAGGCTAGGTAGATGTACAAACACTGTGCTCACCAGCAGGGGCAAATAGCCAGGCCTGTCTGGCTTTTTGACATGGCGGACTCACAATATTCTCCGCCATGCTAATGAACTTGGATTTCAGGGGTCGGTTCCCCTCAACTTACTTCCGGAAGAAGAAAGCCCAGGGCATCACTTTCTGTCAGACTTGACTGACTGCTATGGAGAGCGTTGGCCTGTAGAGGATGACCTTGGTTCAGACAATTAGTTTCCATACACTTCCAACAAAGAGAGACATTCAGAAGCCTGGCACTGCTAACCTCCTACAACCAGCATGGTGAGAAAGGCCTCAGGATCCCCACCTTCCCATTTCAGCCCTGCAGAAAAAATTAACTGGAAAATATTGTCTCTGCAAATAAAAAATAATAGTTCATCCAATTAAGCATGACCAATAAAGATTAAAGTATGTGGCTTTTCTTTCTGGACATATCTGTCAATTCACTCTAGGACCAATATAGACTATTTCTCTCAGGAGGTGAGATTACAAAGGAAGAAAAATGTTCTCAGAGCTCAGTTGGTAATTAATCTTTGCATATGACTTCCTCATAGTTCCCATTAATTATCAATATTCAATCATGCATTAAAAATGGATTTTTCTTTGACAGAATTTAGCTGTTTATAAGACTTACTATATCAAACTAACTTCTAATATAATCACAGAGCTTGGCCTTGCAAACCTTCATTACATTTTTACAAATCCTTTAGTGGAAGGTTCCACACAAACACATTAATAATAGCCAATTCGGCAAAATCAACACACAAAAAACAATATCAAAAGCAAACATAAGCATATCAACCAACTGCAATGTGTGGCCATTATTTGGATTCTGATTCACACAAACTGGATTTTTTTTCTTTTAAATTATGACATTTTGAGATGACTGGAAATTGAACATTGACTGGATATTGTTAAGAAACATGAATTTTTAGGCATGATAACTGCATTGTGGTTATGTTTAAATGTTCATGGATATATGATGTCTGAGATTTGCTTCAAATTAATAGGGGAAGAGGTGAGCATAGGTAAGACGGTATTGACCATTAATTGAAAAATGCACATGGAAGTTTCTTATGTCTCCTCAGCCAGATATTACAGGAAAAAAAACAAAATATATGGTCAACACAATGATTGTCTCTCTCAAGATTAGCAAGTAGCAATCACCTAATAATATCGAAAGTCACTTCTTTCTAACGATGACAAAAATTATGTGGTTGGGGCAGGACGACCAGGTGTCAGCCCCTCTCGGACCCACTGAACTCATTGCTGTTATGGATAGACGGGGCTTTGGCCCTCACTCTTAGTATAATCCTCCAGAGGCGCCTGGGTGTCTTGGTTAAGCGTCTGCCTTTGGCTCAGGTCATGATCCCAGGGTCTTGGGATCGAGTCCTGCATCGGGCTCCCTTCTCAGTGGGGGAGGTTTTCAACAATTACAACCAGCCACCCACATTTTCTAACCGAGCCACTTTTACCAGAAAGGGCACAAC
This sequence comes from Ailurus styani, assembly GCA_002007465.1. Lineage (NCBI taxonomy): Eukaryota > Metazoa > Chordata > Mammalia > Carnivora > Ailuridae > Ailurus > Ailurus styani. Next base: position 634,056 of record LNAC01000145.1, on the reverse strand, counting down.
TCTCTCAGGGGCTGGAAAGGACCTGAAGACCATCTAGCCTGAATTAGCTACAAATTAAACTCCCCAGGGGGTTTATAAATTTTCAAAGTACAAACTTCATTTGAGGCCTTTAAATCAGACTCTTAGGGGTGACATGTAAATCCACCTGGCCCTTTCACGAGCCTACCCTTCGGCCTACATGGGTCCCACTGGCCGGGTAGACTTCGCTGCTTTTGATCACCTAGATACACCCTGGACTTCTGCCTTCACAGAGCCTTCCGCTGTTCATGCTTCAGAAATGTCCTCTGCCTGCCGAAATCCTTTCAGATCTTCAAATGCCACCTCCTCCCTAGTCCTTCCCTGATCTCATTCCCCAAGCAAGATGTTTTTCCCTCTCCTGATGTCCCACAACTAGTCATTTATAACTTTCTTATAATGTGTACTCTATTCTACCTTGTGCAACAGCCATTTCATACACCTGTCTTTCTCTAGATACTAGATCTTAATCCCCTTGAGGCCCCGGGTTGCGACTGCATTATTGTACCCCCACAGCATAACGTTCGGAAACAAGTATGCCAAGATGTCAATGAAATAAACGGACGAGAGTTGCATTGAATAATTGGGGTCCCATTTGTTTGATCATCTTAAGTAACACCGACATATTTTTTAGATTTTTTAGTGTTTTGTCGATTTTCAAGATGCAGAATTAGAGGTAGGTATTCATGTCATTTTTGAGACGGGGATATTGATAGTGACAAGAGTATCCTGCTCCAGGCCATTCGGAGCTGATGACAGAAGAGGAGCTGGAGGCCCAGATCGTTGGCTTTCCCACCTGCCTTCCTTTTCTTGCTTCCCCGCTCTGTGTGCGGCAGAGCCATGACATGCGATGGGGTTGTTCCAGTCAGGGGACCAGGAACGCTGGGGTCAAAGAGGAGACCATGATATTAGAAATTCAAGCTGCCTGGAGACTTTCTACAGTCAGCAGCTGTAGGACACTCTGTTTTTATTACCACCCAGGTGGGATCAAAGGTCCTCCCACCCGCCTTGCCCCAGCCCGTCCCATGGATGAGAGCACTCAGCCAAAGTGGCACATAGTAGGTCCTCAACACATAGTGGTTATTGATGTACTATTGTTACTCGAGTAACCTGGCCAAGTCCAAGTGCAGAATGAGGAGCATGTATGTTGAGTGCCCCAAAGCCCTCGGTCACTGGCCTTCCAGAAAACCCAGAGGAGTAGTGCTGTTCTGTTTTTTCCTTTCTTTCTTTCTTTCTTTCTTTCTTTCTTTCTTTCTTTCTTTCTTTCTTTCTTTCTTTCTTTCTTTCTTTCTTCTTTCTTTCTCTCTTTCTTTTTCTTCTTTCTTTTTCTTCCTTCCCTTCTTTCTTTCTCTCTTTCTCTTTCTTTCTCTTTCTTTCTTTCTTTTTAAAGATTTTATTTATTTATTTGACAGAGACATAGAACACACAAGTGGGCAGACTGGCAGGCAGAGGGAGAAGGAGAAGCAGGCTCTCCACTGAGCAGGGAGCCTGATGCAGGACTCAATCCCAGGACCCTGAGAACCTGACCTGAGCTGAAGGCAGGTAGTAGTGCTTATTTTCTAAATGACGGAGCCTTTAATTTTCAGAATTAAAGAAAGCTAGGGGTCACTCTTCCAAATGGGGCGCAAACACACAAATTTTATATAACATTTCAGGGATTTTGTGACCTGAAGGAAGCTTGCCATTCTTAACGTCTGGCAGAGAAACTCTGCCTCACAATGGGTGACCCTGTGCACGGGGCCCTGGGAGACAATGCAAAGTGCCAGCTCTGTGGGGCGTAGGGTTGTACACATAACGACTGCTTCCTGGCCAGGCGACCTTGCACAAATTTCATATCCTCTCTGCTTCCGGTTGTTCTTAGACGTAAAATGGGAATATTGCCCCATTTACCCACAGGACTTTGGAGAGATTAAAAATGGGACCCAGTTGGGTTTTTTTGTAATGCCTGGCACATTATAGATGCTCAATAAAGGTTATTTCCATCTCCCCAAGCAGAAAGGACTAGAATTCTGGCTAACTGATAATGAGGCCAAGAGAACATGAACAGTCAACATATTTGACCTGTCAGAAGTCTAATCAAATCAGAGGACTTGTACCACATCCCGAAGGTCAGGCCCTGGGACTTTGTCAGCCTGGGATGGGATGATCTGCTTTCAGAGGCACACTGTAGGCCCTGGGACTTTGTCAGCCTGGGATGGGATGATCTGCTTTCAGAGGCACACTGTAGGCCCTGGGACTTTGTCAGCCTGGGATGGGATGATCTGCTTTCAGAGGCACACTGTAGGCCCTGGGACTTTGTCAGCCTGGGATGGGATGATCTGCTTTCAGAGGCACACTGTAGGCCCTGGGACTTTGTCAGCCTGGGATGGGATGATCTGCTTTCAGAGGCACACTGTAGGCCCTGGGACTTTGTCAGCCTGGGATGGGATGATCTGCTTTCAGAGGCACACTGTAGGCCCTGGGACTTTGTCAGCCTGGGATGGGATGATCTGCTTTCAGAGGCACACTGTAGGCCCTGGGACTTTGTCAGCCTGGGATGGGATGATCTGCTTTCAGAGGCACACTGTAGGCCCTGGGACTTTGTCAGCCTGGGATGGGATGATCTGCTTTCAGAGGCACACTGTAGGCCCTGGGACTTTGTCAGCCTGGGATGGGATGATCTGCTTTCAGAGGCACACTGTAGGCCCTGGGACTTTGTCAGCCTGGGATGGGATGATCTGCTTTCAGAGGCACACTGTAGGCCCTGGGACTTTGTCAGCCTGGGATGGGATGATCTGCTTTCAGAGGCACACTGTTCTTTTTACTGCAGGACAGAGAGATGACTTGGCGCATTTGAGTTGCAATTGAATGTAAACAGAGCGCGCCCGTGAATCACTGGAGAATATAGCTAGGTGCCTGGTGGATGTGCGAATCCTATTTTTATATTACACTGTGGTCCTGTTCTCCAATACCACACTCCAAACAAGGAAATTAAATTAAGCATTGCTTAAAATGCCTCAGACAATAATATAAATTTGTATTAAATGAATTTAGTGTCATTTTCTTGTTTGGAGTGGAAGGTGGGAAAACACTGGAGTGGTGGAAAGAGTAAATAGCTAACTCGATTAATCCTATTGAAGGGGAGGATGGAGCCACACGAGCGACTTTTGTGTGTGTTTGGTTAATATTTTACTGAAAATTGCTATTAGCTCTAACTGATCCGAATCAAAATCCACTGTGTAATATAGCCAACAACTTAATAGCTGAAGTAGGGGATGGTAGGCTTGATGTGATACCATGCTATTCAGGGAAATAGAAAGAAAAACAGGAAAATTAAGGGGGATGGGGGAGGACTGGAGCTTGAGATTTAAAGTCCAGTGAATGGAAAATTCGAACCAAGTAGGGAGATAGGATGGTTGGGTGAAAGGAAGACTGGGGCAGGAGAATGGGAGCCGGTACCAGGGTGTGCTCTATTGGAAATCTGCTTTTTTTTAATTCACAAGGGACAAGGAGAGTGTTTGGAGATGGGCATGGAGACTCTCCAGAAGAAATCCCAACCCTGCCCTCTAAGAGTCACCATGGTAGTAACTCTCATTTTCCTTAGGATCCACTGAAGCCGGAGAGAGGATGGGGGGCGGTCCCCATGCCAGCCCCAGCCTGTGGGGTGAATGTCGTTGGGAGGTCTTTTTACCCTTAACTTGAGGAGGGAGGGTTGTTTTTTACTTCCTTTCACAGGGGCATGGAGGGCGAGTGCTAAGAGGAGGGGTCCTGTGGAGTGTGCCTTGTGGAGCCCTTGCCTCTGAGCTCATGTCCACTTGCCCTCTCTCAGGTGGTGGGCCCCATGAGGCAGAGGCACCTGGGACAGGGGAAGATGCTCTGAAGGGCCCAGCTGGGCTCAGAGCTTGGGATTCTCGCCTTCCTGAGACAGTACGACTGGGAAAACATGGAGCTCCCTCAACACTGTTGTCCTGTCCTATGGTACACAGGCTTCCCAATCTGGCAGTCAGAACCCTGAGTTTGGGGCACCAGGGTGACTCAATCAGTTAAGCGTCTGACTCTTGGTTTTGGCTCGGGTCATGATCTCAGGGTCAAGATCGAGCCTTCAGATTCTCTCTCCCTCTCCCTTCCTCTCAGTCTCTCTCTCAAATAAATAAATAAGTCTTAAAAAAAGAATCCTGACTTTGCACTTACTTGTTGTGAACAGACAATTACATGCAGAGAATTAGGGCTGTTGTGGAGGATTGGAAGTGTTTTGCACTTTACTTACCTGGGTAGAAAGTAAAAGTCCACTTTTACTGTCATTATTGCTTCCAGAGATTCTCTGATTCTCTTCTAAGAAATGTGAGCCTAGACCAGAAGAACTGTCCACAATTCAGATTATATCTCACATCTTCCACAAAGGATTTCACGTGACTTACAGTGTGAAAAATCATACTGAACGGAACAATTAAAGATAGAAACAGAACGGAGACCATCTGGGGAAGCAGGGAAATGGGTCTTCCCGGAACTCTCTAAGAGGAGTTAATTAGTGTTGCTGCAAATTGATTTTGGCTTCAAGTCTCTAGGTAACTAAAACAAGGAGGAAAGTATATTGGGTTACATGGCCTCCTTCCTCACCAAACCCATGCTCATGCACGCACAAACACACACACACATGCTTGACTAAGGAGAAATTCTTTTCTAGGAACTAATTTCAAGGAGAAATTTATGATGTGATTTCATGAATACCGTATATTGGGTAACAGGATGATGCTTTCTCCTCTGGCTTTACATACTCAAAGAGAACTCTCCCACCCACCCGTTCACTGTGATGTCATGATGTTCATAGCTTATTGTGGATTTGGGGAAGGGGAGCACGGGGTGTGAGAATGGAGTGCTAAGTATTTTGTTTTCTCCTGGCTTTACTTAATACAGTGAGAGAACTTGGAGGACCTAGGACAATGAATAATGAACATGTCCTTTTGCTATTCCACTAAAATTCTCTGGCTGGTATTAAATCACTACCAGCTCATGACGAAAATCTCCAATAAGTACTTAAGCTGACAACATTTGCGGGCAGTAGTTAAACTGAGAATCATTTGCTTTGGCCATCAGAGATGAGGGCAGAAAGGAAATATACCAGTGACCCAGCCACGCCCTATTTAGCAAAATATATTAAAGATGTTCACATCAATACTTTGTGACTAAAGAAAAAACAATAGGGAGCAAAAGAGAAAAAATACAAGTACAATTTTTCATCTTCAAAAGCTCAACAAATGGGCGCCTGGGTGGCTCAGTTGGTTAAGTGGCTGCCTTTGGCTCAGGTCATGATCCTGGAGTCCCAGGATCGAGTCCCTCATCGGACTCCCAGCTCCATGGGGAGTCTGCTTCTCCCTCTGATCTTCTCCCCTCTCATGATCTCTCTCACTCTCTCTCTCTCATAAATAAAATCTTTAAAAACAAAAAAACAAAAGCTCAACAAATACTACCCTAGCATGAAATAATAGCCATTCTTCATCAAACTAAAAAACAAAGGGTCAAAATGGATCTAATCAACAACTGAATATTTAGCCACTAAAATTAACATTAGTGAAGTTTACTCATGGAGTTATTCCAGCTAATCACCACCATGATTTTGACATATAAACATGAACTCTTGTCTTCTAGAAAAATCTGGGAGTCTATCAACAATCCTGCTAAAGAAAATCATTTTTACTTATCCACTCAGCAAGTATTTGCTAGTGTCTACCATGTGCCAGACACTGTCCTAGGCCCTTGGGATACATCAGTGAGCAAAACGAAGATCTCTGCACTGGAACAGCTGACTTTCTCCAAGGACACACCGACAATGACAATCCATTGGGCAAGTGACATCTGTAATACATTAGCAGGTGATAAATGTTTAGGGTGAAAAAGAAAGGATAAGAGGAGGTGGGGACATGGTATAGGAGACAGGGCCCGATATCATTTTAAACAGAACAGAATGGTCAGGGTAGACCTCATTTGACAGAGTAACATCTGAGAAAAGGATTTGGTGACGGAGGAGGAGACGAGAAAGGTGAAATGACTGTCAGATGAATTCAGTTTTTACAGTGTATTTGGACTCAAATGTAACATGCCTGATCGAACCCCGAGTTTCCCTGCCCGCCCGCTGCAGCAGGCTCTCTACTGCTGTCTCCACTCACTGAATGATGTCTCCATTCACACATGGTGCCTTTGAGACACAGAGAGCACTCAAGGTTAGTGGTCAAGAGGAACGGCTCGGACCGCAACTGGCTGGCCTATACCTCAGTGTTCTCACATAGAAATTGGGGATAATACATTTACTACATATGGCTACGGTGTACATCAAATGAATGTAAAGCTCTTAGAATGGTACCAAGATGTCAAGTGCTCAATAAAAAAAAAAAATGGTTCTTCCCTGGGACGCGTGAGTGGCTCAGTCAGTTGGGCATCTGACTCTTGGTTTTTGCTCAGGTCATAATCTTAGGGTCCTGGGATCAAACCCTGAGTCAGACTCTGCAGTCTGCATGTGGATTCTCTCCCTCTTCCTGTGCCCCTCCCCCCACTCATGTGCTCTCTCTCTCTCTGTCTCTCTCTCTAAAAAGAAATGGATAAATCTTTATTTTTTAAAGGATTTTAATTATTTATGAGAGAGAGGGAGTAGGCAGAGCAGCAGGCAGAGGGAGAGGGAGAAGCAGGCTTCCCGCTGAGTAGGGACTCCATCCCAGGACACTGAGATCATGACCTGAACCGAAGGCAGACGCCTAACCAACTGAGCCACCCAGATGCCCCTCACCAAATCGTTTTGCATCTTACTTCCAAATGTCTACCAAATACACTCACTTTTCTCCTTCAACACCAGCCTAGTCCACGGCGCATTCATCTCTGCCAGCTTAAAATCCTTTGATAGTTTCTCTTGCTTTTTGCATAACAAGAACTCAGACATAGTCAATAAGGCCCTGCACGGTCCTGCTGACCACTGCAACCTCCACTCACACCAGGCTCCTGGCTGCCCTGCCCTTCCCATTCCTCACACCCAACTTCTCCCTCCTACCACAGAGCTGTGGCTGGCAACACTCCCCACTGGTCCCTCACCTGAGTAAGTACTACTCATCCTTCAGATCTCAGCTAAAATGTCGCTTCCTCCAGGAAGTCTTCCCTGACCTCCTAGGCCAAGTCCAATTGCATCCCTTGTGGACCATCTACAACTGGGTGCCCTTCTTTGGAGCACTTGCCCAGAGTTCCTTTACATATTTCTCTTCCCCTGCAGGTCACAGGCATCCTGAGTACCATGCATTCCCACCACTGTCTCTGCAGTGCTGGGGACAGCCTGACCCTGGTACAGATGCTCCATGAACACTCAGTGAACGAATAATAGAGTCCCCAGATAACCATACATCACCTCAAATATTTGGATTGTTCCCCGAAAACACAGCCCTCAAGTAGACACCAGGAAAGTCTCCCGGTCTTTGCCCTTGAGGAATGTGAGAGTCTGGCTGGAAGGAAGCCGTTGAACACTTGCAAACAACATATTGAGAGGATAAATCAGGGGCATACAAAGAATAATGAAGGGGCAGGACTTGCGAATCATGTCAGGCAGGGCTTTATGGGGGAAAGGAGTTTTGAGGCAGGTTTTAAAGGAGGTAAGGCTGAAAGGAGAGAGGGGGCCCATGCTTCTTCAGTCTTCTTACCCAGTTACTATCAAGTATGCTGCCGTCTGGGTCACCGTCTCTGGACCCGTGTAGCTGGATTCAAACCCGACTCAGCCGCGTACCAGCTGTGCGAACTTAGTCAGGTTATTTTCCCTCTCTGTCTCGATTTCCTCATCCGCAAAATGAAGGGAATAACAGTTCCTATCTCAAAGGGATAGAGGGAAGACTGAACCAGTCCATATGTGGAAAGGGCTTAGAACTCCTCCCCCCACCCCATGGAGTAACACTACATCTGTGTCTGCAGCCATTTTTTTAGCTGGTGTTACACTATCATTATTGGTAGAAGGAATGGCCGGGACAGAGGCAAGGACGTGTTAATTAAATGCTGCAAATGGACTTTCTAGCATCCTGCCACAGATAACAGGTTTTTACTGGAAAGACAGGAGCCCAGCGGAACCAAGTATTCAATCTGTTATTCAGTCATGTTGATTTCAATTTGCATAGTGCCTGGCATCAGTGGTGCTTAAATATTTGTGAATGCCTGATTTTTTTTTTTTTTTTTACTATTTATTGATGATGTACAATATCCTCAGCATTGAACTAAGTACAGGCAGGATCATCCTTAATCTTCACGGTACACCTATGAGGTAAGTTCTCTTGGCTTTTCAGATGAGGTTGAGGAAAGCTAATTTACCGGAGGGCACACAGTCAGTAAGTGGCAGATCTAAATTTGAATACAAATGGCTGATTCCAGAAGGATTCATGGGTTAATAAAGTTTGAGTAATATCAACAGCAAAAACCAGAAATAACCAAGGGCGGGAAATACAAAGGTATTACGTTGGTAAAAGGAAGTTCCTAAGGGACAAGATATGAAGACAAAGAACTTATTTAGAAGCAAATATGGGAATACAGGTACCCAGTGATAAGGGCCTGGAAGTCAGATAAAATAAGGCCTCTCAGGCTCTGCCGAGAAGACCACACCTGGGTTTCTCAAGTGTTCCTTACCTGAGGGCATGGTGCTGAGCCCCGCCTCTCGCACTAAAATCTGTTGTTTCGATTTTGGGGGTTGCTGTGAGAATCTGATGGAAACAAGGATCCTTCTCTTGAGAAACAGCTGTATGTGTGCATAACGCACAAGGGTTAATATTTCTAGAGGATCTCGAGCCTTCCGAAGCCCCCCAAGGGTCCGGGTGAGGAGCCCTCCTGGCCTAAATTCAATCTTGGGCAACCTGGGGTGCCCAGCAAGCTTACTGGTTAATACCTGAGGAAAATAATGCCAAGAGGAGCCGTCCTACCAATGGTGAGTCAATGAGAGCCAGACCCCACGGCACTGCAAGAGGCCCCGCCCAGCCCAGAGGGGCAGAGGGGTGAGGGGTGAGGGGGGGGAGCGGCTGGGGCTGCTAGGAGGAGGCAGCGGCTCCTCCGGTAGTCTTGGATCCTGTTTCCTCCAACTGCATTAGACTGTGTAGGCCTTGGGCTCTAGCCTTTCATGAGGTTAAGAGAACTTGGTAGAAAGCACTACAGATTGGGAATCATAAGGGAAGTCCCCTCACAGAAAGCGTTCTCAAGTGGTAAGATGGTAATTTTTGTGATTTTGCAAGTCTCAGGGTCTATTTGGCATTTAAACAAAGAATATCATAAAATGATCTGCAATGCCAGCACCAAGAGAAGCAGCTGCGTTGATACTTCTCAGCTTATTGGTGATTACAATCTCTAATTACAATCATTGGGAGATTTTAAAACAACTCCGAAAATGGAAATGCATACAGTTGCCCGGTATTCAGTAAAACTCTATGCAGAGGAAGATTAATTAAAAATTTTGGGTGAAAGAAATTCTTTTTTTTTTTTTTTTGAGGTGGAGAGGGGCAGAGGGAGAAGGAGAGAGAATCCCAAGCAGGCTCTATGCCCCGCGTGGAGCCGTATGCGGGGCTGGATCTTACATCCCTAAGATCATGGCCCAAGCCAAAATCAAGAGTCGTGATTGCCAGAGCCACCCAGCCCCCGCTAAGGGTGAAAAAGTTTTAATCCATCTTCTACAGTGTCTGCTACTGCAAGGAATTGTCCACACTAAATATTTCACACACTCAAATATTGCTTGGTTCAACTTACATGAAAGAAGAGAGATACTTAGAGAAATTAACTGTAAGCCATGTTACCAAACATGTATTTACCTGATGTTAAAGATCACATTTCTTATAACCACCTGTTCAAAGACATTTAAAGTTCTTACTTAAAAGATAAAATGAATCCTCAATAATTAGGGATAAAACATTCATTTTTTTATATGCCAATATGATATCCCTTCCTATAGACCTAAAAAGGAATGAAGTCTATTTCAATAGGCAAAGCAGAAAGCCTGTACCTGAGGAGTTTCTCTCTTTCTTTTTTAAATATTTTATTTATTTACTTGGAGAGAGAGAGAGAGAGTGCATGAGCTGGAGGGAGAGAGGCAGAGGGAGAGGGAGAAGCAGGCTCCCCTGCTGAGCAAGGAGCCTGATGTGGGACTCGATTCCAGGACCCTGGGATCATGACCTGAGCTGAAGGGAGATGCTTAACCAACAGAGCCACGCAGGTGCCCCTAGAGGTTCTCTTTTATAGTAGAATTAAATTTTATTTTCAATAACCAGAAGAGCCTTTGGATTTTACTGCCCTTTTTTTGTTTTTTGTTTTTTTGTTGTTGTTTTTTTAATATTCTAGCATAAATGGTTGGATGGCAAGAAATGGGACACATAATCAGTTAAGTGGCTCTGTGTTCTACCTGACCCCAAAACTGGATTGAGCCCTCTAACCTTCCCAGGATTCCTGACATCCCCTGTCAGCCACAGCTTCCAAAGTGCAAGGAGAAAGGATTCCCAGAAAATTCTAAGGTAGAAGGTGAACTGGGAAGAGGGATGCGCTGGGGCCACGCTGCCAGGCCATCCGTGTATCCATCCCCTGGCGTGCGGGAGAAGCAGAGGGGGGCGCAAAGAACAGGTCAGAATTCCAGCTCCTCCGGTTGACAATTCCTAAAATAAATGTTTTGTTCTTTCCAGCTAACAATTGCTTTCACTGGACACCTACCGTCAGGTGAACTTTTGGTTTCTGGTCCCTGGATGATAACCCTAAAAAAACCTCAGCCTCGAAAATGTGATCCCTGGGAGACCAGTGTCCAGGAATCTGACTAGCAACAGGAACGCCGTTTCAAAAAGCCCCAAGCGGAGAGGGGACTGTTTATCTCGACCCACTTCAATGAAAATTGTCATATTTTATATCGCCATGAAATAACAATCAGAAGCTGGGGGAAGGCACACAATTTTCCCTGCCCAGTTGTCCCAAATGGCAGCCCTAAAGAAACCAATTACGTGAATAATATTTTCATACTAAAAAGGAAATGCGCAATTGCTGGTTATTTTGTTTTGAATGGATGTCATTTTTTCCCATTGGGGAAAATTTAAATGCAATTTTGTTGTTTCCCTTTCCTCAAAAATGGATCTCAAATGGCAATAAACCCCAGTTACAAGAATCTTCCAGCAAATTTTGAAGACCAAAGTGGAGGCGACCCTGTTTGCCCCAAGCTGCTTTCAGCCTCTAGCAGGTTAGCCTAAGTGCCGGGAATTCAGCGGCCCACCTAGTCTTGCCCTGGCCCCATCCAGCAATTTCTTTCTCTCCCATCTGGATCCCAACTTGCAAACCAAACACTGGTCTTCGGAGCCGGGCCTCGCCTCCCACCCGTGGACTTCTGTGGCATTGTCCGCCTCGGACACAGCAGCGAGGAGGCTTCCTCCCCTGGCTGGGCCACACCGCTTTCAAAAACCGAACGAACCGCCCCAAGCCCAACACAAAACAACCTCTGCGCTCTCCCCACTTTCGGCCCATTCCCACCCGTGGGGGAGTGACGCGAGCAAAAGCCCTTCCTTCTTCGGAGTGATTTCCAGTAACCTCCAGAGCCGTTTTTCTAATTAAATAAACCTCATCTTGTCTAGCTTCCTGGTCAGCATTTTGAACCCCCTACAGATGGGTCTGAAGGATTAACAGCAAATCCTCCTCGACCTAGCTCTGGCAGATGGGCGGCATGTGTCTGATAAATACCCGGACCGGGCTTGCTTCCTCCTGTTCCTGACAGATAGACGGAGCGCCCGGCAAATTAATTTTAAAATGGTGCCCCTTGAAACCCTTAGAATGGCAAAAGAGGACAAGCACAAATGATATGAATTTCATATGGGGAACACAGTATCACCTCCCCAGAACTGAGAAAAATATCAACCTGTTGGGTAGGCCCTCAAAGGGGAAGGCCGGGTCAGCAAGCTCACCCTCAACCCGGAGGGCAGGCCGCGGACACACTCGAGGACTCCCCTCCTGGTCACGCGGGCGTGTGCATGGAGCCCCTTCCGGCTGCGAAGAGGCCCTTCTGCTCTTGCATTTACGCTGTGGTCATCCAGGTGCCCTTGGAATTTCACGTAGCTGTGCCGGAACTGTGGTCTTCTCGTTTTTTTAAAAAAGAAGCAACCGGAAACAGGTGACAGGGATTAAGGAGAGCACTTGCGAGGAGCACCGAGTAATAAATGGAAGTGTCGAATCACTATATCGTACACCTGAAAGAATACAATACTCTTTGTTAATCCTGGAATTAAAATAAAATAAAATAAAATAAAATTTTTAAAAAGAAGCTAAAAAGAAACAAAATGGGGGGACATAACAAGGGGAGACAAAAATATCTATCCTGATCGTTAGAAATTGTAACGCTTGAAGATTTTTTTTTTTTTAGATTTTATTTTTTCATTTGACACACAGAGAGAGATCACAAGGAGGCAGAGAGGCAGGCAGAGAGAGAGAGAGAGAGAGAGAGAGGAGGAAGCAGGCTCCCTGCTGAGCAGAGAGCCCGATGCAGGCCTCGATCCCAGGACCCTGAGATCATGACCTGAGCCGAAGGCAGAGGCTTTAACCCACTGAGCCACCCAGGCGCCCGTAATGCTTGAAGACTGATGACTATGTCAGTCTTTTCCAACTTGGAAAAACAAAGCAGCCCCAAGCTCCAGGAGAAGGGACTGAAAGGAAGGACGTCAGTGGAAGCATGCCTCCCGCCAGCCGCCGCTTTGGAAGCCGTGTGGGGTAGCTGGCAAAACTCGGCGCTGCCGACCTGAGGCGTGTGCCTGCTCTTGCTCGGGTACTGTGGAAGCCTGGGCCTCTGACCTCATTTGCGACGTCGAAAAAAATGCTGTTTTAACTCTTCCCCACTCCCGGGAAAGCCCAAGCTGGATCAAATACCTCACAGGATCCTTCAGCATGAAGGGCTGGGAGTTACAAACCCTTGAAAATGGACAAGGCAGGTTGGGGAGGGGTTGTTACCCCCATTCTAGAAATATGGGGAAACACTCCAGTTGAGAGAACTTAGAGCTGTTGGGTAAACGACGAGTCAAAGGGCAAAGGACGGAAAGAATGGAACTCAGCCACAGGGATAATGTTCGGAGGACATATTGCTACTTTCTGGAAAAGACAGGAGTGGGACCTAGGTTTCTAGACCATGTGTGGCTCCTCTGTCGAGACAATGCACTTTGTAGCTAGAACTCCTTGAATTCGCCCCAATGATATGGGTGGCCAATTGCTGGTGGCCATTGCACAGTGGGAGCAAACTAGCCCGCAGAAACTGAGGTGAATCGCGGACAGAACGTGGGATGATTCAAATCAAGAATCTGGGTCTCTAGGTTCCTGCTTATGTGTCCGCACACTCTGTGACCTTGTTAGCTCTATTTTTCTTCGTAGCTAAGGTGAACAGATGTCTACTTTTGCTCAGGACACCCCTACTTTACACCGATTGTCCAAAAGTGATCATAAAACTCCCCTTTCTCACACTCAAAAGGAAAAGGATTTGGAAAATAAAAATTACCTGGTAAACCACCACCTGCCATATATTTTTGGTTTGTTTATCGTTTATCTCACTCACTAGGATGTCAGCTCTGTGACAGCAGGATCCTTGTGTGTTTTGTGCGATGCTATACGGTTAGTACCTTAATTGGTGTGGACACATGGTAGATATTAATAAATACTTATGGAATTAACTCATTAGTATATTTTAAATGAGCCAGATTTATGGCCTCAGAATAGTATGAATGAGTAACAGGATACAATGGGTTTCGGTTTTCGTTCAGACTCTTCGTGTCTGTGTGTCCCTCCGGCACGTCCCCTAATCTCCAAGAGCTTCAGGGTCCTCCTGGTTACACTGGAACTAATCATAATACATATGAACATATATGAAAACACCTTAGAACCTCTAAGGTGCCTTCCAAATTGCTGTTTGATTTTACCACAACAGTTACGGAACAGTGGCTTTGTGAGAAGTCAGACGGCCGTATGGATGAGCAGGGAGGTGGTAAAGCTCATATTCAGACTTTCTTTTTCAAGGACTGGACACTTCGGACCCTTGCAACACTTGTAGCCAAGTCCGATAAGCCAGTGTGGGCTTTGCAAAGCAGTGTTTTACTTTGCTGGGCTTCAAAGGCAACCTTTCCCGGATTCCCGTTTCAGGCAGGAGGAAGCAGGGCTCGCTGCTCTTAAATGTATTGTTCCCAGGCCCAGCTGGCTCCCTCCCTCTGTCTCGCTAGGTGGCCCCCGGGGCCGCTTGCAAGGAGCCAGGCTGCTTGGAGCAAAGACGTGGGCCCTGCTCGCAACGGGCCATCGCACACACTTAGAGCCAAACCACCGCAGGTCCGGGGCTTTCTACCCTCTCCCGGGGAGTTCCCAGAGCAATTAACGAAACAGAGGCCTAATTAGGAGCATTTGGGATTTACTGCCGACTTTAAAGTGATCCTGAGACCCTTTTAAAGGAAAGTGAGGTCTTTTCCCAGGATCCTCCAAGCAGGAATTTGTCAAAGATTTGTCTAAGGGTGGCAGGCTGGCGGCTAATTCGCAGACCTCTCCCGATGGAATCTCTACCCTTTGAAGAGCTTTCCCCCAATCTAGAAAAATCCGAGTAGCAAGGCAAAGAAACATAATTCTGACAACCTGAGGCCTCACCTTTTGCAAATTACTTTCTCTGCCTTTGATTTGTGTATTTTCTTCAGCAAACGATGAGTTTTGCTTTAGACTCCTTTCTCTTTTTTAAGGCCTGACCATTCAGACCGAGAGAGCGTGTGCGGATGTCATTCCCTCGGTAATCCTTCAAACGGTGTGCAATTAGCCGTTCCTGCCTCTGTGCTGCTCATCTCCAGAGGCACCAAGAAGAATAAAATCAATGTAAATTGTCACCTCTAGCCCAACAGCACTCATAGGAAGAGAAATGCAAGTTAAAACTCTTCTGAGACACCTTTTCCACCCATCAGATTTGCACCGATCGACAGAAATGCATCGTGCCGTGTTGGCGAGAAGGTGGGGAGACGGGCATGGCCACAGAGAGAAGAGCTGGGGGCATTCAGATCGTTGCCGTATGGGACGATCTATCAAGTTCACAAATGCACTCTGACCCAGCAGTTCCACTTTTAGGAACTTTTTTTTTCTGCAGACATCCTAGTTTGTGTACAGAATGTGTTTATCAATAGGAAAGCGGTTATGTGAACTATTAGTAAAGCCATAAAAAATGAGGAAGCTTTTTATGTCCCACTGTATGCCGGATCTATGGCTAGGTTAGAAAAACAAAGGGAGAACAGTGTGTATGTAGGCTGTCACATTTTTTTAAATGTGAATGATTGCAAGAACACATACAAGTAAGTTTGACTATGCATAAAATGTCTCTAGAGTGATAAGCAAACAACAGTTAACATCGTTTGCCTTTAGTGAAAGGAACTGTGGAACAAGTGTAGAAGGGGTGCTTTTCTATATACTTTTTTTTTAATGATTCATTTCATCCAAGTTTATTTTATTTTATTTTTTTTAGAAAGAGAGAGTACATGTGATGGGGGCAGGGCAGAGGGAGAGGGAGAGTCAGAGAATCTAAGCAGGCTCCATGCCCAGCGTGGAGTCCGATGCAGGGCTCCATCTCACCACCCTGAGATCATGACTCGAGCTGAAATCAAGAGTCAGAAGCTTAACCAACTGAGCCACCCAGGCACCCCACTATTTTTATAATTTAATACAAAGAGATACTGTACTGAATTTCTGAACTGGTTGCCTGTACAAGATTTCAAACAAGATTGAGTTTAACATTAGTTAAATTATATCTCTAAAAAAAAAAAGGTATCTCTCAATATAGCAACATTTTGTCTAATTTCATATTTCTTTAGGAAAAATTTTTTAAAATGAAAATAAGACAGATGCGAAGATGAATTGAAAAATTAAAATAGGGGTCCCTGGGTGCCTGGGCGGCACAGTTGGTTGGGTATCTGCCTTCGGCTCAGGTCATGATCTCAGGGTCCTGGGATCAAGCCCTGCATCAGGCTCCCTGCTCAGCAGGGAGTCTCCTTCCCCCTCTGCTGCTCCCCCCTTCATGCTTTCTCTCTGTCTCAAGTAAATAAATAAAATCTTTTTAAAAATGTTTTAAAAAGGAAAATTAAAATAAGATGGATGTAGAGATGAATTTAAGGTGCTTAGAATCAGAAATATATCTCTAAAACCAGATCTTAGTATCCAGTCTAATAAATGGTAACCAAATACCAAAGATAGTATATTTAAGGCAGAAATAGGGGAACCTGGGTGGCACAATCGGTTAAGTATTGGACTCTTGGTTTTGGCTCAGGTCATGATCTCAGAGTCGTGGGATCGAGCCGCGAAATGTGAGGGGCTCCGGTCTCAGTGCTCACTCCAGATACGGCTTGAGACTCTCTCTCCCTCTCTGCCTGCTGCCACTCTGTGCACGTCTCTCTCTCTCTAAAGTAAATAAATCTTTAAAGCAGAAATAAAGTTAACTTCCACTCCCTGTCTCCTTTATATCCATTTCACGAGTCATTCTCATCATCCTCAGTGTGACTTATACAAATTTAGCTTATTCTTTATTAGGTAGCCCCACAGTACCTGTTGGGAACACCGTTTCCTGTGGCCAAATAGGTGAGCCTTAGAATAAAATGGACTAGGTTCAGATCCTGGGGCCACATTTACCAGTTACACGAGCTGGAGCAAATTACTTAATAATCTCTCTGCCCCTCCATCCCTCACCTGTTGAAGGGCATAGTCCTTCTTGTATACAGGAAGTGATATCCTTCACGCTGAACTCTTGGTGAGGTGCTTGGTGTGCAGGGAGCTCTCCAGGAATGGTGACTACCATCTTTGCCATCATTTAAGGTCCTTGCTTCATCTCCTTAACTTAATCATGAATGACAACAGGGTTGGCTGCCTCTTTGTCGACCAGTTCTCCAGGCACTCATGCCCTGCCAAAGGTGAGCATGAAGGGAAGGCCGACCGGCTCCTAGGTCTTAGGTCTACGATCCCTTAGTGTGGGGCCAGCCCCTGGTATAGGTAAGACATTAATTAACCTATTTTATAAAAGGTAGAATGGGACCCCAGGAGGGGGGTTAAAAAAACTGAATGTTGGCTTTCTTTAAAATATAGTTCTTTTGTTCTTGCAAAGGTACAGAAGTTGAGTACATTATCTTTCTCATTGTGTTCAAATTCATCCATTATGTTTCTTGTTACATCTGGTATTGGAGTCTCTCTCCCTCTTTCATGTTTATTTCTAAGACGTGATGGAAAAGTACCCTTATTATCCTTTTCAGCTTTATTGGAACCTCCATTATTTTCATGAAATGAGGTTGGATGATCAGACAGAGGTTCTCAGAGTTGCTGAGGAGCAGGGCTTGATGTGTGGGACCGCCGACCCCCCCACCACCACCACCAAAGCAAGAGAACAGGGTTTCCTGTCTATGGTCTTAGCAGCAAACAACTTCTGAGAGGCCTTCTGGACGGATGCCCAACCTACTGGGGTCATAGATGGAAGTTAGAATGTTCTAGTCCTCAAGAAGCCCAGAATGAAGAAAGTCTGCCAGGCCAGCACGGTAGCCGTCAACCGGTTCCTACTGCTACTGCTTGCACGTTGTCGTCATTACATTACCCTGTTGTACTTTAGTGACGCCCAGTGAGTTCTGTTTTGCTTAATTTATATCAAGTTACTCTTTCCTATATTTAGTGCAGAGAAATTGAAAAAAGGGATTTAAAAAAAACCCACCAAAACCAAAAATAAATTCAGCTCCTTTGAAAGGCATCCAAAGCCACACAGGACTCTCCTTCCCCATCGTTTCCACACTCAGGTTTATTTTCAGGTACTCATAGGGGGAAAGGGTGCTACTCATAAAAGAACCTTCACCAATGGGCCTCTGCTAATGTCTGCAGCATCATCTAGTCTCCCCTTGCCATACCCCAACCATGCTGAACCGCTTCAGTTCCCCTAAAGAACCATGAGAATGAAGTATAGATTTGTCTTAAACATGGCGGCTCCGGAACCGACGACCTGAGCTTGGATCCACCATCTTCTATTATTGACTGGCTCAATGACCTTGGGCAAGTTCTATAAACTTTCTAGGGCTCTGTTTTCCCATTTATAAAATGAGAATACTATGTTTCATAGAGTTATGATGGGGGAGTTATACATGTATATATTGCTTGGAAGAATGCCATGCAAATAGTAAGCTATCTTACTATCCCTATAAATTCCAGGACTTTCCCTTTGCCGTTTCCTCTACCTAGAACACTCACACTTCCCACGGGTGACTTTTGCTTTTCCCTCCCTCTTTAAAATCAGCCTAAAGTCACCTTCCTCCAGAAAACCTTCTTTGGAAAGCCCCCTCAACCCCAGCCAAGACTAGGGGTCCTTCCTTTGGGAATTTCCTCATCCCTTGTCAACCCCTACATAGAGAATGCCAACTCATTTATGAATGTCTTTTTACTCGTCTGGCATCCCACCATATTAGAAGTTTCACAAAGATAGGTTTTTTGTCAGTTTATCATTGGATCCACAACACCTAGCCAAATGCTTGGCACACAGTAGGTGATCAATATTTGCATAAGACAGAACACATAAGAACCTTGTCTGTGGAGGCAGTGCTCACAAATGTCTTTAAGGAGTTTCCTAATGGAATGCCTCTTGGCATTCAAAAATGGTGAGCCAATCAGAGATGGACAGCTAGGATAGATCTTGACGTGGATTTTAAACCTTGAAAAAATATATGCATGTAGATTATATAGATAAACCACTATCAAAATACCCTAGGTAGTAAGTACTTAGTCCTCTGTGTATTTTGGATCCTGCTGGTTGTTGTTTTGACAGATATTAGCTAATTCCCATCCACAGAGGTGAATAAATACATTCATGGAGGTGAACGGGGGTGGTGACATAGAACTTGATCCTCTGGGTTTCTGCGTGGAGAACTCATAATCATAACCTTCCCTTACTCCTTGACTGTCATCCAGTTCTTGCTCCTATCAAGAGGAGCGTGACCTCAGGAAGAGCGACTTGGCACGAGCACCCAATGGATCTAGCCAGAAGTTTCCTCCTTGTTGTAAAGATTCAAGCTCCCAGACCGAATTTTATTTTTTTAAGAGAGAAAGCGCATGGTGGGGGTCCAGGGGTGGTGGTGGGAGGAGATGAGGAAGAAGGGGGAGGGGGAAAGAATCTCAAGCAGACTCCACATTGAGCATGGAGCTGACACAGGGCTCAACCTCACAACGCCGAGATCATGATCTGAGCTGAAACCAAGAGCTGGATACCTAACCACCCAGGTGCCCCACCAACCTACTATTTTCAAAAACTGACAAATAGGCCCCTTAATTGGTAATAATATAACAATGTGGTTCTGCATCTCCTAACTTAAAAATATGTGTCTGATAGCCTGAGGGATGTGTGTGTGTGTGTGTGTGTGTGTGTGTGTGTGTGTGTGTGTGTGTGTGTGTTTTAAGAAGTGGATTTCTAGGCAAGCCCTAGAAATCTGTATTTCTGTACAGAACTTGCTGTCTGGTCTCAGTAGCAGGAGTATGTCCCCTTTTCAGCATGGCCACTAGAAAATAAACAGTCCAAACTGCCTTTCAGAGTGATGGAATATAAATGAGTCACAGACACACAGAGCTTTAGTCCCTTGGAGATGATACGGTCCTACCCCTTATTTTTCAGATGCAAAGCCAACCCAAGCTGAGAAAGGGAGAGGCCCGTGCAAGGCCTGCAGTTTGTGCACCAACTTCCCTTCTGATTCCATCTTGATTTCTTGCCCTTCTTCACTTCACTTCACTTTTCTCACTTACTTATATTTTATGTATTTATTATTTTTTAAAGATTTTATTTTTAAGTGATCTCCACACCCAACGTAGAGCTTGAACCTACAACCCCGAGATCAGGAGTTGCATGGTCCACTGACTGAGGAGCCGGACACCCCTCTCACTTTCTTTTTTTTTTTTTTTTTAGATTTTATGTCTGTGTCTATTTATTTAAAGAGAGTGTGCAAGCAGGGAGAGGGGTGCATGAGAGGGGCAGAGGGAGAGAGAGAATCCCAAGCAGACTCCCTGCTGAGTGCAGAGGCTGCTATGAGGCTCCATCTCAGAACCCTGAGATTATGACCTGAGCTGAAATCAAGAGTTGGATGCTTGGGGTGCCTGGGTGGCTCAGTCTGTTATGTGCCTGCCTTCGGCTAGGGTTGTGATCCCAGGGCCCAGGGATAGAATCCCACGTCAGGCTCCCTGCTCAGCGGGGAGCTTGTTTCTCTCTCTGCCTTCTATTCGCCCTGCTCGTGCCTGCCCTCTTTCTCTCTTAAAAATAAATAAATTTAAAAAAAGAAGAAGAGTTGGATGCTTAACTGACTGAGCCACCCCGGTGTCCCTTTACTTACTTTCACTTACTCACTTATTTATTTAACGTTTCATTTATTTATCTGACAGAAAGAGAGGGACAGAGAGAGAGCACAAGCAGGGGGAGCCCGACGTGGGGCTCAATCCCAGGGTGCGGGGATCGTGACCTGAGCCGAAGGCAGCCAGCTGCTTAACCGACTGAGCCACCCAGGCAACCCAACTTTTAATTTGTCTTTCTCAACTCTTTGTATTTTTGGAAACTGCCCTGGATGGTTTCGGGGAAACGTGAAATGTACATGAATGTGGTCAATACGAACTATGGCGTCCTTAAAGTAGGACCCTCATGCTACTGGGAGCCCTGGTCAAGAGAAAGTGAATAGTTGGCGGTCACTGCTGTCTTGGCCGAGCTGCTGCCGGGTCATCTGTACCCGTGGCGAGCTGGTCATAGATAGGAAGAGCTCGATCTGCATAGTCAGTCTCCTCCAGCCTTTTTTCATGGCACGCTCAAAGACCCTGACTCCAAGGTGAGTACACAAAGCATATTGTTTTCTTTGGGGACCTTTTGCCACACTTCCCTCTCACTGCGCTTTGAAAATCAACCACCAGAGTCTGGTCATTATGGCTTCATTAACTATTCCTTGTAATTGCACCAGTCATAATTAATTCATTTGTTATTCACATGGGTGACATACGGACACTTGAATAGATTTTCCTCAGGGAATTCCACATATTAAATGATATTGATGGTGCTTTCAGGAAAGATTGAAAAGGAACTCCAGTATAAACCATTTTGTATAAGTAGCAATGAGTTATTTTATTGTAAAAATGAAGTTAATTATTTTAATCTCTCAACCTTTTCAGATGAAAATCAGAAGATGTATATACTAGTCTTTCCTCCCACCCCCAGCGTTTCTAATCCATAATTCAGAGTGCCAAAATAAAATCATTCTTATAAAAATAGATGGTGCATTTACACAAATGCATGCCAGAGTATTTAAGTAAATAATACTTGAATTAATTTTAGGTTAAAACCTTTCCTTTAAGCCTCTCTTATTTTTTTTTTCAGTAACCATCTGTATTTTAACATCTTACTGCACAGCTGCATTCCTCATGTTTAATTTATGTTGGAGATCTTTTGTGAAAAGACCAACTTATTTTTCAAATGAAATCAATTCATTTTAGGTAAAACATTGGTGACCCAAATATTACACACTTTCAAATTATGCATAATCCCTCCCCTGCCCCTGGGACACACACACACACACACACACACTCACACACACACACTCTCCCCCCACCCTCCTTTTTTCAGTAGCACTGAAAGAAAATTCCACACTGCCGAATATTTAACCAAATACTTTAATCATCGGTTGTCTAGTAGAAACATCAAGCCTATGCTGACAGACACACAATTACATGGCCGAACTAGGGCAATTATCTATATAATTCAGGTTAAAAACTAAGCTCAACAACCAGTTTTGCCTGAAATACCCCAATCATGGGGGGGGGTCCCTTTGGTTTTTATTATCCCCGTAATTGCCTTAATTCCCATTTGACTCAGTGTGAGTGGGATCACAGACACAGAATTTGAGTCTCTGGGAGATAATCTAGTTCAACCCCCTTATATTTAAGATGAGAAAACTGAGACCCGTAGAGGTCAAGTGCCCTGCCCAGGTCATTAGTAGGTAGTGGCAGAGCCCAGTCACGGGCGCGTATTTCCCAGTTCTCAGCTCAGCATCCTTACTGCTGATACTGTCTTGCCCCCTGACTCCATTGCCTCTAGAAGTCAAGTGAAGGGAAGGGTGCCAGAACATCAAACTTTAAATGAAGACAGTAGGGGTGCCTGGGTGGCTCAGTTGTTAAGTGTCTGCCTTCGGCTCAGGTCATGATCCCAGGGTCCCGGGATCGAGCCCCACATCGGGCTCCCTGCTCAGCGGGAAGCCTTCTTCTCCCTCTCCCACTCCCCCTGCTTATGTTCACTCTCTCGCTGTCTCTCTCTCTGTCAAATAAATAGATAAAATATTTAAAAATAAAAATAAAAAATAAATGAAGACAGTAAAATGCCACCCAAGACTTCAAACCCCAATCAAATGCAACAATTCACCTCAGTAGAGTATCAACTAATTATCCTCTGCTCATGTTCTTCCAACAGTCAAATGACCAGCTTTTAAAAGTACACGTGAGCGTGACATCCAACACGATATGGAATTCAGAAGTGGCAAAAGGGTTGGCGAGACACTATTAAAAAACAAAACAAAACAACACAGGTCTTCACGAAAATGAATTAAAACATATTCACATTCCTAAGAGGTACCCAATAAAAAAAAAACAAACCCCAAAAACCCCTTCAGACCCTCAGGAAGACTCAGGCCCAGGATGTGTTAGGAGCTTCAGCTCTGCCTCGGTGTCAAAGCACACAAGCCGGGTTATCAGCTTGATGATCTCTGAGTAAAGCAAACACATGACATCAGACCATTAGGAAAGAGCCCACACTCGGGCTCCAAGTTCTCTCCAGAAGAGCTCCCAGTCTGTCAGGGGGGTGCTGTTTTTCCGTCTCCTAGGGCATTGCCCTTGACAAACATATGTCCTTTGTTTCCGAAATGAGGACGTTTCTATAATTCTTCCCAAAGGGGGCTTTCTATTTTCAAGACGGCCCAGAATTCCAACTGCTTCGTTCCCCTGCCTCTTCTTTCTCGAAGCCCAGCACACGGATTTTCGTTTGTCGGTTCCTGCATTTTTCTGCCAGGACTCCTCCGATCTGCAGGGTCATGGAGGCCACCCATAGGGTTCCCCGTTAGTGTGAGCCAGCCAGGGAAGAAGACTGGGTCTGGTCTGCATTCCACTGGCGAGAACGGAGGACCCAGACGAAGGTCAAAATTATTATGTGGAGATTAAACTGTAGAATTCAATTATGTGTTCTGTTGCTCCCGGTATATTTATTAATTTAGCAGTATAAACTGACTGGAGCTAAACAAGCCGGACTGATTAATTTGCAAAGACATCTAGGTAACAGATTGTGATCAAAGTGGAGACCTGATCCTGTTAGATTGAAATGTGTTGTTTCGTGCTCGCAGGAAGGACATGGGGCGGTGTGGTTTATCTTTATCAATGCTTTCCTGGGAAGGAGGGGAACAGGCTTGCAGATACTAATCAGGGCTGAGGCCCTGCCACTCAATAATTACCCACTGTCTCATCATAATCCCGGAACTAAGCCCCTGCCCAATCCATCTGGGACCCTTTTCCATCTATTGCACGGCTCAAGAATACGTATGTAAGCTATTACCTCTGGTCGTGCTATCTGTCCCCTGAGGATAGATTCATGGCAGTGACCAATTAGGTTGCCGTGTTCTCTTTCCCCCTTGGCTTCCACACCTCTCAGCGCTGGTAATGAAGCACAGACCCATTGGGGTGCAGAGATCCACTCACCTATAAAAGCTGTCTCATCACAGTCACTGATAAACATCGCACGATGCTTCATTTTGCGGGATGCTTTGAAAAGAGGGGTGGCAGACCAGAACTCTGTATCCTGAGCTTTTCTTAAGCCACTCTCAACCTGCCAGTGCCTTCTGCTGGGAGCAAATCACACGGTGAGGAAAATATTTCTGACCCTAATCCAGAAATCAAAGGGCCAGGAAGTGAGGAGGGCAAACGTGGGGATAATTGAATTCTGGATCCCTGGATGGAAACCCTGTGTTGGACGACGGTTAAAAGCGTGGGGTCCCCAAGTCCAAGAGACTTGGGTTGAAACGGGCTTTGCTGCTCACCAGCGAGTCGCTTAACTTCTTTGAGGCTCTTTTTCCCCTCTCGATAAAATAGTGCCTTGCACGTAGGGTGGCTTTGGAAGTTAACCCAGACCCTCCCCGTAAGGCACTCAACCTCAAAATGATAAAACCTCAACATGTGTTGGCTGACTCTGCGGCTTTCTGAATTCCCACTGCATGGACAGCCAAACCAAAAAGACTAGCTCCTGATCAAATTGTGCCAACCATTGTGTGCTAATTAGTTTGCATATATATATACACACGTTTCCTCTTCCCAAAGAAATGGCACATTCCTGAAGGGTAAAAGCCACTTTTTCTTTTGTATATCCCACCGGTGATAGTTCACAAATGCTTCCTGAACTTAAGAACCCTTCATAAAATCCTTCATGAACAGTCTTAAAGACGAGAATGACAGAGAGCCGTTTGTCATTTTCTTATAGTACAGAAATAGAGACAATAGTGATGGTAAGCAAGTTGCTATTATTAGAGGTAGAAATCAGTAAGGGACAATCAGGTCATTCTTCCTAGAAGGATCGGTAGAGCAACTGTGTGACGCCTACTGCATGCTCTTGGTCAAGGCAAAGCCCATGGACAGCTCAGGGACTGTTTTCAGTGTATATGCCGTCAGGGCACAGGCCCAGCTCCTAATTAGCCAGGACCCCATTTCAGATCTTTTGCTGATACTGACAGTGTTTTAATTAGTTAAATCTACAACTTGGCTCTTCTTGGCCTTCTCTGGCAGTCAGAGAGGGAAATATGCTAACATGTGAATGTTTCACATTTGCACTTCCAAAACGCCCCATTCCCTAAGGTGTTGGGGGGATAAACCCTGAATATGGACCACCCTTTGGAATTTATACCAGCAGCTCTGACAGCTGTTTTGTATTTATTTCCACAGTTGGCCATTTCAATTTGGGACTCTTATTCATTATATAAGCAAATATTTGTTAAGGGATCAGACACAGGATGAGATATGTTTGTCAGGATTGTAATTAAGGTGGCGTGTGTACCAGAGTTAGAGGAAGACAGGATGGTTTGGATCCTCAACTCACAGTGGCTGTGTTACTTTGAAAGGCTTATCAACCTCTCTGGGACACATCTGTCCCATATATGTACTATCCTTGTTCAACTGTTCCAAAGCACAGTTGAATAAGAGACAATTTGGATAAAATATTTTATGATGCTGATACAGTCGCTTTTGGCAAATTCTTTACCTGTAGCATATCCTAAATGCCTTTTTATTTTTCAGACTGAATTGTAATTTAAAGAAAATTTTTTTTTAAGATTTTATTTATTTATTTCACAGAGGGAGAGAGATCACAAGGAGGTAGAGAGGCAGGCAGAGAGAGAGGGGGAAGCAGGCTCCCTGCTGAGCAGAGAGCCCGATGCGGGCCTCGATCCCAGGACCCTGAGATCATGACCTGAGCCGAAAGCAGAGGCTTTAACCCACTGAGCCACCCAGGCGCCCTAAAGAAAAATTTTTAAATGTTTTAGTTCATGTGCTCTTCTTTCTTTCTTTTTTCTTTTTTTTTTTTTAAGATTTTATTTATTTATTTGACAGAGACAGAGAGCGAGAGAGGGAACGCAAGTAGGGGGAATGGGAGAGGGAGAGGCAGGCTTCCCACCGAGCAGGGAGCCCGATGTGGGGCTTGATCCCAAGACCCTGAGATCATGACCTGAGCCGAAGGCAGAGGCTTAACCCACTGAGCCACCCAGGCACCCCAATCTCCATTTGCTCTTATTCCTAATGCATTCATCCATATTTCAGCTCTTACAAAATGATACTAGAATTAGCAATGAGTACTTTGCAGATGACATGATGATTTTTCTGAACAGTTAACATGGTTTCACGAATTCACCCTATACTTGCCCACTCAGAAGACCAGTCCCTGAAGTGTGGCATTCACTTTTTAGTTTGCTAATTGAAGGGTGTTGTTTTGTGCTGCAGGAAGGACATGCCTGTGTGCCCGCTGACACTACCTGCAAGCATTTCATTGCATATTCAAATGAGGAGTAGACACTTGTTTATAAGTCGACTCCCTCATTTCATTTAATGCCTTGCCTCTTGGGATCTGTACAAATTCATTAATTTTGACTCCTCTGGCTTCCAGGTAGGGTGTGCCTACGTTTTTAGGTGGGTCAAGTGAGGCTTTGAACTTATGAGTTTTGCCGGGGGTGGAGCAGGGGTAAGAGGAACTGAGAGAATGCTGGGCTCCCACCCGAGGGAACCCCAGCCTTTGCTCTCCGTGGCTGATGACACTGCAGATGTCTCTCCATCCAACATACCGTTGGCTTCTGTAATTTGACCTTCCCTGGGTTTCTCCCCCTGGTCCTCCGATGCTGGGTGTTCCTCAATCCTCTCTCTACTTGTTTCTTTCTAAATTTAAACTGTCCAGAGGTTATTCTTGCCTGCCTCATGTCATCCTATGTAGAACTCGGAAAACTCCTCTGCAGTGCTGACCGTGGATCCTGGCTCTAACTCTGGATTACCAGCATCTCCCAAAATTCAACGTGTTCTCAAATAAGCCCATTTGTATCCCACCTCCCCCATCCCACCCCAGCACACACTACAGTCTTCTACTTCCAGCAGCAGCGCTGTACAATCTGACACTTCCCTGTTCTCTAATTGCTTACTTTGTGTGTCTGTTTTGCCTCCTGACTAGATCGCCCGATCTCAGAGGGAGGAGGTTCCATGGAGCAGGAGGCCCCTGGAGAGTCCCTAATAAATGCCAAAGGCAAAAAGGTTGAAGCACCAACTGAGAAAATCCACATAAAATACACCTGAGCGTTTGGCCTGTGTAAAATTGGCATGGTGTTTTCTCCTGGGAGAGGTTCACAGCACATAATTTATAGTTCCTATTCTCCTCAATGCTCAGATTTCTCCAGGAAGCACTTTGGGGTGAGAGAAAGGCACAGGTCCAGCTGAACACATGGAAATGAAAATGCTCTAAAATATCTTCCATCAGAAACCTTTGTTTTCTCTTGACTGAATATTCTGGTTACATAGGTAAGCCTCAGAAACTTCCCACAAGCAGGCAAGGTATGAATACTTTGCTAAGGGAATACAGCATGGGAGAGTGGAATCAGAGGGACCCAGGTTCAAATCCAACATCAGTTGCTTATGTCTCTGTGTCCTTGAGAAAGTCACTTCACATCTATGAGCCTCGTTTTCCTCACTGTAAAAATGGAAATGAGATTATTTCATAGGATTTGTGTGAGGTTTAGTAATGATATATGTGAAATACCTAGTGCTTGGCATAGAACAGTTGCTTAGTGAATAATGACTGCCTTTTACGATGAGAATGAGGACAGGTTTTGATGATGGTGGTGAGTATGCAGGCATACTACGTGCCTGCTCAATTCACCATGATCAGGGACCGAAGGATCTTCACTGTAAAAAGTAGTCTGTGTGTCCAGCCAATGACCACTTTCCCTTTGGGATTCTGTGATCAGCTCTTGGGATGTACTGTTTGCTCCCGGCCCTGAAACCATCCAACCCATTTTCCCAAGCATTGCCCTTCTCTAAAGAAACTTGCTAGTCATTGGCCATATTCACTTTTAAGAAATTGCCCACTCACATCCAGTCTTCTCCCCATCTCTCAGCAACAAAAGAGAGAGCATCGATCATGACACTCCCTTTTGGAAAACATCCAACCTAATGTAGAGATATTGTCATCTTCTATCAATGCATTCATGTAGTTAGCTCTCTGTTGATTGATCTAATCTATCTGTACTATGTGAATCCAGCCCTAAGCAGTGAGAAAACAACCACTTTGAAAAATAGTTGTCCTATTGAAGTGTTGCCTGGCTAAATGTTCTTTAGGGACAGACTTCAAGAGGCTTTTCTGACAGTGTCATAAGCTTCAGTTTATGTAAGTTGAAGTTATAACCTCTGAGCTTTAGGGGTGAAACATCCTACAGCCCTAATACGCCATGAAATGACCATGGGATGAGAGCTGAGAGGTGTTTGATTTAATCATAGAGCTTTGTGGTTGAGGGATATTCTAAAATGGTTTATGGCGATTTTATCAGCCCACTTGAGTTAATGTTGAATTTTCTATTTGACAGGACCTGCCAATTTCCCATCTGTTGGATTTCAGTAATATACAAAATGCCCAAGATGAATTATAATCCCTTTACTATCATAATCAATGTACAGTGCATATGGCACCTTGGCCCTCAGACAATGGCTGGGGGTTTGGGCAGATGATTATCTTGTATACTTCCCGGTTGCCTGATGCTTCCCTTTCTGGTTTCAGATTATGTTCCTCAATTTTGCTGGGATAGAGAATGTGCTCATTGGTGGGGATTTACTTGAGTCTGAAGCATTTGTTAGATTCTGATCCAAAAGCCTTTAGCTTTTTGTTTCTCCCACACTGATAATAATTGAAAGCCTCTAACCTCTCTTGGAAAGTGTGATGAGACATCAGAGTCCCAACTAAGTTGAGTTTCGTGATAACACCCCAGAGTTTGAGAAGAGAGCTTGCATAGGATTGAGACAGGAAATGTGTAGATTTGCCCCTCCAGGAAACAAATCTTGCAAATCTTGAAATTTATTAATGTAAGAATGGGTTCCATTAATCTTAAAACACCTGCCTTTACGGACAGGAGATGTCTACATGACATTTTCTCAGGTCAAAAATTCATTGGTTCATTGCCCTTTGAGGAAATGCACAGTCTTAAATAAATTCTTTTTTTTTAAAGATTTTATTTATTTATTTGACAGAGAGAGAGAGAGAGATCACAAGTAGGCAGAGAGGCAGGCAGAGAGAGAGGAGGAAGCAGACTCCCTGCAGAGCAGAGAGCCCAATGTGGGCCTCCATCCCAGGACGCTGAGATCATGATCTGAGCCGAAGTCAGAGGTTTCAACCCACTGAGCCACCCAGGCGCCCTTAAATAAATTTCTTAACCATGAATCAGTAGGATAAGCATCCTATTGATTCAGACAAAATTAAAACCAAGACCTTCCTCCCCAAGTGGTCGATTGGTGACAATGGGTTAGAAAAGAGCAAATTAGTGTGCTTTGCTAAGAAATATCTCTCCCTGACAGATCACATGCGCAGCCTCCATTTGTGGCTTGAGCACAGAGAAAAAGGTGGCAACATTAGATGATAAAACCCCCAAAGTGGAAAATATCTGGATGCTTAATGACTTTCCTATAACTGCTTTACCTTTCTCCTTGCACCAGGGAAAGCCCTGCCCTTTAGACCAGTGGCTTTACTCCGCATTTGGGAGGATCCATGGGGTGGGACCCATAACAAATGAGGCTCACCTCACAAATTAACAAGCTCTGGGGGAAAATAATTATTTTAATTGCTCCCAAATTTCATCAAAATCCAGAAATCTATGTAGGAAGGGCAGTCACCTCTATGGTGGGAAAAACAGAACTGAAGACAATTCTAGTCTTCAAGGTTCTCGCCATCTGTTTGGCAATACCTGGTATTCCTTTTGTGCTGGAGCATGCCATTTATTTCATAATAGAAACCCAGATTGTATGAGTTAGGGTAACGCTAGCTGCTATAACAAATAAACATCAAGTTTCTTTCTTTCTTTTTTTTCTTAAAATACTCCAAGCACGTGTTGGTCAGAGATGGCAAATGTTCAGGGACCCAGAGGTTCTGCCACCTTCAAGACATGACTCCAAAGTCCAACACATCCTCCAAAGTCCCCTTGATCATTCTCCATCCCCCTCAGCCAGAATGGGGGAAAGCATGGAAAGGCACGGACATCACCCTGAACCATTCACACCATCCAGAACTCAGTCACATGGTCACACATAACTGCAAGGGAATCCGGGAATTGTAGACTATCTGGGTAGCGAGAAAGAAGAGGAGATATTCTTGGTGAACAGCTGGAAGTCTCTGCCCCACAGCTTGCAAGGCACAGATCCTTGGGAAGATAAAGCATTGGTTATTAATGTTAGTGACCAGCATGAGGTTTTGTTAGGAAGGGAAGTGCAAAGAGACTAGAAATATGAGGAGGAAGGTGAAAGAACAATATCTCCGAGGGGACAATGCCATACCTGATGGTTCATCAGGTTCTTTAAAAGAACTTCCCAGCAGGCTGACATCACCCTGAGCCATTCACACGGTCTAACAAGTTCCTGCTTATGGCCAATGATAGGGTGACTGACATAGGAGGGGCCAAAATCTGTGACTAAGGAACAGATCTATGTGGCTAACACAGAAAGATGGAAAACAGTAAGCCTCAGCCATCGACATCAAAAAGATTGCAAAACTGACTTCCTTACAGAGTTAGGTCTGAAAAGAAGGATGAGTGTGATTGATTCCAGTCTACATAACTCTACAAAGCCAGCATCACAAACAGCATATAGAAAAATCCAGGCATCTTCACTTCCCCAGCATTCATCCCACAGGCAAAAGGAGCCATCGTCCTTAATCAAAGATGGCATCAGAAGGTTCTGGGTATGGCCAATCCGATTAACAAGTAAACACTTTCTTTAAATTCTCTGAGTCTTAAGTATCCATTCTATATAATGGCAATTATAATATCTACTTTACATACCATTATACAATAAAAAGTAATGACTGCTTTATTGACTATCTACCATATGCTAGACTTTTTATATATCTTGTTTAACTCTTGCAACTATTCCTTGAGTTAAGCATCATTCCCACATCCTCCATTTATAGATGAGCAAACTGGACCTTTGAGATAAACTGGCCAAGGACCTAGAGCTAGTAAGAAGTAGGATTTGAACCCACAGCTTTCTTATCCAAAGATAACCTTACTTACTAAGTTACCCTGCTGAGACGATAAAGGGAGAGAATTTCGGTAAATTATGGTATGTGGCAGAAAGTACTCAGAAAATGCTAGTTTTATTTCTTTTTTCCTTTACTTTTGTTTTTAAGTTTCTAATTTAGAGCTTTCCTTTCTGTGCTCAGATAACATACTGTATTGTGGCTGGCTTACTTTCATTCACATTCACTTACTCAACAAATATTTACTGAGCGTCTACTATGTGTCTTGCCCCAAGCCAGACACTGGGCAAATACAAAAGCCACGATCCCCCATCTTCAATGTATTTGTAGCAATGCCAACTGTGTCCTCCAGGAGTCTCTGAATATAAAGACTGAGCCACGCTGCTCTTCTTTAAGATGGATTAATACCATAGCATTTGCAACTATAATATTATGTTACCTTGGACACCAGGCAATTAGCAAGTAATTAAATCTCCCTTGGTCTGAATACACCTGCAACCAAACTGTCTGCGAAAGTTCTGTTACACTCATTAATTAGCATGAGTTGAATGACAGGATAATCAGAAAGGAAATACCTCCTCTTGGAGACTAGGAGTAAATGATTAAAAAGTGGAATGTGCTTTTAACACTTTTTGCTTGAGTTCATATTAATGTAGAGTGTGTGGATGGGCCCATTGTTTATCAATATTAACGTCTGGCAAAGAAGTGCCTGAAAGATGTTAATATGTATATTCATCCATTTGACATCACAAAATCTTTTGGAAACAACTGTTGCTTAGACACCAGCCCAAAGCTTCCAACAGTAACAAGTAACCATCTCTCAGAGCTAAAACTGAAGATCCCAACACCTGATTAAGAATAGGAGCTCTTATTCAAGAAGCCCCAGTTTTATTTTTATGACCACCTAGTACAAAGGCATTCTAAAAAATAGAGAACTCAGATCCAATTTCTCTCCCATCCATTATATAACCTGTCTCAGTAGAGTCTGATGTCAATCTAGATTAGCTGATACATCAGGATAAATTAGATTTGTAGCCATAGAGTATTCTTTTTTAATAAATGGAGAAAAATATTCCATAGATCTTCAGAAATTATGTTTCCCCCTTTTAAATTCCTTGGCTCTTTGATTAATAGATTGCTTTAAAAATGTCAGTGAGGAGTGTAGCATATCATCCTTATGTTATCTCCCACTAAGGAGCCCATAAATATCTCTCAACTGGAGATGAAAAGTAAGCGTGTGGGCTGTGTGGCTGGCGCATTGTACAGGCTCTGCTGACCCTGCCACCGTTTTGGGTGTTTTTCCCTTTTAAGATTTTTTTATTTATTGAGAGGGAGAGAGCAAGAGACAGAGAGAACGCATGAGCTGGAACAGGGGGAGGAACAGAGGGAGAGGAAGAAGCAGACTCTCCGCTGAGCATGGAGCCTGAGGAGGGACTCGATCCCAGGACCCAGAGATCATGACTTGAGCCAAAGGCAGACGCTTAACCAACTGAGCCACCCAGGCGCCCCAGAACCTCCCACTGTTGAGTCAGTGGTTCTCTTCCCTCCAGCCACGATCCTGGCGGCCAACACCCTTGAGGCCCTCAAGAGAGACCGTGAGTCAGGGCTGCTGCAGCCATGGGGAGTTAGAAACAGCCTCAGAATAAAGAAGTCCAGGAACCCACTCTGGGTTTTCAAACGTCTATTCACGACATTTGCCAGCCCTTAAACACAACCTCGATGGGACCAACCTCAATGTTCCAAGCTCTAAGGGAATTTAGCTTAACGCTCATGTAGAAAAAATGTCCCAGTCACTCGTGGAACTTTATTAGACAAAGTGGAGCATGTCCGCTCTCAAAGAAGAAGAAGAAAGACATTACTTTCTTTTTCCCAGATTGTGCTACCCTAGAAAGGGAATGCATTTGAAGTAGCAAATGTAGACGTTTCGGGCAAATGTGTACTTTGTCTTCAAATGAACAGCTTTCAGAATGATCTTGTCTAAGCCCCCTTTTATTTTTATCTTTTATTCCCCTACAATGCCAGCTGAGGTGGCCCATCTCCTAACAGCTACCAAATGGACTAGTAATTGTAAGGCTTGGTGATTTAATTAGACTCATTCTAAACGCTCACATTTTTATCAATTAGTTAATGGGCTAAAGAGAGCCTCTTTGTTGGAGCCAGGTCATTTGGAAGCTAGAGGCTTCTTGAGGGCAAGAAGTTGAAGAACCGCAGCGTTAATATCTGTAATCAACCTCACGAGTCCTAGGTTGTTCAATTAGGAGCGACCTCCCTTCCCTTACATATGCCTTTCGTTAAATGGGATTTTCATGTGAANCTCACATTTTTATCAATTAGTTAATGGGCTAAAGAGAGCCTCTTTGTTGGAGCCAGGTCATTTGGAAGCTAGAGGCTTCTTGAGGGCAAGAAGTTGAAGAACCGCAGCGTTAATATCTGTAATCAACCTCACGAGTCCTAGGTTGTTCAATTAGGAGCGACCTCCCTTCCCTTACATATGCCTTTTGTTAAATGGGATTTTCATGTGAACTAATCACTGAAGAAACACGAATCAAAATAATAATAATGATAATAATAATACTGCCCCCCCAATGACACCTGGATGAAAATAAAACAGAAAGTCCCCAGTTTTCAATGCTTCTCAGTTATTTACTCAACTAAGGTTGTTTGTTCCTTGTGGCTTGCCCTAAAAATCACAACTCTGGATGTTTCAGATCAGCGATGCTCCAGGTAATAGATATCGAGGAATCTTGAAAAATAGGGTTTTGTCTTTTCACGGCCAGTTCTAAAACAGGGATGATGCACTGTGTTTCTGAAAGAGTTCGACCTTTGATTACTCTTTGTAAATTATTGCTTTTGACTTTTTTAGCTTGGAGAATTCTATTCACTATTTCCCTGTGAAAGAGGACTTCCATCTTTACCTGTGGTTATAATAAATAAATACTAGATGCATAAAACCAAGGATTATTTTGCTTAACGAGCTAGTCAACTTCTATTCCTCTGAGAAGTCTATGAGAAATTCATAAACTACAATACTTATTCCCATCCACTGATACAATGTGAAGCAACCTTACGTATAAACAAAAACAAGTATTGACAGAAAAAAGTTAATCTGTAGGAAAGGGATAAAACAATTTACAAGTTAAAGTATACAAAAGACCACACTGAGTGATCTATGGGGAAAAATCCACACCGTCAAAAAATATGCACCATTATTTTTCATTTCTCACTCAATCAATAAATTGCTATGGTTCAGCAACGTCAGTATCTTGAATTTGATGGAAAAAGATGTACTCACTTTGAAGCCCAACTCATAAAAATAGTAGCAGTTGACAAAGATCGCTTCTTTGTTTTCTGCTTGGTTAGAAACCACTCATAAATGAAAAAAGTGCCGAATTTTCCAGACCCATGCAAACCAGAGAGGAAGAGACCCTTGTTTTGAGGATTTTCACAAGAGAAGGGCAGGGACTGTCATTTGAGAAAATCTGATCCTAATCAGCATCCCTCACAAACTTTGAGTCCTAGCTATTACCGCCCGTCCTCAAAATTAAAGACACCAAAACAGCTGGTAAAAAGTAACCACTTCCGACTCCCACTGTGCTTGTGTGTATGGACCAGTCGCTCTGGCCAGTAGCAGTTTACGTTTATTGTTACGGTCAACAATTATATTGTGCATGCCCAGTAAATGGACCGCTTTGCTGCGCTTCATAAATGTGCCCTTTGTTTCCTTCATCATTAGGCAGACAGCTCGTTCTGTACAATGTCCAACTTCCAGACAGGTGGAATAAAGAGGTGGCATCTGTCTAAATATTGAATGCCACGCTTCCCCCATCTGCTGTAATAACAGCACCGGGGCTGCTTGGCTTCAGTCACCCTCTTCTGCATACAACCAGTCAGCCATATGCCCTATAGAGTGCACGTGCCACCAGAGAGGCAGGGCCTGTTTTGCCGGCTCTGAGCTGGTCCCCAAACAAGTGGGGGGAACATGAGGGGTGGAGGCTGGAGGTCAGGCCAGTGCGGGGATCAGCAGGTGACCGTCAATATGGCCGCTGAGAGCTGCTCAAAGAACCCATAGAAAAGGCCTTCAAAAGTCAATGGCCAGCATAGAGCACATTGCCAATCAAATTTTACAGGGCATACCTTCCAGGCTAGGCAAATAAGAAGATTTAGAGCACATGGCAGTTCATCGTTTATAATCCTGTCTTAGCCCAGCATGGCTTAGTGATAGTTCAGTGACAGATGATGAGCACATGACAGCTGCAGGATCTTACACAAACGCGTACAGTAAAATTAAAATTAAATTAGTGACACACGTGTACACATTGGTTGTGCAACAGTTACACAATCTGTTCGGGACCCCTCGCAGACTCTGCCACTATGCCCTCCATTCAGGGTGCCCCAAAGCACTTTCAGAAGGCACCCAAGAGCTGGTCCTCGCCAGGGAGGGCCCTTCCCTGGGGCAAAGGTGGAATTCAAAAAGCCTCGAAGGCAAATAAAGGTGCTCAGGTTCCCACACACAAAAGCGGCAAAGTTTAATGACCTCTCCAATTGGTCTAATTGAAATTGACTAAGGGGTCTGAGTCTTTAAAGGAAGGGGGGGGGGAAACAGCCAACACAACAGAAGGAAGGAAGTGGATAGGGCCTGGAGTAAACCATTAATGGTCTTGCTCCTTCCATCTATAATCTGCTGCTTTTATCACTGAGAAGTTTTGTATGTTATTGTAAAAATATGAATGCCCATACTTGAGAATTCTCATTTGGGTGTGAATTCCATTGTTTTAAATGTCTGTGTCTTTTGCTATAAATTACAAATATTCTTTCATTTATTTGTCTGAATATTTGTTCAGGAAACTTACCATAATAAAGGAGTTTCTCCGATTGTATTTCCCTATGAAGCTTTTTAAGATGTTACATATTTTTGGAATCTTAAATTTATATTTAAAATTTTTTTTTTACTCTCTTCCCTTGACCTAACCCACTTCAAAAGGATTTCTGGTGGCTATGTTTCCCAACTACATTTGCTTCTACTCAGATTTTAATAAAAACCGTGTTGGCAAGCAGAAGTTTTAGATAAAAAAGGAAAACAGTTTCAGCTCTGAGCTGCTTGTCATATCTCTGTACAATAACTTTTTTTTCCTTTTTAGTATATTAGTCATACAGTCATGTCTCTTTGAATTCACAATTTGGAGATTCCTCGACAAGAATCTGTACGGAAGTACAGACAAAAACTGTACTTACTAATTTGAAAGTTTTTTAGAGTCGTCCAGAAAAAAGTTAACTTTCTTCTTGGGAAATTAACTCAAATATAATAACAACGGTTCTTCCAAATGTCCAGATCTGTCTACACCTCATGAAATCTAATCAAGAGGTATAACTCCACAATTCTGCATGTTTTTGATAATATACTCTTTATATCATTACTTTATAAATCTTTCCATATTTTAACACATAAAATAATTAATGATAGTTTTTTAGTTAAAGAAGTTTTTTAAAGACTCTTTTAAATTATTAGACCATAATATCGAAATTAATCTTTTAAAGGAATTATTATTCATCTTTCCAGTACCTCTTTGAACACTGTGACTCACTAATGCAACAAGGACTAAAAGGGACAAGCCACTTGATCGAAGTCATGGGCAAAAAAATCATTAGTGGAATTCAGATTCAAACAAGAATGTCTTTGCCTTTTAGAGTTTTATTATAGACGCAAAAGTTCCTCGCCTAGTTTTAAATTCCTGTCGCCCACTTTCGGGTCTGCACCTCTGCCTTAGGTCACCTGGGTCTCTTACACTACTAGATATGAAGGGAACCTCAGAATCAGTGTGAATGGGTTTATGAATAAAGAAAAGACTAAAAGGTGTTGAAGGTAGGTACTGAAGCCTAGCTTCTAGATGCTTTGGGGCCATTTCTAAGAATTTGAAAGAATCAAGGGCACCTGGCTGGCTCAGTCAGAAGAGAGTGGGACTCTTGATCTTGGGGGGGTCATGAACTTGAGCCCCATGTTGGGTATAGAAGTTACTAAAATAGATAAACTAAAAAAACCCCAAAACAACAAAACCTTGAAAGAATCGTATTTTTCTAAGAATGAAATCTTATATCTATCAATGCTAATGGTGTTTTGGATTTAAGATTCATTGAAGAATTTCAAATTCTTATAAGATAGTAATAAAGTCACCTCCTGTTTTCCAAGTGAAGAATCACTGGACATTTCTTCTCTGACTTCTCCATGATATGTAGTTTCCCTTGAGGTCTGTTTCTACTCTTAGTAGAGTATACAGGCAAAATATCCCATGCCTCAATTAAAGAGATTGCCTGGAGCCATTCTTACAAAAGAAAAGAAAAGAAAAAAGAAAAGAAAAGAAAACAAAAGAAATGAAGGAAGGAAGGAAACCTTTTACAAGCCACTGTTTTATTTTTTGTTTAGTTATTACTACTCTTAAACCAGAGTTCCTAACTGAACCCCAATTCCCTGACCCGTTCCCAGAAGGGCCATCAAATAAGTTCCTATATCGGTCCTATGGTCTGTGTGGTGATGGAGTACAGAAAAAGCATAGAAAAGTTGCATCCCACGGCATTTTACATTTAGTGTAAAGCAGCAGAGGCATTTTCCTGAAAGGGAAAAGCAAATGACAATTTTGAACATATATTGCTAAGCCATATTTGGTGTATCCAAACAAGAGGCTGAAAATCTGCCGGCTCCAGGGCCACATATTCAAATTAGATCCCTGGTAGTCCATCCAAATCACGCGTGTGGTCTGTGTACCTGTGTGTACAAAAGCCAGGGGATCACGGTCCCAACCTGTGCGAAGCTTTGAGATCTCTAGACAGACTGCGATAAGGACATGCACAGAAGAAAAGATGCTTTTTGGCCAAAGGTCAGAGGAAATGGAAAATAAACATGGACAGAAACTAATACACGTGTCCTATTTAAAAATACACAAATGTACATTTCTGATAAATAGAGTCACACAGAGAGAGCGTCCAGAAGTCAAGGGTAGTCAGATTGTTGTAAAAGTTGTGTCCAGGGGAATGAACCGCCCCACCTACAATGGGAAACAGTAGCAGGTGCTGCAAGCAAGGTCAAGTATACAGAAAAGTGACACAAATCATACGAATTCATCACGAGGTTGATGAAGTGACCATGTTTGGCACAAGGGTGTCCTCTGGAGGGAGTTCTGTGTCCAAGCTCCTCTACAGCCCACCCATGAGAATGAAGCTTAAATCTTTGGGGGTGAAGAGCCGTGGGGGCTGGAGGGGAGAAGGCAGGGTATTTGAGAGCGATCTCCATAAGTCACTAAACAAACCTTAAAAAAAAAAAAATCTCCTCATTATTATTATGATTTCCAGCCCGAGTTCTTCACTAGAAAGAAAACTGTTGTGCTCAAGAGCCAAATCTGAAATGATGAAAATCCTTGGAGAGAAAGAAGGGAGAAAGATTGAGCCGTTCACCCTTTTATTACTGTTACGATTACTCTTTATTACTTAGCACTTACACGGTACTTTATTTTTTCCAAGTGCTTTACAATCCTTAATTACTTAATCTTGCAATATATTTAGAAAGGCACTTGAATTTATTCGACGCTGCTATTCAAAGCCTATTTTGCCCCATTTTCAGCCCCCACTCGTGGAGGTACAGTGTCTCCCTGCTGGGAAGCGAGGTGAGGAAAGGAGTGGCCCACAGAAAACTCCTGAAGAAAAATGGAGGGGGAGGAAGGAGAGGAGAAACCAGCCTGTGGTACAATAACAATAATCAGCCATGACTGCTACTCTCTCCTTCTCTTCGGCATTCTATGCCAATCCGGCGCCTTTCAAATTTGTAAATAATCAGTAATTTATAAAATGCAATAAATATATATTATGCATAGCATACACACGACGGATTTTTCTGACTGAATTATGTTGCTTGTCATGCAAATAGGTAATCCTGAACCAATTAAAAAACAAAGGCACGTTGTAATGGAGTAATGGAAGTTTCTGGATGCCAGCTCCTAGGCACAGGGTCCTTAAAGACAGAGAAGAAAAAGAAAAAGAAACACGAGAACAATATCATCATTCTATCAGCGGTTAACTTGAGTCTACTTATGCATGATCAAAGACTGCAAATATAGTTTAAACAGCATGAAATAATCGCCGGGTTTACAATATGAAATGATTTTTAAAAGCAAGACCGACAACAATCCCGGTGCCACTATGTTCGGCGACTAAAGACTAATTTTGTGATGCGCAGCCAAGCTGAGGTAGTGGTAGGGAAATGAGGGTTAAGAGGCTAACCTCCCTCCCGGGTTCCCTTTGAAGATTTCTGTATTCTGGGGGAGAGGGTAATGAAAATATTTTACCTCCCCTATTGCAATTAGGTCAGTGGGCCAAAGAAAAAATGCTGCTCACACCACCACACGCCAACACAATCGCAATCCCCAAAGAGGTGAAAGGGACAGGATTCAGCAATACTGAATGCTCCTGCAAGGGCCGGTCCGACGGCGGGGAGTCCCGCTCCTCTCCCAGCTCCAGCATTTTGACCAGGGAGCGAGACACTAAAAGAGGCCCGTCTTCCTTCCTGATTCTGAAGCTTCTCACACCCGCCCAGCTTCCACAGCGACTAGGAGCACGAGTCAACCGAAGCACCCCAAGGCCAGAGCCTGGAGCTGAAGGCCGGTGCTCATCAAGGCGGAAGGGGTGACCCTTGCGTCTCTGTTGCCGGACACTCCTGAGGAAGGAAAGAAACTGGAACGGGGAACAGCAGCCATCTGTCTGGTTGCTTTGCTGTGCCTGTGTTTCTAATTTCATTTCTGACCCCGATGAGGCAAAGGAGCGGCGTACAGAAAATTTAGAAACCAGAAACTTAATAAAACGGCTCTGAACATGACAGCGTTTATGAAAAAGATTAATTACTAGGAGTAAGGGGGCCTGATGCCAGGAATTTATAGGATTGATACAAATTCGATGCCCTGCTGGGCTGCTAGGCCCGTAAAATGCGACCCTAATCTTCGGGCCTATTGTTGTTTTTGCAGAAACAACAGGCTTCAGCCAAGACAACAAAAGGGTCTATAATAGAGTTTCAGTAGGGGGAGAAAAATCACCACAGCCATGGAAAATAAACACCTTTAGAGAATCTGTTTGTGAATACCTACCCCGGCCTTCCCTCAAAGTGCCCATGTCTACAGAGCGAAGGCGCCATTGTCCCATTTATCTCCGAGCCCAGCGGAAGGAAAGGGGAGGACCCGGTAGGAGGGAGAAATGGGGCCCAGGACTGCACACAGCCCGTCGTTCCGACCGGCAGTGGACAGACAGTTTGTTCTTTAATTGGGAAATAATCCAGCCGCCTTCTCGAAGAAGGGAATTGCTCTTGCAAACACCCAGCAAGACCTCTGCCTACAGTCCCTACTTCGGTTCTTTGTAAACGTTTCTTAACCTCCTCTCCCTCTTACGGTTCTCCTTAGGCCTCTTGCCCACCTCTCATAATTGATGTGTCTGACATTCAGAAACACTTTGCGAAACCACAAATTAGTCATGGCAGGAACAAGAAAAGAAGCTCAACTCGACAATTGGATTACACTAACCAATCGGACCGGCGTCTGCCTGTGTTCGTCCTCGCCACATTGACCGTACAGAGAAAGACAACTCTCCTAACTGGTAATTTGAGGTTTGCACGACATTCATGTTTAAAATCACGCACATTTTCTGGGGACCAACCAAGGGGAAAACACTGCATTTTTCCACGCCTGCGTGTCTGTAATGTCTTTGAAAAGTATGAAGGGCTCTATGTAATAATACCTCCCCTAAGTGCAACCCACCCTCGCATAGAAATTATCTTGACGTTCTAAATCATTCAGAGGGTTCGTTTATAACATATGGTGTCTGTTTCACACACTAACAGTGACTTTTTAATTTGAAGTCAGCCACAGTCCTAAATCCTCAGTGTCTCTGGGATTAATTATGGGCACTAGACAGCAATAGCAATCCTCTCTTCATGATAAGCTGCATGGAGGAGTTGGCATGAGGAGAAAACGGGCATTTCAGGGCTAACGAATAACCAGAATGGACACACACACGTCTTTTGTGGTGCCCATTTGAAATAGTCATGGCAAAATGGCCCCCATTCTTAGAGCGCCTTAGGAAAACACCATTAGGGTGAGAAATGCCAATCCTAAATGCTTTCTATGGTTTCCTCTCGGGAGAACGGTTGAAAGAGTCACATACTTCTGCCTCTACAGTGACTTAGCAATTGTTAAATAAATAAAATAAAATAAAATAATGAAATGACAATAAAAACCCTATGGTCCCATCGGTCAGCAGCTTCCCAGCCTCACAAATGGGAACCTGCAGGAACGTGGGCTCTCCGTGCCCAGGACACACTGCCTCTCGCCATGGATAAGAAGAATCGCAGTCTCTGCCCACAGATGAACAGAGCCGCCACAGTTTCACGGACCGTGTGTCTACCTTTGTTCCCCACATGTATGACCTACATTGGAGCTCCTAATCACCATTGTTCACGCATTACCTGCTCATGTAGTAAGATGCTCAAATCACTGTATCGCTTCAGCAATGTGTTCTACTTGCTCATCACCTGTTTCTAAAGACTGAGGAAGGGGGTCAAGGGATCAACTGAGATGCTCTCCA
Organism: Ailurus styani; assembly: GCA_002007465.1. Classification (NCBI taxonomy): domain Eukaryota; kingdom Metazoa; phylum Chordata; class Mammalia; order Carnivora; family Ailuridae; genus Ailurus; species Ailurus styani. Next base: position 592,661 of record LNAC01000145.1, on the reverse strand, counting down.
GCCCTGTGTTTCAAAATCTAAGAGGTTTTACTGAAGCAGGCTGACTGTGTTTGGGGTACCTTATGTATGCCCTTGAGAACTCAAACCTTTTGCAAATGTGGACAAAAGAATTGAAGTAAGTGTAGATACACAATTACAACAGAAATACTTTTAGGTCATTGGAAAGTGGACTCCATGAAAGGCAATGCCAGAGAGTGTCATAAACGGGGACAGGTTGACTATCACACCTGACTCAAACATTTCTAAAGAAAACATCTTTAGATGTTAGCCTAACTAAATGATTTAGCCTAACTAAATATGGACACTATTAATAGACAAGACAGTATTCAGCATTCAATTTTGCCATTTCTCAATTCATAAGTAGCCTCCAACGTATTGACTTTTCAGTGAAGGATGACGTGCCTCCAGTTCTTTCTGTGATCTGGGACTTTGTCTCCCACTGTTGACTCCCATAGCTTAGTAATGGAGATAGAGTCAGGATTTTATTTTTTATTTATTTTTTTTTTTAAAAATTTTTTTTTTATATAGATTTTATTTTATTTATTTCACAGAGGGAGAGAGATCACAAGGAGGCAGAGAGGCAGGCAGAGAGAGAGAGGGGGAAGCAGGCTCCCCGCTGAGCAGGGAGCCCGATGCGGGCCTTGATCCCAGGACCCTGAGATCATGACCTGAGCCGAAAGCAGAGGCATTAACCCACTGAGCCACCCAGGCGCCCTAGAGTCAGGATTTTAAATGAATTGCCTGCTTATTCTATATTCTCTCTCATTCAGCCCCTTCTCATTTAAAAAAAAAATAAGTGTTTTGCTTTGTTTTTGTTTTTGTTCTCCTGAGGCAAATACTGCTTTTGCATAATGGCAGTGTCCATTTCTTTGTCTACCAAGTAGGGACCTCTCCCTTTAGTCCTCTCTTCAGCACAGGTTCCTTTAGCAACACATCAGTCTCTGGGCTTTGTTTTCTAAAGTTCCTCAGTGATTCTTAGTACCTTTTCCCTCAAGAGTAGTGCTTGATTTTTAGGAACAGAAACTCAAATGTCAGGAACACCGTCCCCCTTCAGTTGTTAAAGACCAACTCTCCCTACAAAACCCACTCCATTTATCCGGAAGCTATATTTGCAGCCTGTTAATTACAGAGCTCCGCAGGCTGTTGGCATTCTGGACACTTCGCTTTTCATTAGCACTTTCAGCAGAGAAAGAACAAGAATGACCAGAAGGTTGAAATTCTCATAAAGCAGCCTTAGGTCCTCCCCTGCGTGTTCAGGATCTCATAATTTTGGAAGGGGCTTTAGGGACCACCTAGCCCATCCCAGACATGAGGAAACGGGCTCAGGACCACATGCGAATCCCAGGTACACTGCCTGATGTCATGGCAGCGAGGAGATAGGACCTCCGCGGTAGACTCCTGTGTCTTCTACTTCAGTCTAGATTCTTTTGGAACAGGAGGGAGCAGTTTGAGGTTCGAGTTCTGTCTTCATTTCCTCCTCACATTGCACTCTGAGGGAAGTCAGGGAGCTTTTCTGAAGTCCAAGATGGTAATACCTGCCTTTCCTATTTCACAGAGTTACTATACAAGAAGTTACTTTAAAATCCATAAGGTGGGGCACCTGGGTGGCTCAGTGGGCTAAGCCTCTGCTTTCGGCTCAGGTCATGATCTCAGGGTCCTGGGATCAAATCCCGTGTTGGGCTCTCTGCCCAGCCAGGAGCCTGCTTCCTCCTCTCTCTCTCTCTGCCTCCTTGTGATCTCTCTCTCTGTCAAATAAACAAATAAAAATCTTTAGAAAAATAAAAAATAAAGTAAAATCCATAAGAAGGGACGCCTAGATGGTTCAGTCAGTTAAGTGTCTGTCTTCGGCTCAGGTCATGATCCCAGGGTCCTGGATTCGAGTCCCGAATCAGGCTCCCTGCTCAGTGGGGAGTCTGTTTCTTCCCTCTGCTGTTCTCGTGCTCTCCCTCACTCTCTTTCCCTCCCAAACAAGTAAATAAAATAGTTTTTTAAAAAATAAAATAAAATCTATAAGGAGTTGGCGTTGTGTTTGTTTTGGGGGGCAGCAGAAAATGTATTTGAAACACTGTAGTGAAGGATTTCTGGTTCCTGACAAGACGGCGAATGACTCAGGATCTTAGCTTCCAGCCTTAAACCTTAAACCCTGGAGGGGCCACTGAAGTGTGAGTCGGACCAATGGAACCAGAGCTTACAGACCTGGTCAGCGCTGGGAATGGAGGAAAGGAAAGCAGACAGGGACAGGTGTCCCAGACACATGACAGGACAGGGAGGGAGCCCGTTCCTGCTGTGTGCTTTTTCTCCCCCAAAGTGCCCCATGCACAAGCCATCCCTCCTCAGGGCAGAAAACTACCAGTGCCATGGGACGCCTGGGTACCTTAGTCCATTGGGTGTCTGCCTTCTGCTCAGGTCATGATCCTGGGGTCCTGAGATTGAGTCCCACATCGGGCTCTCTGCTCGGCAGGGGGTCTGCTTCTCCCTCCGACCTTCCCCCTCTCATGCTCTCTCTCTCTCTCTCATTCTCTCTCGCTGTCAAATAAATAAATAAAATCTTAAAAAAAAAAAAACAAAAAAAGGAAGAGCAAAGAGGGAGGAGCATGATTCAGTCCACCAGATATTCAGGAATATGCAATAAAGCCCTGGTGACAATAATTGCTGTTTTTCCCAAGAAAGTTGTGTAGATACAGGAGTAGTCCAATGATTCAGAATAGAATGAATATGTATGGAATACAATTATGTATAAATATATGATATTTCTCTTATATAACAAAAATTTGTATGGAGAAAAATGTTATCAAAACTCAGTGAAGAAAAGACAGTCATTTAGACTGATTCAGAGTTGGAAAGCTGATTAACTATATGAAAAAGAATAAAACTTTGCCTTCTACCTAAAAATATGAACTTCAGAGAGAATTAGACACATCAATGTGAAGAATAAAACTGAAAAGCTAATATAAGAAATATGTTGAAAAATATCTTTATAACTTTGGGCTTGTGTGCCCTCTCTCTCTCTCCCTCTCAAATAAATAAATAAATCTTTTTGTAAAAAAAAGGAAAAGATACTTGTCCTAGGTAAAGCCAATGAGATATTAATTTCTAAATTATACAAAGGACTCCAGCAGATCAGTGAGAAAAAACCACGACGAGCACCTGGGTGGCTCAGTCAGTTAAGCATTGGACTCTTGGTTTTGGCTCAGGTGATGATCTCAGGCTTGTGAGATAAGGCTCCATGCTCAGCAGGGAGTCTATTTGAGATATTTTCTCCCTCCCTCTCCCTCTGACCCTCCCCCTTTGTCCCTCCCCCCACCTCACATGTGTACTCTCTCTAAAATAAATAAATAAAACCTTAAAAAAAAAAGAAAGAACCACGAAGTCCAATAGGAAAATGGTCCAAAGTTAGAAATACTTCATTCACAGTAAAAAAAAAAAAAATAGAAAGAGCTAACAGATACACTGAAAGATAGGCCACAATAACCAGAGCTGTGTAAATTAAGGCAGCACTAAAATAACTTTACATCCACCGGATTGGTACCAAATGGAAAATTCCGACAAGGTCAGGTGTTGGAGACTGTTTGGGGAATGAGGAATCCTCGTACATTGCTGGTGGTTATGCAGACCTAAGGACAGTCACGTTACAATAGAATCTGACACTACTTATACTATATACCTGAAAGAAATTCTCATACAAATTCCGAAGTGATCCTGTACAAGGCTGTTCATGGCACATTTTCATTCCAATGGAGATTTCAAACAAAGTAGAGGCATGTGACATAATATTATGGGGAAGTCAAAAGCAATGAACTACATGGACATACAGCATCAAGGACAGAACTTGAAAATAGTGTGGAGAGAAAAATTACAACTGGAATGATATCCATAGTGCAATATCACTTATTTACATTATAATCATACATCTTTAAAAAAAACTCATACCTGCATATCTTCCAAGGATCCATGCATAGCCAAGGAAAAACATGATCTGTGTTAGAGAAGGTACCTGTGGAGGGTGAGGACACATGGGGACGCAGGTGGGGGAGAGGACTGTGTGACCAACTGAAGAGTATGATCAACTCAACTATGTGTACCTGAGGTTAAAAATAAAATCCCTCTGGGACTCCTCAGTGGCTTAGTCAGTTGTGTGTCTGACTCTTGATTTCAGCTCAGGTCATGATCTCAGGGTCATGAGATAGATCCCCACCTCTGGCTCCATGCTTCACAGGGTGTCTGCTGACTATTCTCTCCCTCTCCCTCTGCCCCTCTCCCGACTCGCATGTACTCGCTCTCTCTAAAGTAAACAAATAAGTCTTTTTTAAAAAATAAAGTCCTTCTTAAAAATAAAATAAAATCCCTCTAGTGGAAAAGTTTAATGAACATTATTTTTTAATATGGTAAGACCAACAACAAGTTAAGGCACAATGTAAACACTAAATAAAATGGTCAGTCTGAACTTCATCTAGAAACTATGTCTAGGATAAACCACCCCTCCTGCCTTATAAATTCATCATCATTAAGGGAGTGATCCTAAATGTGAAGCAGTTTTTTAAAGAGTCTGTGTTGTGGACTGGTAAAGGGGGACGTTGCATCTCTAAAACAATGTACAACACAACAAAAACTTGTGTCTGGGATGCCTGGGTGGCTCAGTGGATTAAAGCCTCTGCCTTCAGCCCAGGTCATAATTTCAGGGTCCTGGGATCGAGGCCCGCATCAGGCTCCCTGCTCAGCAAGAAGCCTGCTTCCTCCTCTCTCTCTGCCTACCTCTCTGCCTACTTGTGATCTCTCTCTCTGTGTCAAATAAATAAATAAATCTTAAAAAAAAAAAAAAAGCTTGTGTCTGGGGTGCCTGGGTGGCTCAGTTGGTTGAGCGATGAACCCTTGGGTCTGGCTCAGGTCGTGATTTCATGGAGTCTTGCTCCCCACTCAGTGGGGAGTCTGCTTGAAGATTCTCTCCCTCTGCCCCTCCCCACACTTGCATGCTCGCTCAAGCACTCTCTCTCTCTCTTTCTTTCTCTCAATAAATAAAATAAATCTTAAAAAGCAAAACAAAACAAAAAAACTCAGGTTACCTGGGTGGCTTAGTTGGCTGAGCATCTGCCTTTGGCTGACGTCATGATCCCAGGGTCCTGGGATCGAGTCCTGCATCTGGTGGGGGGGGTTGTCCCTGCTCAGCAGGGAGCCTGCTTCATCCTCTCCCTCCCCCCTTCCCCACCCCAACCTCTCATGCTCTCCTCCTCTCTTTCCCAAATAAATAAAATCCTTCAAAAAATAAAAATAAAAAGCTTGTGTCTGTTCCTCAGGGCTAGTTTCAGAGAAAGCCAGTCGGACGGTGACAGAGTCTGTCTCTGGGGAAGGGACTAAGTGCCATTCCCCGGACATGCCAACAGCACCCGCTCCACATGATTCGGCAGATTTGCACCAGGGACCATTCTAAAGTCCTAAAATGTTAGAATAAAAAATAAGGGCATCCATCTCTATTTGCTTTATTTCTAATTTTGCTGTTAGCATCCCTACAATGTTTAAATGAAGTTTCGTTTGAAATGTACTTTCCATTTCAGTAACTCAAAGCTATTACCATAAAGCTGCTCAATATATAAATACTATGCAACTTCACTTCAAAAGGACTTCATTTCCAAAGGAATTTCATGATACATGTGGTACGACCCCTCGATCTATAGCAGGGACTGGAAATGAATTACAGGTCTGTAAGTTCCGCCCCTTTTAATTCTGAAGTCATTTGCATGGCGTTGGGTGGTGTCGAACGGACGGTTGCAGACCTCTGAACAGCCTCGGCTCTCCTCTCCTGCCAACCCTGCACAGACTGTCACCAGTGCATTACTAATTGAACATCATGGACACTAGGTTGGTTAAAGGGAAAATTGCATTCTACTTATCAAATGCTGATTAGCATAAGTAGCACATGTGCTTGCTTTCTCTTGCCCTATTCAATAAACATTTCATTGGAAAAATGAATTTTGTCACTTGGGAGATGGGGCTCTAACTCCTAAACTTTGTACTCAGCAGGTAAGATTCAGAGGAACTTGATATATAGGCTTAGTGTATACGTTGTCATATTTATTTGAAAAATTTGCCAAGCAGATCTTGGCCAATATTTCCCTTTTAAAATAGGGGAAGTAAAGAAGGCAAATTAGGTGAGGTTTTGGCCCCAGGACGTGAAGAGCAGCTGACCTGGGCCCCCGGGGGCAAGAGACCGGAGCCCTCCAGCGGAGAGACACCAGGAGCACAGGCTGCCCCCTCTCCGAAGAAGTTCGACAGCCGGTGGTGAAAGGCCCGGTGGAGTCTGGCCCCTGCTTCAGCTGCCTGAGCCAACCAGGGCTGGTCTCCCCTCACAGCTGCTGCAACTCCCCTGAGCAGCCATTTGTGTCTCCCATCCCACCCTGCCTCTCCCTTGCCCCCAAAAAGGTAGAGGAGTGGACACGAAAGGGAAATGAGGCGAGTAAAGAATTGACTTTCCTGTCTATCGTACTTGATAACCCTTGGTGTGTCTGCTAGCTCGCTATGGCTCCGTCAGTTCTGGAAACAGTGTGCCCACCTTGCCTATCAACATGGTAACAGCTTGCACTCCATGACCCACCTGGATCTTCTTTGATGGGATCAGGATGGACTGGGGAGGGCAGTCACCCACCTCGAGCCGGGCCAATGACTTCCTTCCTCAGGTTCTGGAACTGGGTCAGACAGGCAGCAAATTCCACTAGGACCTGGAATCACGGCAGGTATACCGTTGTCTACCACGTGACCACAAAGATAGACCTGGTCAAAGAGAAAGCAAGCAAGAAAGGAATTAAGTAAAAATACCCAGAAAAGAAAAATAGAAAACCCAGACAGTTTGCACTTTGGGTCCAAAAATGGCTCCAGCATGCATGCTGAAAGAAATGGGTCTGAAAGAAAGTCTGAAAGAAAACCCCCAGGTCTTGAAATATTCTTCCCACTTTTGCTTGCACCAGTTTGACTTACTTTCTTTTCCAGCAACGATTGGGTCTTGACTAATTAATGTAACATTTTTCTTTCAGGCAGCTCAAAGGGACTGAAAGAGAGCCCCAGGGTTCATCAATATCCATGAGAAGTGAGTGCCAAGATGGCCACAAAAGTTTGGAAGATGGAAAGCAGATGGCCCGGCAGTAACTGACTCAGCAAAGCAGAGAAAGTACAGTCCCCAGCACCTGCAGGAGGGAAGGGCCAAAACCAAAACAAAACAAAACAAAAGCAAGTGGCTATCTGCCACAGAACCCAAGAAGGGGTCAGGATTTAGAAGCAGCAGATATTATTAAAGAGTAAATTAGCAGCGGAGCTTTTACACAGAGAAATCCAGTCCTTCGCGGGGCTGCTTACACCGGAGCCCACTGACCAGTCCTCCCTGAGACCAGGAGAAAATAGGATAGTTCTCTGAATTATCTAGTTCTCTGAAGAACTAGAACGAGGGGGGTCTCTGACCATGGACATGAGCTCACAGAGCAAGTAGGAGGGCAATGCTGTGCTGAAAGACAGAGGAGATGATTGACAGCTTGCATGCTGAGTCAGGACCCCCCAGCCCCCCTTTTCTGCTCCCCCAGAATTATTCTTAGTATGTTAAAGATAGCCAGTATAGCACAACCCCAACCAACTGGAATGAACACTGGCTTTAGCACTGAGGTGAGGTCTTGCAGGCTTTAACCCTACAGTTGCTAGTTGTGGGGAGTGGGGGGGCTTAGAAGGGTCAAAGTAAGGAGAGGTCTGGGAGCTGAGGGCAGTGGCTCTATGACACCAGTAATTAGAATTTCAATATTTTAACAGCCAGCGTGGCTGCACTTATGTGTACCAGCTGAATAGCAGAAATATTAGAAAATTCTTCTCCAGTGAAATTGAATTTTCCTCTGGTGAAAAATACTGAAAACTTACAGCCTCCAAATATAAAAACCGGGTCATGGCCAATGATCCTATAGTAGGATGCCTGTCATGCCTAATCATCCAACAGCCAACAAAACTCTGCCTATGCACACAGAGCTTCCAACTGGCTTTTAGTACCTCAGATTTAAATGGGAATGGACATGCCAGGATCACCCCCTTTTTGAGGAAAGCCTCTGCTATGAAAGATGGAGACCAAATGAAGGCAATACAGGATCGAGGGGAAACAGATGAGGCAGGGAACATGGGTTAAGAAAAAAGACTCCCAGTCACAGAATTAATATCTTTAGAGGGCTAAGAAATCACAACCAGAGAACAAAGACAACCAAAAAGGCATAGATGCCTTTCATTTTTTCAACAATTGTATATTTAGCATCAACTATGTAGCACCCTGTTTTAGGGAATCCTTCCTATTTTCTGACCCTCTGTCCCCCGCCCCCCCAAAGCCACAGTCCTGAAGGCATGCTCATCACCTCTCACCTGAACCTTAGCAACTGACTTCTAATTCCTCTCCCCGTCTCCAGCCTGACTCTTCTGTAATTCGCCATTTGCATTTTTTTAAAGATTTATTTAATTATGTATTTATTTGACAGAGAGAGAGATCACAAGTAGGCAGAGATGCAGGCACACAGAGAGAGAGGGGGAAGCAGGCTCTCCGCCGAGCAGAGAGCCTGATGCGGGGCTCAATCCCAGGACCCTGAGATCATGACCTGAGCCGCCATTTGCATTCAGAATGTAAACTCCTAGGATCTGTGGAATTTCCACTGCCCTGAGAAAAGAGCCCAGACACCTTGGCTCTGCACGCACAGCCCCCAGCTCAGCGGTACCAGCACTGGACATTCCCCTCAGTGAACTGACATGTCACAGCTTTGAGTCTTTGATTTCCTTCTGCCTGAAATCACCTCCCAACCCTGTCCACATTGAGAGACAGCTCCTCTCCCGTCACCCTAACACCAAGCAGCACCAAACCCGACTCTCTCACTGCCACTGTACCATGGACACTGTGCTCTGCCCTTGCATGGAAATCTGGTAACATGTGTGTTGTCCCTCAAGGCTCAGGACTTTGCCTCATTTGGATCCTCACGACTTAGCCCCGTGCTCAATAGCTGGTGGGGTAATGTTCTTTGACTATAGGTGGTGGATGAATGAATTTAGGAACTGAGCTGCGTCTTAGGGAATGAATAGAATCTGGACTGGCAAAAAGTAAAAAGGAAGGCATTCAAACAGTAAGAAGGTCATGAGTATACAGACAGAAGTAGGAATGGGCACAGTTAAAATCCTACCCAGCCTGGAACACAGGATGGAAGCTGGACAGAAGAGAGCCTGTGAGGCCTTGGAGCAAGGATTTTGATTTAAATAGGGCAGAGAATAAAAGCTGTTTTTAAAATGGTTTGTAGGGGCGTGCCTGGGTGGCTCAGTTAGTTAAGCACCACCTTCGGTTCAGGTCATGATCAGGCTCCCTGCTCAGTGGGGAGTCTGTTTCTCCCTTTCCCTCTGCCCCTCCCCTGCTCGTGTTCTCTCACACTCACTCTCTCTAAAATAAATAACTAAAATCTTTTAAAAAATGGTTTGTGGGGCACCTGGATTGCTCAGATGGTTAAGTGTCTGCCTTTGGCTCAGGTCGTGATCTCAGGGTCTTGAGATCAAGCCCTACATCAGGCTCACTGCTCGGCAGGGCGTTGGCCTGCCCCTCTCCCCCTGCTTGTGCTCTCTCCCTCTCTCTCTCAAATGAATAAATAAAATCTTTTAAAAAAATAAGATAATAAAATTAAAAAATGGTTTGTGGGCTTTTAAGTAATTACAGAGTTAGACCAATGAATCCATCAGGAAGCCTGGTGTACACCCAAAGAAATGAAGCGTGAAAAGAGTAACATGTATGAACCTTGACTGTGTGCAAGATATATCACGTGTAATATCTTAGACTCAGCCACCCACCTGACTTCCATCTGATGAGGCAGGAATCGTTACCCCCATTTTGGAGATGAAGGAACTGAGACTTCAAGAAGTCATGTAACTTGCCAAAGATCACAGCAAATGAAGTAAATTTGAATCCAGATCTAACTCACTGTGAAGATTATATTCTTTTAACTCTTTATTCTAATTGTATTCAATAACTCTGGTATAGAAATCTAGGGCATTTCCACACCCGAACAAAAATATGATAAATCCTCCAAAATAAACACCATTTAAGTTAATTTCTAGCCCTAAGCCCTTGTTTATTTCATTTACAAGTAAGCAAGAAAACACGTAGCATGATATAAACAATTCACCTAACTTCTTTGGCCTTAGTTTACTCATCTATAAACAAATGGACTAATAATGATTACCTCCTAGAGTGGGCATGGTGGATTAATGAGTTAGTGGATTGAAAGTACCTAGCTGGTATTTGATTCATACCAGTATTTGATAAATATTAGCTACTGTCATTACATTTGTTTTACTAACTTAATAATACGATTCATGTCGTAATGCTAGTCATTTAAATGTCTCTTCTATAAAAGAGACTAGAATGGAGGTAATCAGGGGCTGGAGGGTGAGGGAAATAGTGGAAAGCCGGCCAAAGGGCACGGCCGTCCAGTTGTAAGACGAATAAGTTGTGGGGACGTACTGTACAGCACGGTGATTATAGTTAATAATACCGTATTACATATTCAAAGGTTGCTAAGAAAGTAGATCTTAAGTGTTCTCACCACAAAAAAAGGAATGGCAACTATGTGACATGACACAGACATTAGCTAATGCTTTGGTGATAATCATTTTACAATATACAAGTGTAATATCAACTCTGTAGTAACCATAAACTTATAAACACCTATACAGTGTTACATGTAAATTATATCTCAGTAAAGCTGGAAAATAAAAGAAACATGAAATAAAATGCTTCTCTTCAGGATCCACTAACTCATCTTGCATTAGACACAAGAATTACTTTGCAAGTTAACGTTTTGAAATTATGGGCAATATGTAAGTGAATCCTCTTTATAGCCTCTTACTCTAAATAACTGTGCTATAGTCAAATGTATTAAAATGACTCGCTAGAAATCGGAGCAACCATTTCCACCACGGTGATTTTCTAAGACATCCCACGAAATATAAAACCAGACGCATAATGAGGCAGTGCTTTTGAACTTCTTATAAGCCCAAAAGGTACCACAACTTGTTTACTTGACAGCTCAGCCATTAATTTCAGAAAGGCTAAAACGAAAAACCACCCAGGTTACAGTTGCCTTGCAGGAATCCCTCTGCTATAATCTCATAGTTTTTTCACCTAATTAATTTCCCCTTTCCTTGCACCAGAGTTTCATGAGCGTATCTTGTTTGGAGGAGATTAAGAGTCACACGCTTCATTAGCAAGGTGTAAATTATCAGCGAGGCCCTCTCCATCCACCTGCTTAATCGGGTTAATGAAGCACCCTCTGCAGGGCCTTCCTAGTGCCGCCCTCTCCATGCTCTCCGCAGGTTTTACCTCCCTCGGCTGCTCAAAAAACAGGGAAGTGTTTAAAGGTGCTACTAGCCTGCTCTGTTTCCAACCAGGGAAACCTAGACTCTCAAACTCAGCTTCGCTTCGGTCATTCGAAAAACAAAAATGTTGCTTGGGAAAATGTTACCAACAGGTGTTTTTGCTTTTTGCCTTCCTGTCTCCTGCTCTTTCAGAGAGCTGGTCCCGAGTGGGGCTCTGGTCCACGCTCAAGGTTGGGGTCGTGACCGTCTATCACATAGTGAGTCCTAATCTCCTTCCAGGCTGCTTGAATATCAGAGCAAACGTCAGGGAGGTAATCCTCATCACGGTTTCTTCTGACTATCTCTGCTTTTGACATCATCAGGGTAGCTCTTCTTTTTCAACACTGCTAAGTTCTTGGGTGTTGACTTAAAACCCCTGCCAAGAAATTTTTTAAAATGTGATGCATCATGGGTTAGCTATGTTTAAGCTGGTCATTTCTACAATCTCCTCCCTTGTCAAGGAATGCTCGTGGTGGCTCTTCAAGCCCCTGGGTAATCTACAAGCTTACTTGGAGTGTGCGGATTGTAGACCTATAAAGAGAAAATGAGAGAACTGCGCACGGCTAGTGTAAACAAGTGCTGGGACACTCTTAAACCTGCTTCTGTTCTACTCTCCTCCGAGCTCCGTCCTCTGGGAGTAAGCTCCGGGCCCCATGCTCTCCTCACGTCTGCACGTATCAGAGCAGGAATGAACCCTTGGGTCCTCTTCTGGCATTCCCCCCAGGCCAAATTTTCAATGAACTTAAAATTAATTAGAGATCAAATTTGGATGTCAGTGACTATCTCGGGAATTTTGTCAGAGAAAGAAGCCCATTGTGCTTAAATCCCTTGGCCATATGAATTAAATCTCTTCTTAGAATTCACCATTACCAGGTCACCGAATTGCCCATCCCTGATGGCCAATAAGAAATGCTCCAGTCCTTCCTTGCTTTCTGAAACTCCCTGAAGTGTAAGACGACATGCATGGAGGAAAAAAAAAAATCCTTTAGTAGATCAAGTTCTCTCTTTCACCATCTGTATACACTTTGATTTGAAGTGAATGGGGTGGGAGAGGAATAAAGATGTAAGTAGAAGGCTATGGTGAGTACATTCATCGTGTGTGCTTGGTTTGGGTATTCAGGTGGAAACTACCAAGTACAGGTGTGCTAAAGGCTTTCGTTTCTACTATAATATTTATACTCTTCAGTCGATGCAACCTTCCACATATTGAAATTTGAGCTTTTAAGACCATGTCTCATATGGTCAGTGCCATCCCTTAAACATAAACACACACATGTGTGCACACACATACACACACACAAACACAGATGCATGTGTATACTCCTGTGTTTCACAAAGATCCTTCTTTCAGTTCCTTATGATAGGGCAATTTAAGGTGAATTATGTGAATAAGCAGGTTGGTCCATCCGTAATGTCAACACTGATAATGCAAATACAGGAGAGGATTTTAGACATGTAAGATTTTTCTTTTATTATTAACGAAAATTAATCAAATGACAGCTGAATGTGTTTCCATTCAGGCTGTTGGAACCATGTTAATATTAATGCTGGGATGTGTTTATCTTCGCTCTCAGTCGTGGTTACAATGATTATGTTGTTAAGATAAGAAACATTCACATTTGCAGTAGGTCCCTCATTTACTTCCTTTATAATCACTTCCATTACGGTCACAACTACCCACTTCTGATGTAATAATTCTCTTTGCAGCCGTGTAATCTCTAAGACAACATTTATTAACACGCACTGCACTGACCTGAGTGTGTGGTAGGCACCAAGAGGTGTCCAGGGCTGTTTGGGAGTCAGGGGGACAGCAGACGGCTCTGCCTCCCAAAATGTGCTAGAAAGCAATGTACTGCCTCCTCTCCGCATAAGGAATACGTTCGCCCCTCTACTCTTTAAACAAATTTAGGCTGCAGCATAAATCTAAGGACAGAATGTAGCTTTAAATTTCATACCTGGATGATGGCTGTGTATAGAACATGTTCTGGGATCTGATCTGTATCCCTTCTACACCATGTTGTTGTTGTTTTTAAGGTTTTATTTATTTCTTTACTTGAGAGAGACTGAAAGAGCATGAGTGGGGGGGAGGGCAGAGGGAGGGGACTACCCAGTGTTTTGATGCCACCTCCCTTTACTCCACGCACTGGCTATGTTTGGACCATTCCCTACCTCGGGAACCGTATATTTCAGCCCTATGTCGATTGCACCAAAAGTCTGCATTAACATAGACTGACAACTGTGGGCATTATAATCAGTGTGCGAATAATATGAAAGGATAGGTGAGAAACAGGATCTTTTGGGAGAACCACCTGCAATGTCAAATGATTCCCAAGAATGTGAGTGCAATCACATGACGCTCAATGGCCCCAAAGCTGTGAAAGTTGACTCTATACTGTTTTTTTCCATAGGCACCTTGGTATGTTTCTAGCTACTGAACTCCTCATAGCCACTGGTGTTTTTATGCCTTTAAATATTTTCATTAATTAAATAAAAATCAAATGTAACTTTGAAGTCTCTTGATTTTCTGCTACCCTGAAAGCATGTTCTGACTTTTCAGATAAGATGATTTCATTCCATTATGCTCAAACTTTCTTGTATTTCTGATAAGTGAGTCTGCATTAGGGAAAAAGAGGGAAAGAAAGCAGACAATTTATGAGGATGAGACTTTCCTGCTTTAGGGAACACAAACTGGAGTGTCCCAGGTTTAGCTGCCTTGACTCATAATTTCCTAGTTCATCGTTGAACCCAAATCGCCTCCATTCATGTATTTATTCAACATTTGACATCATTTACTGAATGTCGACACTGTGTGCTGAACACAGCACTAGACAATGGATATATGTAGACAAAAGACAACACTGCCTTCAAAGAAATAATGGTCTGATGAGGAAGACTGACGACGTATTAACACAATGTGTGCTATCAATATGACAGGGGGGAGCTTCTGAGCACAGAGAAGGGGGCTCAGTCCCACCAGGACAGGAGGAAATAAGGAAGGTTTCTTGGTGAATAAAAACCAAAGATTTTAAAGTAGCAAGATATCCGAAACATCCTATAATTCAACCTCCCTTCCATAGACTACAGAAATTTCTTCTACAAAACACAGGACCAAAGTTTCATTCTGTTTCTGCATGACTGGCTCACAGATAAAGAGCTCGCCCCTCTGCAAGTCAGTGTTTCCCACTTTTTGGTGGCTCTCATTGCTGCTAAATTATTTCCTAGGCCAAGCCAAAATTTGTCTCTTGGTAACTCTATCTACCATCCCCCACACACACCACCTTTCACTCTAGAATATAATTCATTCCTTCTTGACTTTTTCTGTCTCCCATATTTAAAGACTGATTATATCCTCCTTATTTATTAAATATTCCAAATTTCCTCGGCTGTTCTTCAACTGAGAGAATTTACAAGTCACTGTATTTTTCAAAGTCCTTCATTAAGTGAACCCCGACCTGGTTGCTGTTCTCCACTGATGATCGGGACATTGCCTTTCTACTAGTTCAGTCTGCGGTTGCATTTACTTCTTGATTGGGAGGTTCTCACTTTTCCTGCATCCCAATAGCCTTTAGAGCCCAAATCATTCTTTTTTTTTAAATTTTAATTTTATTTACTTATTTGACAGAGAGAGAGAGAGACATCAAGAGAGGGAATACAAGCACGGGGAGTGGGAGAGGGAGAAGCAGACTTCCCGCAGAGCAGGGAGCCCGATGTGGGGCTCGATCCCAGGATCCTGCGATCATGACCTGGGCCAAAGGCAGATGCTTAACGACTGAGCCACTCAGGCACCCCGAGCCCAAATCATTCTTATCCTGCAATTGCCTCCCAAATCCTTTTCTTTTTTAAAGATTTATTTGAGAGTGAGAGAGAGAGAGAGCGCGCGCACACACATGCAGTGGGGAAAGGGGGAAGAGAAGGGGCAAAGGTAGAGGGAGAATCCCAAGCAGACTCCCCACTGAGCAGGGAGCCCGCCACAGAGCTCAATCCCAGGACCCTGAGATCATGGCCTGAGTGGAAATCAAGAGTCGGAAGCTCAACCAACTGAGCCACCCAGGGGTTCCCAAATCCTTTTCTCTGTTCTCTTCTTAAGAATGTCATCATATTCCCAGGCACCTAGATGTGAAACCTTGAAGTCTTAAGGGTATTTATTATATCTCACTTGGACTATTTATTTATTTAAAAAAAATTTTTTAAAGTAAACTACTCCCAGAGTGCGACTTGAACTCATGACCCCAAGATCAAGAGTTGCATGCTCCCAAGATCAAGAGTCGCATCCTCTACCCACTGAGCTAACCAGGTGCCCTGACTATTTAAATGGCTGCCAACTGGTTTTTCTACTTTAAATCTCTTAGCTATAATCCATCCTTCAGCTACTACTGCAGTCATTTTCATAAGGAGACACCTCTGATCATGTCACTCCATGTGTCTTTTTATCCTTCCACTTCTAATGGAAATTTTTAAATTTCTTGATTAAATATACATAATTTTACTTGCACAATTCTATTTGTAATCCCATCATTACCATTAGGGTGATAACTGTGCAATTATATTTACAACATTGGTTAATACTCAAGTTCACTTTATTACTCATGTACTCATATATTCTATTGATATAGAACTATCCAGGGCCCTAAGTATTATTTTTTACTTCCTATTCTGCTTTTCCTCCCATTATCAGGCACTTTTTCTAGTATGATTTTTCTTCAAAGACCACAACTGTTGATGTCCATAGTATCAACAAAGAAAGTTAAATATCATAAGGTAAACAAAGATAAAATGCTCTGGGGGTGCCTGGGTGGTACAGTTGGTTAAGTGTCTGCCTTTGGCTGGGGTCATGATCCCATGGTCCTGGGATCCAGTCCCCTATCAGGCTCAATGCTCAGCAGGGAGCCTGCTTCTTCCTCTCCCTCTGCCTGCCGTTCCCCCTGCTTGTGCTCTCTCTCTGTGTCAAATAAACAAAATCTTAAAAAAAAAATGCTACGAAGGAGGCAGAATTTGAGTTAAGCCTTAAAGGACGGGGGGTGGGGTGCCTGGGTGGCACAGTCAGTTTAGCACCCAACTCTTGGTTTCAACTCAGGTCATGACCATGAGATTGAGGCCCATGTGGGGCTCCACGCCCAGCACAGCGTCGGCTGGACGTTTTCTCGCCCTCTCCCTGCCCCCCAATGCGTGCTCACTCGAGCGAATTCTCTCTCTCTCTCTCTCTCTCTCTAAAATAATAAGTAAATCTTTTTAAAAAATCAAATGAAGGATGGGTAGGATTTGGGGGTTGCCATAGGAGAAAAGGCATTTTTGGTGTTGGGTTTTGCAAAAAAGAATAAACTGTGAGTGGCAAAGAATTTTGATTTGTCTAGTTGCCAAGAATATAAAGTGCATGAGAAAAGGCTCCAGGTCCTAAGAGGGGAAAAAAAAAAAAAAGGGATCAAATCTTAGTGTACTTGAATGCCCCATGGAGGCATTTGATACCATTGGAATGACAAACTTGCAATTTAGAGTGATCAAATATTACCTGTGTCTCCAAGCTTTGGATCGCCTATCTCTTCCAAGCTGATAAAGATTTATATATACTAGGTTAGGGTTTGCACTGTGTCTTTTGTCCCAATTCGAATCAGTGGAAGTAGATAGAGGGTAGTGGGTCTTATGACCCTTGCTACATACTGCTGTATAATTCAAGAAGGGGACACTGCTCAATTTACCCTCACGTGACAATAGCAGGCACAGATCCTTTTGTACTTTCCAGTACAGTAACAGCACAATGTGTCTCTTTCTGTTGGGGACAGCTACAGAATTTCTTTTATTGGTAAGACTTGTACGTACATTTTAAGATTGCTCCATGTATGCCTTCACCACCTTATTCTGAAAGTCTCTGGGTTCACTCTACAAAGGAAGAGCTGCTTACCTCTGTTGCAAGGCTCTAATGCTGCTAAGTTTCTCCTCCTCCTCCTCCTCCTTTATTACACTCCTTCACTATGTACCTCTTGCCACTGACTTTGTGCCATTTCTGGGCATGTGATAATTTTCTCCCACCTGACTCACTTCTATCTCTGAGCACTTCAATCTCCTCAAAAAGGCAGAAAATCCCTCCTCTCTTGAACGTGGATTCTTAATCTGAAATTCACAGGACCAGTCCCCACTTATACATATACAAAGTGTTCATACATAGAGTTTGGGGGAGCAGGGAAGGAGGGGAGTCCATTAACTTGGACGGAGGAGAAAAAATCACATCTTTAATTGCACTCACCTCTTAGAGAAATCCAGCATTTTCTTCCATTATGAATATAGGCACCAAACTTCAGTACCTTGAGCAGTACCTGTAACTTTGTCTTGAACAGAGAAAGATCACAGATATTTTCATATTTCAGTAGTTGCTGGTATCTCAAAATATTGTTTAGACCCATCAATACTTC
Source organism: Ailurus styani (assembly GCA_002007465.1). NCBI lineage: Eukaryota > Metazoa > Chordata > Mammalia > Carnivora > Ailuridae > Ailurus > Ailurus styani. Next base: position 574,863 of record LNAC01000145.1, on the reverse strand, counting down.
AGAATTAAAGTCACTACTAAACTAATTGCTAGATAGTATTTTTAATACGATCACACATATTACTATATCACAACTTTTTAATTATTTTGATAGCCATATTCAATTAATTGGTTTCCTTTGCAATTCTACATATTTTTTAATGCATTTAAAAATATTCTGAGGAGCGGCACCTGGCTGGTTCAGTAAGCAGAGCATATGACTCTTGACCTTGGGGTGATGAGGTCAAGCCCCAGGTTGGGCGTAGTGCCTACTTAAAAACAAAACAAACAAACAAACACACAAAAAAACCCCTTCATTCTCTGATGCCACAGAGATGTGCTACGTGGCCTCCTACCTGCTGGCCACCCTCAGGGGCAATGCCTCCCCCCAATGCCAAGGGCATCAGGAAGAATCTGGACAGTGTGGGCATTGAGGCGGATGAGAACCGGCTCGACAAGATCATCCGTGAGCTGGAACAGAACAGTATTGAAGATGTCATCACCCTGGGTATTGGCAAGTTGGCCAGCGTGCCCGCTGGTGCGGCTGTGGCTGTCCCTGCTATCCCAGGATCTGCAGCTCCTGCTGCTGGTTCCATCCCAGGGGCGGGAGAGGAGAAGGAAGGAGAAAAAGGAGTCAGAGGAGTCAGTTGACAATGTGGAATTTGACTTGTTCTATTGTGGTCCCGTTCTCCTGCAAATAAAACCCTTTTAACATAAGAGAAAAAAATTGTTTAATGTTCTGAGCAGTCTCTAGGCATCAGTAGACTGCCAAAGGAGTCCAAAGAGACTAGGATCACTGCCCTAGAGGGAAACCCCACTGCATTTAGAGTACATATCATTGGTGAAAGCAGGCGCCTGGGTGGCTCAGTTGGTTAAGCATCTGTCTTTGGCTCAGGTCATGATCCTGGAGTCCCAAGATCCAGTCCTTCATCGGGCTCCCTGTTCAGCGGGGAGTCTGCTTCTCCCTCTGACCCTCCCCCCTCTCATTCTCTCTCTCAAATAAATAAATAAAACCTTTAAAAAAAACCTGCTGAATGTTTTAAGAAGCATACTTAGTAGAGCCCTAGAACCAGGCTATCCTTCCAGCATCAGAAGAATGACCAAGAGCATGGGCTGGATCCAAGAGCTGGGTTTTAAATCCCAACTCTATCATTTCCTGAGGGTGCAGCCTTGGACCTATCCTCAAAACTCCGTGTCTATGTACTTATCTTAAAAAATAGGTTGTAAAAAAATATCTAAATGATTAGCAAGTGCTTGGTACCTAGTCAGCATTCAGTAGGTAAATAAGAGCTATCATTAATAATAATTACAATGGTCACAGGTGATAATAATATTAGTAATATTGATTATTAATATTATTAATATAATTATAGTTTATCATAACAACTATGATCCCGTTACAGCATTTTAATTATCATTTAACGTCAACGACTATGATCCCCTGTGACATCCCCCTCAATTCTGTCAAGATACGTTTTTGTCTCAAAACATTCATCATTAAAAGTCTTCTGCAGAAGACTGATAGTGAAAAACCCATTCAACTCAACTCAATTAATATTTATTAAAGAACTAGTGTGTGTGCTGCACTCTGTATTGGGTGCTAAGATTGTAAGGTGCCTCAGGCTTGGCTGGCCTCCTGCCCTGTGTAGCTCATGGTCTAGCTGGAAAGACAATCATGTAAACAAACAGTTATGATAACTTGTAATAAGTGCTAAACATTAGTACTAGCAAAGTGCTGTGAGAACTCGGTAGACAGGGGGATTAGCTGGTCAGGGAGGGGTAGCTGAACTGGAAGTCTTCACAGGGATGGTGATATTTGAGCTGTCTGGAAGGATGAGTAATGGTTTAGCAGGCAGGAAGGGTATAACGTGCATCAAAGCACAAGTGGGAGAATTGCCAAGGAATGCCAAGAACAACAGTCCTGCTGGAATATAGGGTACACGGTAGGGAGTGAATTGAGATGAAGCTAACGAGGCATTTAACACCTGGGCCAGGCCCAATGTTGTAGAAACTTGCTACTCAAAACATGGTCTCAGGACCTCCAGCATCTGCATCATCTGAGATATTGTTAAAAATGCAAATGCTTGGGCCTCACAGCTAGACTGACCAGGTCAGAATCTGCATTCTGAAAACCCCAGGTGATTGGTATGTGTATTAAAGTTTGAAAAGCATTGTTGTAGAAAACTGTTAATGGCAGGCTAAGGTGTGAAGACTTTATCCTGTGGCCTTTATACGTTATAGATCTGGTTTCTAGAAACTAAATTTAATAGCAGCATGAAAAAACAGGTTGGAAGGTGGAGAGGAGAAAACAGGACGGGTAGATGAGAGATCAAAATAAGGGCTCTGTCAAGGTAGAGAGGGCACAAAACAGAAGGATAAATGCCCTCTGGCCTTGCCTTTGGCTGCTAGAGTCATCATTATGTATCAGCAAGTTCTTTGTATTAAGCACCTGTTGTATTCCACGACCTGGACTGGGTACTGAGTAAGTTTAAAAGTTTACTTACTGAGTAAGTAAAAGTAAGTTTAAAGTGAAAACCCCTGAAAATTTCATCTTCTATGGTGAGACGACAGACACATGAAAAGTCGACAAATAAACAAGGCTGTGTGTGTGTGTTGCACACATGTGTACACACACACTCACACACACATATATATATGAATATGATGCTGGTAGATGTTAATTACCATCTCGCCCTGACTTCTACTGTACTCTGTGATAAAGTGATTACTGGTCATCTTCTGCAAGTGAAACTGGTAATATGGAGACAGCAACCAATCCCAGTCTCATGGCTATGCCTGATTAATCTAAGATCAGAATGGATAGCTAATGAGGGCTTAGAGCTTCATAATATTGGCTATTAACCTGAGGGGAGGCGGTTTTTCCCTGACAATGCAATCACTTGCCTCGTGCCTGGAATGTTTAAACATAGATAATATTTTGTATGTAGCAATGCTATTTTTGTAAAAAATAAATTAATAAAAAGTTCTACAACATACTTTTTCTCTCCCCATTAATATTATAATTAGTTTATTAGCTGTTTGATGTAAATTTAATGGCTTCATGGATCAGAAGCTTTTAATACTATTTAATAAGTATTAATGATTATTCCAAAAAGATTAACCATTTTATTTCTTAGCAGAATGCCTATCTGTCTTGTGAAATGAAAGAGTATTACCTGCAAGGAAACCCCCCCATCTCGATCAATATTGCATCCTAAAGTACACCGGGGTTTTCGTTACTGCTGGTGTAGGCAGGGGCACCTGTCTGGCTCAGTCCATAGAGCATGTGACTCTTGATCTGGGGGTTGTGATTTAAGCCCTGCACAGAGCTTACTTAAAAAAAAAAAAAAGTGAAATTACTGGTGTAAGCAACGGAATGATGTCTTGTGGTGTCCACAACTCCACATGTTTTATAACAGAAAAGTGTCAGAAGGAGCCCCACAGCCATTCAGCCTGAGGAAATGTTATCTAGTCTTCCTCCCTGGCCCAGGAAGAGTAGGAGAATGGAGAAATCAGAACTTGGCCACAAAACTAACTATCTCTAGATATGTCCGCATCTACTCACTCTCTCTCTCTCTCTCTCTCACACACACACACATACACACACACACTATGGAATTTCAACTGTGAAGAAGGAATCAACTGTGAACAAGGCCAGCCCCATAGCTGACCCCATAGAAATAAGGACTTGCACACTAAATTAGAGAATAAGTTTAATCCCACTGTATTATTAAAGGAAATACAAACGTGTATAGAAGGCCATTCTGTAACTCGATTTGATCATCCAATTTCACTGTGATATGACCATGTGTTGGGAGCACTGGCTGTTGATGAGGTTCAAGAATGTCACTGCAGATTTGGGAAAGACTTCGGAACAGGGTGGGGACTCCCTCTCAGAAAGAACTGTCGAAGCTAGATGTACTGCAGACAAAGCTTTCTAATGTCTGTAGCGAGCTTGATTGCTTAAAGACATGTATATTCACTTTTTTTCCCAGTAGGATTAATTTTAGTAGGATTAACCCTAGACCACAGAAAAGAAAACAGGGAGTCTGGCTGGCTCAGTCAGAGGAGCATGCAACTCTTGATCTTGGGGTTGTGAGTTCAAGCCCCATGTTGGGTGTAAAGATTACTTAGATTAATTAATTAATAAAATTAAAAGGAAAACAAAAACAAAACTCTGGTACTGCTTCTCTTGTAATCAACCAGTTTCTAAGTTTAGCTAGCAGGAAACAACTTTGGCACTCACTTGGCCTGTAACTCACTACTTACAGTACCATGTTTCCTTCTGGTTTTAAATTTTATTTATTTATTTTTAAAGATTTTATTTATTTATTTCACAGAGGGAGAGAGATCATAAGGAGGCAGAGAGGCAGGCAGAGAGAGAGAGGGGGAAGCAGGCTCCCCGCTGAGCAGGGAGCCCGATGCGGGCCTTGATCCCAGGACGCTGAGATCATGACCTGAGCCGAAAGCAGAGGCTTTAACCCACTGAGCCACCCAGGCGCCCTGGTTTTAAATTTTAGAAGACCAGCACAGATGGGCGCAAGGGTGGCTCCGTCGCTTAAGCGGCTGCCTTCGGCTCAGGTCACGATCTCAGGGTCCTGGGATGGAGTCCCCCATTGGGCTTCCTGCTCACTGGGGAGCCTGCTTCTCCCCTGCTTGTGCTTTCTCTCTCTTTGTTAAACAAACAAACAAACAAATAAATAAATAAATAAAATCTTAAAAAAAAAAAAAAAAGACCGCCACAGAGACTAAACATTTCCAGTATTTTACCAACTCAGCTTACTTCCACTGAATCAAGGACGTAACTGAGACCACTGAGGTTTAAATTGAGACCTATTGGTAGTTCTTGTTCCAGTCAACTTTTTCTAAATGGAACAATGCCATTCTCCATTCAGCTCCTGTCCCTACCACCCCGCCCCAAACTTGGGACCAGGGGAGACACTGGCCATACTCTGGTTCTGACGAAGACAGAATGGGAGAAAGGTGGGTGAGCTACGGATGGACTGCCAAGTTCATGCCAGCTGTAAAAAGGGAAATATTAAAGCCACAGCAGTCTTTTTGCAAGCCCATTGATGCCAGGCGCCACGAGAAGAAAATCTGCATTGGCAGGTTTTGTTATTTTTTAACTTGACCCTGACAATACCTGCTGGGCTACCTGTGCTTTCTGCCAAAGAAGTGTCAGATGAGGGAGGAAGTTTGCACACCTGGTGAATTCAACATCACAATGCCATTTGGAGGGAGGAAAGAGAGAGTGCTGAAAAGAACAGAGCCAAGAAATAGAAACTGGGGAGGAGGAGGAAGAGTAATGAAACAAACAATTTGGAGGAATTCTTGTGTGACATTTTCCAAGATCATATTACACCACAGGGACAGTAATAATTAAGTATTATGGTAGCCTCAGAGTGTGAGAATACGCCACTCCGGGCTTGAATTTTTGTACCTGGAACTCAAAAGGAAACTCTGCACCAGTGACTGTGTCTGTCTTAGGTTTTGATGCCCTGTTTGGCTGCGCTGCTACTCGGCAGAGTTTCCAACCGCATGTAATTAAACATTAAGTGGTCTCTTAATGGGCTGTCTTTTCCAAAAAGGCCTTTCTTTAATTTACAATCAGTATGTCTGTAGAAAACACTAAATGATTGCTTTTGCCTATCCCAGCGACACTTTGGCCATTCCGTTAACAACCCTGTTTTTTCAGGAGTTGGTTTGATTGAGGCAATTGGAGGGGGTAAAGGAGGGGTTAGTTTCAAAGACGTTCAAGCCAAAGCCAAGCTTGTTAGCAGCAACTGTCACACAACAAGGCCAGGACACAGGACACCATACGGAGCTTCAGCGGCCTCAGGCCCTAGGACTCATGTATGTTCTCAGTGCAGAGTGACTCACGTGCTCCAACCTTCCTCCACGTTCCCAGGACACCCAGAGGGGCTTGAGTACGGAGCATCACGAACCGCTTCCCTTCATTAGAACATCAGAATTCTATTCGAATGTGTTTTGAAAATACGTGTTTTCATTCATTAGAGTACCAATAAACATAAAGCTTCTGTCACTTATGTTTCCATACATCTTTAAACCCACCAATAGTTTCCTTTAGACTCGGAAGTTTTGGCTCCAGATAGGACCACCCAGCACTCTGATCTCCCGTGAACATGACTGTGAGCTCCATGGAAGTAGAACCTTGTGTGCCTGGGCAGTGCCTGGTACAGAGAAGACCCTCAGATAGTTACTGAATGAATAGATACATCTTGTGATGGTCCCAGTTTTCCCAAATCCTAATGAAAGTTTAAGTGGAAGCTTAATGTTAAGTTTGGCACCTTAGAATCCTTTCCTGTAGCCATTTTAATATCCATTTTCATGTCTCTGGGGCCAGAAAAATATTATGATTTTATTATTCATATTATTGTTAGTAATGCAGTTAGTGTCTGCTGTTCAGAGACATTTACAGCAGGCCTGAGAAGCTACAATGTGCTTGGATATTCTTTCAATTTCCTGCAGAGGTCAAAGCTGGTGTGTCTTCAAGGCAAACACCGGCTCTTATTAAATAACTAACATTTCCTCGTGGAGCAAATGCAAATCAATACGAACCTACAAAAATCCCCTTGGCAATAACACCATTAGTGTCATAACTGTCAAAAAGAACTGAAAAAGAAGAGGACCTATGCATAAAATTAGGTACATTGTATGTGGAGATTCTCACCCAAAAGGTGACTTAGCCAGGCGTCGAGCTCTCTGCTGATGCTGGACAGTTCCCAAGGCTTCATTCCAAGAGATCTTCCCTCCCCAGCTCGCAGTGCTCCCGACTGGAGATTGGGCCACTTCCCTTGAGGGATACTTTCACAGCATCTGCGAGGTCATCACTGAGAGATTTCTGTTTTCATATTTTTACTCCAAATTAGCCCCTTGGATGACCCTGGACAATTCTGATGGGTGATGCCATTTCAGACTCTTTTAAGTGGTCGTCTGGTCCCTCCATGCTCCCTCGCAGGCACCACAAAGGAGGTCCTGCCTCCCTATCCATGCCCCCAGAGACATGTTTTGATTTTGCAATTTTAAACAAATTGCACAGACCTGAAGAACTCTGGAAGCTGATGACTAAAGCTTTGCTCTTTGCAAATGTGTTCCATTTTGCCTATTCAGGCTTTCTTGAGCTATCAGCCCCTCTGGCCACTTACTTGTTTTCTCCATAATTCCTTAGAGAGCTGAATTGCCGTCTTTGGTAAATTCATTTGAACAAATTCATTACCCTGTTCTCTCCTCCTTCTGCCATCATCCATACTAGTTGATTTGCATAAAGCTTTTTTATTCCCAATTATTCTCTTCTTTTTTTAAACCAAGGGCCCAATTCAATTTACAAGGTCTTTATTATTTTATTACTAAACAACTTTACCTCACTTGTTAAACGCCGATGTTTCAGGGGGAAATTGTGAAATGTGTTGGCAGACCTGTTTAAGCTACATTTAAAAGGAAACTGAAATCATGTTTTGACAGCTTTTTTAGAGATGAGGAGGAGGCAAGACACATTGCCCACAGATGGAATTAACCTACAGTATGTGGGAATAAAGATGCTACTATCATTCTCAACAACAGTGAGAGCAGGTAGGGGTTCAGAGCATTTGGAGCTGGGGAAAAAAGACTTGCAATAATGGATAAATATTTTAAGTCTTCCATGGAGAGGACTAGAAGTATGATTTAAAGATAGCAGGGTGGTTTGTTTTGGTTACACCTTGACCCCCTTGTCAAGTTTGTCTTTGCTCTTACTTCCTTCTTTCCAAATACGTTTGCAGACTTAGAAATCCTTATGGTTTCTTCAATTGTTGAACAAAAACCAGAGACTCTTTGTGACAAAGGCAAACAAAATGCAAAATGAATTTAACCATGCAGTTAAGCTACATCCATAGCTTGATACATATTATAGACTATTGTATGATCACTCTTCTTGCATCCTTCCTGTATCTGCGTTCTTGTCCTTTTAGTAGAATGAGTAGAGTCAACATTATTTCATCGAGGTTTCTGACTTTGGCTCAGTCTGGCTGGCCAGAGACAGACAGGGATGACAATGACAATAATGGTGGTAATAGTAACAGGGAACGTGGATAGAGCACCTACTACCTAGCCAGACATTGAGCTAAGTGCTTTAATCCTCACAACAATCAGGGAAATAGAAACTATTATTTTTGCTGTTTTACAAATGAGGACACTAAGGCACAAAGGGGTTAGATATACTTCATATGAAAAAAATATATACTTCCTTGTAGAGGAGCTTGGATTCAAACCCAGACATTTAAACCCTGGATTTAAAGCCTGAATACTCTACGACTATCCTTAACTACTCTTCTGGTGAAACTGGGGGTCAATTTCACAAATAACAAATAATACGTGTTGACTTATGTTTTCTAAGGCACGCGGGAGTCACATCTACTTATCAAATAACATTGTAATGAGGGTTTCTACAATATTATGAGAGCTAGAGATATAGGCAAAAAACAATACCTCGGGGCGCCTGGGTGGCTCAGTCATTAAGCCTCTGCCTTTGACTCAGGTCACGATCCCAGGGTCCTGGGATTGAGCCCCGCATTGGGCTCCCTGCTCGGCGGGAGGCCTGCTTCTCCCTCTCCCACTGCTCCTGCTTATGTTCCCTCTCTCGCTGTGTCTGCCAAATAAATAAATAAAATCTTAAAAAGAAAAAACAAAAACCAAATACCTCCCTCCCACACTACCACCATGACAACCCAATTTATATATAAAGTTGAGGTAAGGGCGCCTGGGTGGCTCAGTGGGTTAAAGTCTCTGCTTTCGGCTCAGGTCATGATTTCAGCGTCCTGGGATCGAGGCCCACATCGGGCTCTCTGCTCAGCAGGGAGCCTGCTTCCTCCTCTCCCTGTCTCTCTGCCTGCCTCTCTGCCTACTTGTGATCTCTCTCTCTCTGTGTCAAATAAATAAATAAAATCTTTAAAAAAAATAAATAAAGTTGAGCTAAGATTAACCAAAACTCAGAAAAAGCTCAGCATATTCAGAAAAGATAAGCAGGATGAGCCCAGACTGCACTTCCACAAGGGAAACTACAGTCCTCTGTTGGGAAACTACTGATAACTCAAGTCATCAGTAAGACACCAAAATATAAAAGTTCTAGACCTACAGTAAAAAACAAAAACAAAAACAAAAAAAATCCTGACCTCTGGAAAACAGTAAATTTGCCAATTTGGATAGATCTTTGCAACGCTGAGTAAATTACCTAGTCCAATGTCCTGCTGATTGGGTTAAGATATATGCAAATCATTTCAATATGGAAGATGGATCTTACCTTTGTTATTACCACCATGAAGATGTAGAAGAACCAGACCAAGAGAACACAGGCCTGCTCTCCTCCACCGAGGCTCTAGACTCTCGCCAGACCACTTCTCGTGGAGCAGACAGATAGTAAGGAGAGAGAGTCCTGAAATTATAATCTCCTCCACATATCTAAACATTTTGCTTTCCCTCTTGTCTGACCAGGCAAATGCTGTGTGATTCTTTCTATGTTTCCTTGAACATTGTATCAGCAAGACCCTGAGACTGAGGCCAGTCTTAAGCAGTAACAAGTCTTCACTGTTTATTCCATGCCCTATTTCCCCATAATCACTTAAAAAAATCTTCCAATGTTACAAAACACACCACTTTTTAATCAATCAGTGACTTTTTAGCCTAAGGGGCGTCCCTTTACCAATTGTATACAACGCGCTCATCCTGAGATTAGTAATTATAATTTGGGCTTGTTTATTTAGTGTATCATTTTGGGGACAAGATAGTAAACAATGGAGTAGGGTTGCAGATACCAGTTAATTAAAAAGCTAGGTCAGCCAAAGGGTCTAGGAATGAAGTTATGGGACAACATAGTGAGATGTCTCTGTGACACTGTTTGCTGACTGACTGTAATTCTGCATGTGTCGAGTTGGTCTTTGATCCTGTCCAAGGGAGCTTATTGCTAAAAATACTTAAAATAATTTGTGTTTGCTTTTACCCTCAATAACCCACTTCCAACCCATGGCCTTAAACAACATATTATTAAAAGAGCAGGAGTATTTTTGAAACCTCTCAATTTTTTTTATCTGTCAGTCCTTTCCAGAGCCATCTAGCAAAATCAAGTAGCATGACTATGAACTAGGATATTGGAGTAGCAGAGGCAGAATAATTCCACCAAGCAGTAAAGGCACATTTCTATGACTTCAGGCTAGAGCTGAGTACCCTGGGTTACGAAGCTTAAACTGTTCCATCTACATATTTGTAAAGTGCACACAGTTAGCTGTTGCCCTGCAGGTCCCTTAGCCTGGCTTCCCTCTGGGCACCTACACGCAGGACAGCTTTCATTCACCAGGACACCCCCTCTCTTTTATTCTCCACTGTTCCCCCCACTTTCTACTGCCCCTTCTAGCCTTGAAATGATACCAAATGACTATATGGTGATCAGGACTGACCTTCCAGATTGCAAAAATCAAGCCATTTTCAAAACAATAAAACCAATTCTAGATAGTACTTTGCCTTTTATTTTTTAATGTGCATTTTCCCTCTACTGTTTGGCAAAAAAACATTCATTTCCAGAGGCTTTTTCTAGTCATAGTCACAGTGATGTTGTTTAAAGTTTATTGGGCAGGGAAAACCCACAGTTACCTTTCCAACCTTTCTAATTTGTATTGGATTCTAAGCTCCCACATCTTGGCCCTTGGGCATTTTCCTTGATAAAGCCCTCCTACCTTCCAGCCCAACAAAGACCAAAGACTTTGGATATGAAATTTTAAAGTAACCACTGGAGAAGAGGCTTCAATTGTATTGGCCCAACTGGCAATCTGTGGAAGGCCACATGAATTGTGCAGAGATAACGCCCTGCCTTTCACCTTGCGGTCACCAGTTTGAGTCAAGCAGAGATTAACGGTGTCCGAGGGTTGTTATCATCTGGTGATGGTTTGGGAGCTGATATGAAATAAATTGCTAGTATCTTGCGTCTACTTGCCTGAGGTCGCTCGGTTCAGGCTATTTTAGGGACCAGATCCAAATCTTAGCTGCAATGGTTACTCTAAATGGAACCCTCTGTGCAAAGATCAAATGCTAAATAAACCCGTAGATTATGTGCTTCCTCTTGCACTAATGGAAGATATCCTCTCAGACAAGGTTGGAAGTAAGCTGGGGAGTTGCAGGGGGGTTGGGGGCAGAAATGGGCTAGATCTGCGATTCTGAAGACAGGCCTGTGATTATTTAATTTAAATTCTACCCTGGTTCCCCTACAGGTTGACTATACCATCTGCCCTTGAATTCCTTACCTGGATGTGAGCGCCATGCCCGCCTTCTGATTTAGTCAGAAGGTTCCCCCCCTCTTATCTATCATTTCATCCATTTTTGACAATCGTTAAGCTCTAAAGAAAATGAAAAACCTTTTAACAGAAAAATTTGGGAACCCAGGCATGGTTACTAAATATATGCCTGTGCACAAAGAGAAAGGGAGGTCCATTCGCACTAAGTTTTCTCAAGTTTTAAATTAGGGCCAGATAATATTTTGTTGTTATTATTGTTGATTGTTTTGCTTTGGTTAAAGAGGCTTTTTGGTCTGAGTCATTAAAATATTTGCTTAAAGTTTCTACTTTACATTTCATGCATACATAATATTAAAAATAAGTCTTATTTACTTCATTTGTTATTTTACAATGTGTGAAACATAAACAGCCTCATGGACATAAACAGGACTAACTAGATAAGATATACAAGTAAAAGGGACTTTTTAGATTATTTTGTTTAAAAAAAATCAAGTTTTCAGAAAGTTAGGGGTAGATCTAAATATCACTGGGCTGCCATCTAGTCCAGCTTTTAGTGAAAACTACAAGTTCTCAACTCAAGCTATGAATCAGAAAAACCAACGTCTCTTAATTTGAGATGGTTACAGCCCTTTTTGTGAATTTAACGAAAGTTATGGATGTTCTGCCCCCCAAAATTAAACTGAACAAAGGCAGAAAAAATTTTTTTCTATACAATGGAAGGAATTTATCCTCAATTACTCTAAAATCTTCCGTGGACAACTATCCCCAAAGGGAAGTTTGAGCCACAGGTTAAGAATTCCTGAAAAAGGGGCACCTGGATGGCTCAATGGGTTAAGGGCCACCTTTCACTTGGGTGGTGATCCCAGGTCCTGATTCAAGGGTCCTGGGATTGAGCCCCACATTGGGCTCCCTGCTCAGCGGGGTGTGTGTGTGTGTGTGTGTGTGTGTGTGTGTGTGTGTGTGTGTTCTTCTCCTTCTGCCTCTGCCCTTCCCCGTGCTTGTGCTCCCTCCTCCCCACCACGTCAAATAAATAAATAAAATCTTAGGGAAAAAAAAAAAAAGGAATTCCTGAAAAAGATACCAGCTCAGGCATCTCTTAATAAAAGTGTGTATTAAACCCTCCATATCTTCAGCTATACATATCAAGGGAAAAAAGGAAAAAAGGAGGGGGGGAAACGTAAAAGAGAAGGCAATGTATCCATTTAAAATGGTTGAGAATCAAGATTGTATTTGTTGTTGGAAAGGGAGAATGTATGTTTGTACCAAGTTTTCCACTTCTTCATCTCAAGATCAGAGGGCCCTATCCATGGTCAATATTAAGACTAAATAAAGGCTATGCTTTTTGGTAAATATGATAATAAACAGACTGAGTTCTTGTTAGCCTTCTAAAGCTTCGAAGTGGCCAACTTAGACTAAAATTAAAAACAGAACCAACTTAATCAGCGAGAAGAGCTACTGAAAAAGGCATTTCAATTAGAAACTTGCATCAATTTAAAATTTATGATATTAATGTGATTCTTCATTCCAAAATTACCTAATTTCATTTTTGGATATGTGCGTGTGCGTGTGTGTAAAAATCTCCAAAGTATCTGTCCCCCGTATTTGAAAAAAAAATCCCTTAGCATTGCCATAGCAATTAAGAATGAACGGCTGGAAATCTCGAACCCAACATAACTCAAAGGTTATCAAACTTGGATGGGTCAGTGGGCAGGAAGGACTCCGGAAAAGCTTTATAGGTGCACCCTCGGTGTTCAAACCTCAACTCAGTATTCGCTTCAGGTCACGGGTAACCCGCGGTCGGAACGCGCGTGAGCGCGGAGCACCTGCGGGCTGTGGCGGGCCGGGCCCGGCCTCCAGGTGGAACCGGAAGCCGTGGGCAGCCGGCGCCCGGCCTCGAGGCGCGCGTGGGTGCGCTGCCGCGTGGACCCCGGGATGGCGCCGGAGACACCTCGCGGGCCCGGACGCTCGGCTCTGGGATCCAAACCCGGGCCCGGCCCGGCCCAAGGACGAGCCTGTCTCGGTCCGCGCGCCTTCCCGCCGCAAGGAGCTGCAAGGAGGAAGTGTGGGCATCGGAGCTGGCCCGGAGTGGGGCAGCGGTGGGCGTGCGGCCAGGGGGGCGCCCACGTCGGCCTGGACCCGAGGGCGCTGTGACCTCCGGCTTCGCTGCACGCCCGCGCACCACCCCGGCCGTCGGGAAGGCGGCGGAAGCGGCGGAAGGTGGAGCACGCGGCTCCCCGGGCCCCGACCTCCCGCTGATGCCTGGGGCCCGCGCCTTCTCCTCAAGTCTCCACAGAGGTCCTGGCCACCCGACCACCCGGGGCGCCGCGGGTTCGAGGCCCGCGGCCGTCGGAGGTACTGCTGGGCCGGGGTGGGGGGGTAGTGGGTGGTGTCTAGGCCCCCCGCGGCTGGCCCGACGCTGCCTCTCGGCCCCTGGAGTCACTCCCCGCGGTCCCTGGCCCTCTCTCTCTTCTCCAAGTGACCTGAGCCCGGGGGCGCCGCTGGGGCTGCGGAGGCCCAGCTTTCCGCACCCCGGGCTTGGTCTGCAGACGGAGGGGTGAGGGGGTGGGGCCGGGGAGCACAGTGCGGTGCGCCTGCCCCCCTTTCCCCGGAAACCCGGGCGCCCGCTCGGTCCCGGGCGGCGCGGCCGCTGCCAGGGCGTCCTCAGCGCCGTCGACGGTGAGCGGCCGGGCCCGAAGGCTCCCGCGCCGCCGACAGGAGCGCCCCGCGACTGTTCCAGACTCGGCGGGCCTGGTCGGGGCGCGCCGGCAGCGGCCCCTTGGGCTCTGCGCCGAGGCGGAGGAGCGCGGCAGTCCCGCGGGGCAGCCCCGGCCTTGGGGCCCCGCAGACCTCCCCGCCGCCGGCCTCCGCCGACCCTAGCCGCCGCCTTTCGGCCGACGCTCCATTAAAAGCAGGGAGGAGGGGCAGTGGCCGGCGACCCGCCCCTCTTCCGTCTGGAGGTGACCTTATGCCTACGGGCACGTTTTCCCCTCCCCTTTCCAAAACTCCCTGCATTTGTTAAATCCGGTTAAATGAAGAACACAGAAGTCTCCCGCTCTGTCGGGAAGAACGCCTAAGAGCATCGCAGCTAAAATGTGGTTTGGCTGTAAGCTGATAATCAAGTAGCTGTGGTCAGACACCCACTCCAGAACATCGCTATTCAGGGACCATGTTGTCACACACGACGTCCATTAGGCATCAGTAATCCGCCATCAACGCGTTTTAGAGCCATTTGAATGTTAAGGAGATTTTTATTAATGGCCCATGAGCCTAAAATGTGACTATTGGTTCTTGGAACAGATTTTAACAACTAGAGGCTGGGATGAGTGATTTGCGGGTTGCATGCAGCGTGGCCTCGGGCCTCTGGAGATTCAAGTTGGGAGATTGGGGGCAGGGCCTAAGGGAGAGCCTTCACCGAAAAGCTGACTCTAAAGGGTGCTTTCTGGCTTTTACCTGGGGCACCTAGGGTGGAGGGCGGCAGACCCCGCTGCAGAGTGCAGGCAGTTCAAGGGGGTAAAAATTAGCAATGCTAGAAACTGGCATCTTATTTTTAAAGACACCTTGGGCCGAAGTGTTTCCTAGTTGATGTCAAGTGGACTAAGAAACCCTTAATCCGAAGGCCCCCTTCCCACCGCCACAGTAGGCAAACTAAGATGAGGATCCTGGGAGAGGGTGGCAGAGGATTCTGATTCTTGGACAGTTTTTTGTCTTTGTGGTGCTAAAACAGAATTCAGTTCAAACTTTGGCTGCTTACTATTATATTTGCTGTGGGATTCTTTTTTTTCTTTGTTGTTGTTGTTTTCTACCCCAAATACCATGTTTCCTTCCATTAAGAATTGAAGGTAGCGTGGGGGAGATTAAGGAATAAGAGTGAGTCATAGACCTCATGCTGTTCGACTTTCCCTTTAGGAGAAAAACAAAATTCGAAGTCGACCCTCCCCCAGTAATAGCCTGGCTTCTCTGGCACCTGCAGTTACCTTTGACCAAATGGGTTGGATTTGGTAGGGCTCCTTTATTTGAATTTGCTTATTGTTTGTTTGCAGTCGGCAGCAGGTTGATTTTTAAATATAAAACACAGTGCTTGCAAAAGAGGAAGTCTGACTGATTCCCTTAGAATGGGGGTGGGGTGGGGGGGGTGGGATGCCTGCCTTGCTTTTGGGAGCTGCTGCATAGTAGACGGCCTTTCAAACGCTTGCCTGCGTACTTCTCCTCTCCAGCCACTTCTGCATACAGACGCTTCCTCCAGCTCTCCTGTTGGGTCCCATTTCCTTCGAATTGGTTACATCAGAAAAACTGCCCTTTCCAAATAGTGCCTAAATTTTGTTTTAATCAGGTTAAAAACAAAAACAGGTATGATTTCAAAGCCTCATATTGCTATTAACAGGCAGTTAGGAAGAGATGCTGCGAGCAATCCTATACAATGTGTCTCAATACACCAGAGCACTATGGTTTCACATGTAATGTTAATTCTGTCCGAGACAAATCCCATAATCTGTGCAGTTTCAGAGCCTAATACTGAAAGACATCGGGGTGGGTTTTGTTTGGGGTTTTGCTCTCTCCATCCCAGGGGCTCCCTGTCTTTCCTATCTGCTAACCCAAGGGTGGAAATGGGGCGGCTGGGGGATCAGGTTTTATGAGGGCGCGCTGCACTTACAGGACGCTGCCAGTTTAGGAGAGAGAAACAGAGGTGTGTTGAAGGCACTGGTCACAGATCTGGGCATGCAGATGCGTGACTGGAGCTTGGACGCTTTTGTGGTAGGAAAGGGAAGAGCTATACTTTCTAAAGGTTTCAAAGGAAGACAGGAAGCCGGCTGAGGTCGTGGCTGAGCCCCACCCTGCATCTTTCCATTTTGGTTGTTTTGTACTAAGTCAGCTTCCGTTTGTTCGGGATGCGCCTTGACTCCTGTCTGACTCCTTTGTTTTTCTCTTTTGCATGATTAAAACATGTCTCTGTATGCAGTAAACCACCACCTAACACTGGCACGCCTGGTTTTGGGTTACAGCTTTGTCGGGGTAACAACACCCAGGTTTTCACCGGGTGTTAGAAGCGGGTTCAAACTTGTCTTGTGCATGCCGGGTCTGGCTGCCCGATCATTCCCCCTTCTGGTTAAGTGGGGGCGGGCACAGCCCTGCAGGTAACCGGAATGGGCTGCCTAGCGCTGTCCAGGACGCCAAAGGCAGCGCTTCCCCATTCCAGACCGGGCCTCCAGCCTTGGGGCCGTTGAGTGCTGCGCCCGGGTCCAAAAAGGAAAAGGCAGCGCACTCGGTTTAAGAACGAAATGTAGAGGGGGTAGGGGAAAAGGATTGAGTCAAAGGTATGAACCGCCCCCCCCCAAAGTCTCAGCTCAGAGCCAAGGACCCCAAGGGAGGGCGGAACACCCAAGTACAACTTCGCCAGACCCGCTAGCCAAAGCACCTGGCTTTCCTGGGAGACCTCCGAGGGCCCAAGGCAGGCCCAGCTGGACTCCCTGTCGGCGCCAGGGCTGCCCTGCGGCGGGAGCCCCCGCTGTGGCGGAGGCGACGGCCTCCCCCTCCCTGCCCGGAGGAGACCCAGCCGTCTGCGGCGCTTCCTCCCGGGGGACGAGGAAAGCCAGAGGCCATAGGCCCCACCAGGCCCACTTTCGCCTCCCTGGCCCCCTCTCCCGGGCTCTCCTCTCCTTGGGCCTCGGCTTTCGTTCTCTCCAGCGCAGGGTGCTAGCCTCCCGGCCGGACCACACACACACTCACCCCCCACCCCCCAAACTCGGACTGTCAACCGGGCTCTCGGCGCCCCACGCCCGCGGCTGAGCCTGAAGCTAGACTTCGGGGCTCGAGGAGCCGCGTTCTCCCGGGGCTGGCAGCGCGCAGGCCCCGCGGCGGCGCCTCAGCCCAGCCCGCGCGGCC